>CM076086.1:37230362-37640362 GCA_038088235.1 Zacco platypus | reverse complement strand
ACAAAAAAGTTTTAACATTATTTTTGAACTGGAACACAGCAACAGTTCTTATTGGTCTGACATGACAAAAGAAAAAACTTTAGTAAGTGACAATGCTCCAATTGATTTTTAATTGTGTTTGATTCACTGAAAAGAACTGCTCATAAGAATCATTAATTCATGAATTAATCAAAAACCCTCAGTATGACGAGTGTAGATTCATTGAAATTGGTTCAAAAGAGTCATTTGTTTGGGAATTAAATTGCACTGGTTGTGCTCTTTTTTTGATTCGCTGAAAAGAACCTCTCATAAGAATCAATCATTCAGGAATCAGACTACACTTGTCGTGCTGTATGTTTGTATTTAACATGAATGGTTCATGAGAGTAATTTATTTGGGAATAGAATTACACTGGTCATGCGGTTTTGTTTGTTTTTTGATTGACTAAAAGAAACCGCTTTTAAGAATCTTTTATTTGCGAATCTAAACTAAAAAGAACCGGCTCATAAGTGTCATTTGTTTGGGAACTGAATTAAGCTGGCAATTTTTGATTCACTGAAAAGAACCACTTATAAGAATAATTCATTCAGGAATCAGACTACATTGTACATTTTTAATTCACTAAAAAGTATCTGCTCATAAAATTGTTATAGTTCTCCTGCATTGTGCTGTGGAAGTTTACAGTGTTCTAATGTATCACTGAGAGAAGCATGACTCTGTTAAGTTCATAATACTCAAAACATTTGAGGGAATGTATTACCTCAAAACATTTAAGTAAACTAACTCATTTTTTAAGTTAGTAGAACTTAAAATTTTTGTGACGAGTGAGGCGGGGCCGAGAGCATTGGAAACGGAGCAAGGCCAGTCTTGTGCACAGGTGTCTCTCATTAACAATCAGGTCACCGACATCTCTTCACTCCCACAGTTCTCAGCCTCGCCCAACTCATCATACTGTTAATTACATACAGTTAATTTACATAAACATTACATTCAGATCTTGGTTAAATGTTATATAGCAAATAACACATACTATTATAACTATCAAAGAGACTGTCATTATATACTTGCATGTATATAATCAAACAACATACAGTATACAGTATATGGTCTTAAAAGTTTTGTACTCTATCCTCAGCCTAACCACAGACTCTACTCTTCACCACAAATTAACATAACAGAACCCCTTGTAAATCTCAGCATAACACAACATTAAACACTAATTTACTTCTCCCTATGTTAATCTTGTGCAAAAACACAAAATAACACTTAATTTCAACATTTATTTATACAATCTGACGCAAGGCATGCTGGGAATTAGAAATCTGATGCAACTCAACTCACTCATATTAAATTCAGCTTACTACAATGCTAACTAAAGTTTTGAGTTCACAATTTTTTTGTATTAAGTACAATGAACTTTCATTATTATTTGAGTGAAACAAACTAATTTCATTTAATTAATTTCACTGTTCGGTTTTACAGTGCACTCTATAATCCTGGGACTGGGCGTCTAGACATGCTTGAAATCAGCCGACCCTTTGACTCTGTGATAGCACTACCACTGTGTCGCTTTGATACAGCGGAGCTCCACTTTCATCTCAGCATGTTTCTTCTACCCCTAAAACCTCATTAATCCAGCTATGGGTGTTTTATACTCCAGGCAAAGTGGAGATGATCCAGCCGCCCTCTGCCTTTGCCCTCTCTGGAGCCCAGGAGATACACTCAGATGGTTTGTAGGCTAGAGGCTCTCGTTTGCCAGCTGTGTCTTAATTGATTTTGCCCTCAAGCTCGGGATGAGCAGAAGATATGGTTGCTGGCTGGTGGACTATTGGATTTAGAGTATGTGTGTCTATGTCTGCATGCACCCTACTGACCTGACTGTCTAATTTTATGTGTGGGTATTTTTATGTATGTGTAAATACAAGGATGACTGTTTGTCTGTTCATTTCTTCAGAGTTTTCTACCATACGTTTTAGTAACCACAAATGAAACATTACAACTTAGTACCTGGTGATAAATAGATGCATGTTGAAAATCACATTCAAGTTGATAACAATAGCAACAGGAATCAGGATTAAGATAATTATTGGATGGAAAATCACAATAAACATAAATACTGTTATTATTTGTCACTTATTATAGACAGTGTTGGGGAAATTACTTTTAAAAGTAATGCATTACAATTTTGCATTATCTAAAAAGTATACAGAAATATATCAAGAAAAAAAACAACTTGATTGCTCGTAAGTTAACTCGAACTCTCCCACCATCTAGCTTTAAAATTAATCATGGGTCACATGACAATAAATTATATAATTACTTCCTTGAAATGATCATTACATATACCCTTCACTAACGGTCTTGTGGAAGGGCCCTTCTTGAAGGGATTCCGTTGTTCACTTTTGTTTGGAACACCCCTACAAATGGCGTCCCCTTCTCGAAGTGCCCTTCAAGGGCGCAAAAATATACTTCAGCAATAAAATCGAAACAAAAAATTAAACACAAATGTGATGCATATATTAAGTCATTTTTGCTTTTAGTATGGTTTAATTGGATCATCGAAGGTCAGCAGCAAAGACATTCGTTAATAAAATGAGATTAAATATATAAAGTATTATATATTTTGTATTTGTGTAATTTATTATAAACCAGAATATATAAGTGTAAAAATGCACTTGATCTTGTTTCTAAACATTTGATGAAAATATGATATGAGAGAAACAACATAGATCATAGATGTACGTTCAGTTATTGAAGTAAGATCAGCAAGGCACAGCAAATACATTTTCAGCACAACCAGCTGATTAATTCCCCCCTGCGTATACAAAGACTTGATATTCCCAGCTGGTCCGCTCTCATTTGAATTCTTTCTCTGCACAAAGTGTTTGTAAAAACGGTCCAGCTCATTATTACAGTGATTTCAGTCCAAGTGTTGTACAAGTTCATTGCTGAAACCCAAGCAAGACATTTTACCTCAGTAATTGGAAATATAGCAATGTTAGGACATATGTTAGTTTGAAAATAGAAAAATAATGAGAACAGAATCACAAATTTCTGGTGTGCCATTATATAACACCTGCGGTACTTTCTCTACTCTGATGAAAAGGTAAAAAAAAAAAAAAGCTTAACACAATGTGTTGATTCAGAATTTCATAATCTCTCTCTGTTTTTTCTCACAGATATTGATGATTGTCAGTCCAATCCATGTCAGAATGGAGGCACCTGCATTGATGAGATCAACTCTTTTGTATGCCTGTGTCTGCCCAGCTATGGTGGAGCCACTTGTGAGAAAGGTAATTAAACAACACACATACACACTTAGAAGCAAATGATAAGATGATGACAGAGATTTTGGAAGTCGGGGAAATTCCTCGTCTGATTGTGTGATCTGAAATTAAAATCCATTAAAATAATTGATATTATATTGTGACAATAAATAAATAAATAAGTAATTTCTATACAAAAATATTTAACTGCAGAATGTCACAATTGACAAATCAAAATACAGTATATTTTTATATGGTGACAGATGAGATGATATATTAATAGTTGAGTAAAAAAAAACAAATAATGCAGCTTCAGGTACTAGAGACTGCAATAGATGCAGATAGCCCAGGTGAGTCCTGTCAAACTAAACAAGCTGCACCTGTACTGAGACGCAGCACATTTAATCCTGGTGTAATCCATAGCAATGTCAGACCTCCGCTGCATGCTTGCTTTCTCCAGCCTGAATGTGTTTGCTGTTCCATCATATGGCCTTACAACCAAGCGTTCAGCTGCAAGGCAATGGAGCATGGGCGATCAATCCTGTCCCAGCCATGAGAGAGAATAAGTGAGACAGAGAGGGAAACGGGAGTGAGAAAATAGAGGAAGCAGTAGAAGAGATGCAGTCGGACTTGCAATCGCTCTGGTGGAGCGAAGCGCACCTTCACCCAAATCCTCCCCTCCAAATGCAGCCTCCCTAAGAGAGTGGAGGGAAGCCCTCCCACCATACACACACTTTATGTCTTGTAAAGTGGGTTGGAGAAGTGGGAGCAGCGGACTGGAACGGGCTCATTGCTGCCCTTCTGGTGATGACAATGTTCATTTTTGGGTGAACTATTCCATTAACCATTAACATGCAGGACAACTTTCGGTGTGTAATATTTAATTTTTTTTTCTAGAAGTGCTTAATTAAATGTTTGATTTTCATTGGACAAAGCATGTGGCAAAAGATTGTACAGTGCAACGGTCAGTGCAAAAATCAATTTCAATTTCTCCAGTAGAACTGACTTTAATGATCTTCTAATGACAACATAAAAATCAGTTCTTCTGTTGCAGAAACTTTACTTTACTTTACTAGATTTAATGGATATTACTAAATGTGAAACTACTTTATATTTG
The DNA here is from genome assembly GCA_038088235.1 of Zacco platypus. Lineage (NCBI taxonomy): Eukaryota > Metazoa > Chordata > Actinopteri > Cypriniformes > Xenocyprididae > Zacco > Zacco platypus. Next base: position 37,636,000 of record CM076086.1, on the reverse strand, counting down.
TATTTATATCTGAAAACTGTGCAATACCTTAAATAGTTTTAATACTTATAATCCTTATAAACAACTTTAAATAAATATCCCGTTTTATATTTTGTCAGTTTTTAATTCAATTATATAATTTGCAGTGCTTCATGGGAAATGCTTGTTTTTGCTCCGGATGAAAAAAATACAATAATTTTCTCCAGAAAAACTGATTTGAAGTGGCGACTTAAAAAAACAGTTCTTCCTCTCTTGCAGAAAATACCCCACTTATATGAATGCTTTACATTCCTATTTAGATCTTTACATTTATATTTAGATATGAATATTGTACAATACATTATACAAATATACTGTTTTATATGCATTATCAACACGTTTAAATCAATAGTTTTATGTTTTGAATTTGATTACATTGTTGCCGTGCTGCATGGGAAATATTTTTTGGTTTGGAGGGCTATTTGGTTTCATTTATATCTTGGAATTCAATAACGAAGAAGTTCATATTGAAAATTAATGGGAAAATGTGGTGGAGAAAGCGGGCAGCAGGTACTACATATAGCCTATAAAAGATAATGTATATATTTGGAATTTTGGGTTATTTATTTTGCTATAAATGTATATATTTATGACATACAACACACTCACCACAGCGCATCGGGGTTGCATCACCACCTCACGATTTCTGTTAAATGTAAATTCCTCACCTGGAATAGCTTTTTTTAAATTACACCTCGAGAGGACCAATACGAATGTTTTTGTGCGAGAACAGTGGTTAATGTACAATCACACACACCCCTTCAATAAGAATGATCAAAGAGGAGCTGAAGCCCGTGTCAGGTTAATTTGTTTGCTCTCCCAGTCTCCGGTGTAATGTGATTCAAAGACTGTCTGTTCTCATCACAACCACATCAGTCCTTTGAAGCTTACCTGCTTCCAACAGAAACCTCCAGTTTCCATGGCGACCACTAACGATGTCAATACACCTACAACACCACCAAACTGGGTTCAGGGGCCAGCTGTTTGATACAGAGTGTAGTGTGTGTATCAACAGACCCACTGAGCCAATTAATATGTTATGCTAATTGCAACTCTTCCGGATGCTCAAATTGAGGTAAAAGCATTTTGGAACACATTAAAACATTGCATTAAAAAATTAATAGCATTTCACAGAGATCCCTAATATGTTTGTCCTCCATTGTCTTTAACGCCACAAAATTTCCATGCAGTGTTCACTCTAAAGAAATGTAGCGTTTAGCACCAGTAATTCTGTCTCAAACGCTTGCATGCCTCTAAATCTCCTCTTGTCAAATCTTGAGGAGTACATGTACCTGGTAATTTCTGCTCATTTGGCTTTCTTAAAATCGAACAAAGAAATGCACAAGCATGCATTGGTGTGCTGCAAACATCTGTATTCTTTGTGTGAAGCAAATCATTTGCGAATTGAATGAAAAGCTGATTAGCATGTGACATGCTTAATTAATCCCAGTGGTGCAGAATGCACTTCAAAACGTATTTCATGCCACTTGCATATTATATGTTAAAATCATGTTCAGTTCTATAACTTCTCGGATCCCAATCCGGAACGTAAATATTTGTTCAGAGAGAATAGAAAGTGCCTTTGGATAAAGGTGCGCAATCCCGAGTGATAATGAAGGGACATTAATGCTGCCCATGGCTTGCCGAATCACATTTTAAACCAATGCTTTCGATGCAGGAAACCACCTGCAAAGACTCCCAAGACCCCCCCCCCCACACACACACACACACAATTTCGGCATATATCTCTCCCTTCCAGCTCAATTTAGTGACTGCAAGCAATTCCCAACATTCCTGCCTGACTGTGAAGTATTTAAGTCAAATGTGTGGAGAAGATTTGATGCCTGATGCTTATTAACTTAGACCCACCACAAAATCATTTTGTTGTCATAGTCGAGTTTGTTCTCGGCCTAGTGATGACAAACATCCCAGCAAGTTTTGTTGTCCTCTTCACACAGCCTTACAATTAATTACAGGGGTTGGACAATGAAACTGAGGGGCTGTCTACACAACACTCTACTGTTTTTTTTAAATGATACAGTTATCATCTCCGTGTAAACAACAAAAACGCAAATTTGTAAAACGGTCACGTCGTGCGTGTACATATAATGTGTTTGGTCTATAGGCACTTAGTGTTTCTTTACAAAGTGACATCGCCATCTACTGGCCTGGCGTGAATAATACAGTGTTTTTAGTCATTTTCGTGGATCTGAGTGAACTGGGATCATTTTGACAACATTGTCGTCCGTACGTGAAAAATGCAAAGGAAAAACTTTTCCATTTGTAGTACATTGTTGCAGTGTAAAGGTACCCTAAAACACTGGCCAATATAGCATGGGAGGATTCATGCCTATATATGCGCGGTCTGGTGGCCAATCTTCATTGATTTTACATTCTATAAGAGCAGAGTGAAGGTTGACCAATAGCACAGCTGTGAGTTAAATATTGCAATCCACACAACATAATGGAGGCATTTCAGAGTTCAAATGATTAGTGTTCATCTCACTGGCTCATCTGTGACCAGAACAGCAAATCTTTGTGGTGTATCAAGACCAACAGTATTGGGTAATGTTGGCATACCACCATATCGGATGAACCACATCCAACAGGAGTAATCGTTGACTGAAGAGGAAGCTGTCTGAAAAGGATCATAGTCTCAATTCATTCTTTCATGGTAGAGTGCAGGTTTTGTCAATATTTATAATAAATATTTGTCAGGTTATTTTTGTACCTGGCAGTGTTGAGGGAAGAAATACACATTTTGTAAGAAAACAGAAGACACAGGAGCTTGCACTCAAATAATGAATTTCTTAAAGAGTTAAACCGATTTATCTAAAATAATTCACTTATACAGAACATTGTGAAATAGGCAAAAAAAATTATCTTGCAGTTACACTTATAATGAGGTAGTTGAATATATTTTAACCCACATATCTGGGGCATTTTTGTGACATTTTCCCCAAGCCCTGATTATTTTCTGTCCCTAGGTTTTTCTACTAGAGAAAATGGTTAGTTGTTGAAGTTTGCATGCTTGTAACAAGGTTAAACAATGCAGTAATCCAACCTGATGGCAATTTCTTTTATCTTGAAGGAAGTTTTGTCAAGACTAGCATACTGATTGACAGCTGAAAAGAGTGGTAGGAATGTTACATGCTGTCTAGTCTGAGCTTGAGGGAGGCAAATCTGAAAATAATCAAGGCAGACAGTGAGTTGTACCACTGAGGTCCTGCATCAACTAATATTGAGCACAGCTAAATTAATCATGGTCTTCTGGGTCTTTAGATAGTGTTTGCACTAATGAAGATTTCTTAATTATAACATCACTTCAACAGGAGCGTGTGGTGAAGAGTGCTAAAGAGTTGAGCAGAGGAACAAATTTCTAATTTGTCTTTTTACCCTTTTTTTTTTTGCAAGCAATTTTTTTTTATGAATAGAAGTCAGAAACCCTGACTGCCAGACAGTATATTTAATAATTGTATAGTTGTATTTGACTTCAGGCTGAGGTCGGACTCTTTGTTTGGCCAATCAGAAGACACTTATTGACAGTTATTTGGCATATTCCATATATGGCAAGCAGGAAGTTGAGAGTGTGGTAACTAAAGCAAATTAATGAAGTTTAAGGTTCATATTTATTGGTAGTTGTCACATGTTATTTTTTTGTTTGAGTTTGTAAGGAAGATTTTGAGTCATTCCAAAATGTCTAAAGTCACTATATTATTTAGATCAGTGGTATTCAATCCTACTCCTGGGGACTCAACGCTCTGCACATTTTCTTTGGCTGTAGCTGAAATCACACACTTCCCTACTATATAATAGGCAAAAAACAGTATGTGACAAAAGAAGTATGTCCGAATTCACAGTACTACTGCCTAAAAGAGTAGGCAAAATGTACCCGGATGACCTGGTACTTCCGTCGAGATTCTGAAATATGCATTCAATGGACACTTTACTTTCCCGTGAGGCCACAGGAGAGGGTTTGTGAATGGCGGTGATGCGACACTGCTGACACTAGTAGGTCACGTGATAAGGGCAACATGGCAAATGTAGTACGTCCAGTTTACCTTCATACTACACACATTTCTTAGCGGGCATGAAGTAATTACTTATACAAAATAAGTACAGAAAGTATGCAATTTCGGATGCAGCCTAAGTCTCTCTTGTCTGACATGCTCAGTTCAGTTCATAGAGCTCTCACCTAATGAGCTGATGACCTGAATCAGGTGTGTTAAATAAGAGAGACATAAAAAAATATGCAAAGCAGTGGGTCCCAGGACCAGGATTGAAAACCACTGATTTAGATTAGATGCTGTAATCAACATTGTTGAGTTGTTCAGGAGAGTTTTTTGGCATAGGTCCACATCAATACGCTACCTCATAATCTGAGGCAGTCACACTTAGGGGGAAGAATCAAGCATTCATCAAGTTTCAGTCTTCATGCATCAGAGAGCTACAGCTTGAGGATTTTTTTTTAAAGTTACCAATCAGGGCTGTGAGCCAGTGAAAATTTCTCCCTTCTGTTTGTGCGAATATGATGAATGCTGCAGAATGTTAGTGTTACTGAGGCAGCTGGAAAAAGAGGAAAACATTATAAGAAGACTTTCCTATTACTTGGCAACTTTCCTAGTCTTGTTTCAGCAATGCAGTTGTTGAAGTTTGGCACGAAAATTGCACAGAATTCCCAAAACTTAGTTTGGCACATTGATTTTGTACTCTGAACGTCTCTCTGCGGCAAAGACCAGCTTGAATTTCAAGGCGGGATGATACAAGTTGCTGGTGGTTTAGTGCTTGATCACAGCAATGCTGGCATTTTAGGGTTCCTGCGGCTCCATAAAATATCTTAAATGGGTTTTTCAAACTTTAAGGATATATAAAAACAGCTTATGATGTCCCAAGGAGTATTTTACATTAATTATACAAAGTTTTAGTAAGGGTTGTGTGCCATTCAGCCTTGGATTGACAGTGCCTTAAATGTAGAATTAAAATGAACTGAAATTCAAACATATTCATACTCTAGTTGTGAATTAGACAAGCAAGATTCGTCAAGACCAACTGAAAATAGTTTGAAAACAGATAGACAGATAGATTTTATGTGCTCCAAATTTTATATACATTTTTCTAAGTTTAATAAATCCTAAATCAGACCCCGGATGGATCCTATACCAGTTGCAGAGCCGTAAAGCCAAACGTCGTAATGGGCTCCCCGCGGATGGCCTGTAATTGCTCTCAATAAACCAAGCTGATGCACCTTGTGGCTGTGAGTGTGAGTGCATGAAACATGAGTGCTTTCGGCTCGCATCAGCTTTTACAAGCGCCAGCCCCTTTAAATCAAGTGTGGCAACAGCCCATACTGTTGAGGCCATAAGCATGCATCTCCCTGGCAGCTTTTTTTCTCACTGATACGGATGGTGTCTGTGCACGAATGGAAATGGCAACATGTTTTCCGCCCCTTGTTCCAGCATTCACCCCTCTCCTCTCACTCCATCACTTTCACATCTGTGAAAGTACACTTATTACTCCTTGCTAGGATGATCTTGACTGCATCATCCAAGACAAAATGAGGTGGCTGAGACAGTAATCTTCTCTATCGCTTCTTGTGTCTACTTACGCTTGTTTACAGCCTTCATTCTCGCAAAGAACGAAAACGTGTTCCACGAAAATGGCGTCACCTGAAAATCAACCCCCCAAATGCTTCTTCATCAGGGGTGTCGAAAACACAGCACTAAAATATCACAATGTGATGGAAATGAATGTCCCAATCACTCAGTTGGAAGCACTTGCCCTTTTTATTTTTAACTGCTGCTCATTCACTTGCCGTGCATTAATCATGAAAACGTGCCAACCCGTCAGCATGCAGCGCTCAGAAGGAGCTAGCTAGCCTCTCAAAGAAGAGGCTCTGTATTTATTTATTGTTCTTTATTTTAATTGGCTTTTTAACTTTAAATAACAGGACAGTGGAGAAGCAACACTGTTACAGCTCTGACAAAAACCTAGTGGTTTTGTTTTGCTTTGCTTTGCTTTTTCCACTGCTTTTCACAGCAACAGCAAAATATATATGGAAATCATTTTTTCCATTTTGATAAATGTTTGCTATCCTACTTAAATATGTGATTGTTGCATTTAATATTTAGATTTAGCATTTTTTCCCTGATATTCTTGACTGTCAGACTTGCAACCAATTTTTGGTTCATGACCCACCAGTTGAACCTCTCGTAGAAGAAACAAATGAACAACGACTCCGCTCAGCCGTCCACAGGTCTCTTTTTGCAAATATTTGCGGTAGGACTGCTTTAATGAGCGCAGGATATAAAAGCAAAGTCTGCCGTGAGCAATATCATCTGCTTTGAACACCGTCGGACTGCTTTCTTCAAAGGATTGAAGAACTCCCAGTAGGCTTTGGGGCGAAGGCTTTTAGGTGGAGGACTGGTGACAACCGCCCATTCCTAAACCGGGCCAGGTGCCAAGGTATGCCAACGGTGACTTGTAATGCCTCCAGCATCTCTATTCTTCCTGCGACTGGAGATAAGAGAGCAGGCTCTGCTGGAGCGCACCAATTTGGACGCGTTCCCACTGTTTTACAATACACTGTCAACAGTCCTGAATGGATCCGGAAGCTTGTACGCAGTGTGGTTCCGGTCTCTTGGACTGATCAAATTGCAATGCTCAACAGAGTCTACTGCTCTCTCTTTTCATTCTCCCGGATGACAGAACTTTAATGCACCAAATGAAACACATTTAAATTCACATTTAGCATTGTTTTTTCCCTGCTCTTCTCATCCCTATCAGACTTGAAATCCATTTTTGGGTCATGACCCACGAGTTGAGAATTATTGTTACATTAAAGATTAGCTCTCGCCTTAAAGATTAGCTAACATGGTTTATCCTCCTTTGGGAAACTTGACGTGTGTTGTCTCTGTTCCAGCCTCAGCAGCAATGAAAAAGCAGCCAGTGTGTTTTCTCCCCAGAGAACAGAAAGCAACTTGAATGCCAAAGCGTATGAGAGAGAATCTTTTGTCCTGGGCAGTATTTTCTTTCAGGTTAGCTTCAGGCTAGATCCGGTTAAATGGGGCTGCCCTCAAAGTTTAGCTCTGAATCTCTTGAATTAGTGGTATTCAGGGAATGCAAACGTGGACATAGTACAAAACAAGAAATACCATTTATTTAAATGAAAATGCAATCCTTTCAGCTCTGTTAATATACCTAAACAGTATCCAGAATGTATTTTATTGGTTATACCTGCAAGTGGCAGGTGAATTGAGAATATTGCATATTTAAATATTGTGGGGTTTTTTTTAATTTTCAGCTGTTTATTTAATTTTATTTTATCATTTTTGACCAATAGCATTCAAAGCACCAAATACCAAACAGTGTCTTTGTGAAATGTTAATGTCATAAAAATGTCAAGAAAAAAATAGCAATTTTGTTGCTAGCATTTTCATTTTGGTGACATAATGTGAAGAATATTTCATGTATGTGTCACCACATAATATAAAAACCTTAAAATTACATGAATAATTTAATGATAAAATTTCCACTGAGGTAAAATTTGGTAGTTTTTGTTTTTTTTACCTGCCAAACTCATTTGTTATTCACATTTTCTTTCACCAGCTTTACCAAAAAAAAAAAAACTATTCTGGTTCACCAGCACCATCTAGGATAGTATTTATTACAGAGAGAAGCAAATTATAGTTACATTTCCATTCAGATCAAGACAATGAGGAAGTAATGTTACTGACAGTTAGCGTTAACATTTCTGACACGTAGACCCATGGCAACTGCAGTGGTTGTGGCGCCTTAAATACTTTCTTGCGGTACATTCTGTTCTTCTGCCCTGCGTTCAGGCAGCTCTCGCACCCATCTGCATGCTAAACAGATGCCCATACGGGCCAATTTGCAGCAGCCAATTTACCAACGTCTCTTTGAATTTGCTAGGAGTAAAAACGGCAGCAAAGTGCTTGTAGCTTCATGAAATGGGGAGTCTGGGAAGGCTAAAATCTTCACCCTCAAACACATAGACAAATGTACGAAGCCACACACACTCAGAAAAGTACAGATTATCTGTTCGTCATGTGCCCAGATATGGTAGAGTCCCAGAGGGTTAGAAAGAAGCAGTTCTGACAAAGATGTGACAAGGCTTAATTAGCCGTTGAACTTAGCGGCAGAAGACGTTTCTCTAGATTGTTGTTTGAATAGCTTAAGATGTGTTTTTGCTAATGCTAAACTGCTTATGCTCACAGCCATGGATTAGAGTGACACAACAAAGAGGGGCGAATAAAATGCGTGGATGTATCACTTCAGAGAAGCCATAGTTGAGTGCTAAAGTAGGCTAGCATGTAGCTATGTGGGAGATTATTGCTGAATGGCCTTTTTAAACACCATGACAAACCTAATACTAAGAAATTTATGCTAATCTTTCATTCAGTTAAACTTTCTCTCACATTGTTATGCTAATTGGGATGAAAAATACTAAATGCTAACTAGTAGCATTTTCGCTAATGTGTCAGATTCTCTTCTGTACCTCACGTTCTCTTACTCTGTCAACGCAGATACCGAGGGTTGCGAGCACAACTGGAGGAAGTTTCACGGCCACTGCTACAGGTACTTCACCCATAGACACACATGGGAGGACGCTGAGAAGGACTGCAGAGAGCACAGCGGTCATTTGGCCAGTATCCACTCCACGCAAGAGCAGGACTTCATTAACGGTCAGTATCTGCGCAATTTCTACAAAACCACAAATAAAAATCTGCAGATTCAATATGCTATTGTACTTCGAAAAATAAACATTTAGCAGATACACTACCATTCAAAAGTTGAAAGAAGACTTATCAAGAATGCATTGATTTAATCAAAATATAGTAAAAACTGTATTTGTCACCATTGTGTTCAGTTTGATTGGACTTTCAGTTTGTTTGTATCTGTCACATGTTCCTTTGTTCTGTTTCCCGCCACTCGTCTGTCTCCCCAGTTACCATCGATATTAATTCATAGGTGACAGCTGTGTCTCATCATTATCATTAGGCGTTAATCATGTTAATCATTCGTACATTATCATTGTTTAAGTTGTACCTTCACGTTCAATCTCTGTTCGGTCTCACCAATAGTATGTGTTGCTGAGATCTTTTAGATCTTTATATATTAAACTACGTTTTGGATTGTACTCGTCTTGCACTCATCTTCCTTGTCTGCCTTCCTTGCAACCGCACATGATAGTAATATTGACAAATATTATTACAAATTAATATAACTGTTAATAATTCCTTTAAAAATTTAATTTATTCCAGTGATGATTTTCAGCAATTTTAGTCCAGTCTTCAGTGTCACATGATCCTTCAGAAATAATTCTAATATGCTGATTTGCTGTTCAAGAAACATTTTTTTTTACTATTATCAATGTTGAAAAGAATTAATATTTTTGTGGAAACAGTAATGCATTTTTGACAGGTTTCTCTGATAAATAAAGTTCAAAAGAACACCATTTATTTGAAATACAAATCTTCTTTGTAACATTATAAATGCATACTTGATGAATAAAAGTAATTTCTTTAATAACATCTCACCAACCCCAAACCTTTGAATGGTAGTGTATATGAATTTAAAATTTACAGTGTTTTGTACTGGAAAATGTACCAAAATTTTGATGACTCGTCCTGGACTACACATTTTTGTCCAATCAAATACTTTCTAGAATGAAATTGTTGGTCTTCTAAAATAAATTGCAAACGATTAGCCCAAACTTGCTGTTTTAACGGGAGGTACAACTCGGCATAAGAACACTTAATTTAATATTAATATCACATAGGGGAATTGGTTTTTAACAATAATGTATTAAAGCCAGACTGTAACGCTCGGGATGACAGGAGACGTAGGTAACAACAGACAACAGGTTTATTCCGAGGAGTACAGAGAACAAGCATAACAGTGTGCATGCCACAAACAATTACAGACAATGAACAAGACAAGGGGAGAAACTTAAATACACAGATGACGAGGGTTAAACGGAAACAGGTGATGACAATAACTAATTAGACGATGTGAAGACTAAACTAGACATGACAACACAGACTGTGACACAGACAGACATACTGTGGACTACGAGATTGTTAACTGATGATTATTTCAACTTATTTTTTTTAATAATTTAAATAATCATGTTTAACACTGGAATTCCAGATTGAAATCTGTATTACCCATGATTCTTTAAAGAAATCTCCACCAATCAGAGAATCGCAATAAGCAAAATGCACTAAAGAACTCTTCAGTGCCCGCCATTTTTGATGAAGCACTGCGAATGATGTTATAGTGTCTCCCTACATTCAAACTACTTAAATACATATTTATATGCATATTTTGCAATAAATTTACAATTTATTGTTGTTGTTCTTTCCCTTATTCCCTCCTAAATACAGCTTAAGATGTTGTGGTTTACTTCGTAGCTGGTTGTGCTGGTTAATTTTATATGACTTTTTAAAAATCCCTTTTGGAACAATGCTTCAGAAACCAAGGCAACTGAAAAAGTGGGCAGGCATTCAGTAAAGTTTCATTTTTTTAAATCTCCACTTCCTATCATTCAAATTCTCCATCCTATGGGGTTTGGCCAATTTATTTAAAATTCGCTCTCATCATTTGAAATGAAACCAATTTTTAAATTATGTATTTTCAGTTTTTTATGGGTTGTAAAACATCCTGTAACTGTGGCTAATCTGTGTTTGTTTTACCCAATTAGCTTTGAATAAAACTATTTGCATAGCCTAGATTCATTAATAGCAAGCCACATAACTAAGATAAGAGACAGGACTGCTGACCTCCCGCTCTGCACAGATTGCATTATGTCTACCGCCCCTGGTCGAGCCTAAATCCTGCGTAATGATACTCGCTGTGGCCTCTCACAGCATGCTGTCTGCTGCTGTCTGCTCTCAGAGCCACAGCGCTCACCAAAAAGTGTGTTTAATCGCCTTGAAAATGGACATCTCCACCCCTGCAATAAAGGGGGCACTGCCATTAGGAAGATTAATGGGCCCTGTAATGATGTTAATCAGTAACACCATGATTGAAATTCCATTACACCCAGACCCCAAAAAAAAAAAAAGAAATCCTCACACATGCATCTTGGGGATGATCTGATGGCTTCTGGCTTGAGCTTGAATTGTGATTGTGATAACACCATCAGTCGGCTCCCAGTGGCCCTGTAGGAGATATAAAGCAGACTAAAATTTAAAGGGGAAGCATTACCACTGCATTTTATGACACTAAGACCCTATTTACACCTGGTGTTAACCAGCTCTTCCAGGTTGTCGGTTATACATAGTATTAAGTCTTTCCATCAAATATATGGCAAAAAAGAATATTTAAAATATGTGCTGATTGTCCTAAACTTAACCGACAGCTTTCGACCTGCGGTTAGAAGCATAGTTTCTTGTTTTTATGACAGGGCTTTAATAAATCATTATCTTGACCAAAATAAACAAGCTGGCATTCAGTACAATGTATATATTTTATTTTTAATATATACAATTTCCATTTACAGAGATATTAATCACAGTTTTTTAAGGGTTCGCATGTGCGTACGTGCATAGTATGTAAGAACGTTTGAATCTGAAAATAAAGCAAAATAACTGAGAAAAATGAGAATTAGTCCTCAGATGCCATGTTCATAATTTATAGCAAAAATCTCATCATTAATTTGATCATAAACGGATTCATTTAAAGAAGTTATTACTCCTCCACCTGTGTCACATCATTCACCAACGAGGCTGAACAACATCATTCACCAACGTGCTTGCGACAATATGGTTTTGGGAAACAGTCGTGACTAGCTATTTGATTTGTTCAACGATGCATCATACTATGGTAGTGAAGCAGCGAATTACGTCGTTGTATGGGAAACGCACCCCTGGAGAGCCAATGAAACACATTTCTGTCTGCCAATTGAAATCCTGATGTCCATTCCATAATTTAAAATTTGGTAAGTTTTTAGTTTAAAAGATCATTTGGAATGTTTTGTGCTTTTAAAACAGGAATGAGTCATGAGAACACATGGATTGGTCTGAATGACAGGATGGTGGAAGATGACTTCCAGTGGACCGATAACATGGATCTGGTGAGACTGGCAGAAAATACATAAAAGACATCAAATTTGCTATGCATATTTTTATTCATATATTTAAAATTTTATATATATATATATATATATATATATATATATATATATATATATATATATATATATATATATATATATACACACACACAACTATATATATATATATATATATATATATAGTTTCAGAAGTTTAAATCAGAACATACAGTATAATTACTCAGACTAATCACAGTATGATAATGCAAGTAGTATGATCAGATATATTATGCAAATAGAAGCACAAGTCTCTCTTTAAAGTTTTCAAACCATTTAGGTACCAAACAAGTTTATATTATATCAGACCCTTTAGATGTATCTGAAAATCCATTTGTAATGCAATGGATATGTAAGACGGTACACTAAATACCTAGTAAAGCCATGGGATTGGATTTAGCCCTGAAATATCCCCATTCCTCCTCCAGCAATATGAGAACTGGAGGGAGAACCAGCCGGATAATTTCTTTGCGGGCGGAGAGGACTGTGTGGTGATGATCGCCCATGAGAACGGCAAATGGAACGATGTGCCCTGCAACTACAACCTGCCCTACATCTGCAAGAAAGGCACAGGTGAGAGAGAGAGACTTTTGGAAAAGAGGACAAATACTGTACCGCCTTGCTTTATACCTCACTGTACTGTTTCCTTTATTGCTGACCTCCTTTTGTTAACTTAATTCACACATCTTCATGTTCTTCATGAGATGTTCCCCATATCCTCTCATTTATATCGCTTCCTTTTGATTTAAATCCATCTTGCTTCTTTAAAGGGATAGTTCCGTCATGTCATTCAGAACCCATTTGACTTTATTTCTTCTGTGGAACACAAAAGGATTCATTTTGAATAATTAACTGGTCACTCTTTAACATGAAATTACAATGAATCAGTGAGCTGAACTCAAGAACCTGATCCTTGAACAAAATGGATCAACGATTCATTGAAAAGATTCGACTCACAAGAACGATTTGTTCTCACACAAAGCTATCACACGACTTCAGAAGACTTGAAATATAGTTCATGAGTCATATCAACCAATTTTACGATACTTTTACATGCTTTTGTGTCCTTTTTGAAGCTTTAAGGGACAGCCCTCCAAAAAATTATAATTCTGTCACTCATTATTTACTCGTCCTCATGTCATTCCAAACTGAGTTTCTTTGTTCTGTAGAATATAAAAGAAGAATGCTGGTAACCAAACTGTTTCGGTTCCCATTAACTTTATATATATTTTTATATAACTTTATATATTATATCGACAAGAAAATACAATGGAAGTCAATGGAAACCGAAACTATCTGGTTAGTCCCATATTACACATCCATTCCCTTCCACTTTTTCTTTTTATGTCACTCTGAACTTGTCTTGTCAGTTTGTATGGCTTCATTTTAAGCAGTTCCCTCTTCACCAATTCCTCTCACGTCTTTCGCCATCAGACAAGGTCCTCAGCAATAACTGTCACTCATTTTGTTCTGAGGATGTGATGGTGGGTCCTCAGGAGAGCTGCGTGTTCAAAGCCTCGATCATGACATGACGGACATGACTGGCTCTCCTCAGCCACTTTTAGCTGTCTAGCTCTGACGCAGTCTGCTTCACCCACACCACTATGGACTCATTAGGCTTGTTTTATATGATCATTTACATATGAAGCAGACTGAGGGTATGGAATCCATTGGGTCCGTCTGGCCTAGCTAGATTTAAAGAAGCACCTCTGGTTCACGAGGGCCAACCGGAGATCAGGTCCATCAGAGAATCCCTTTCAAGAAGTCCAGACCATGACGGACCTAGTCTGGAAAGCCAATGAAACACGTTTCTCACTTTCAATTGAAATCCTGAACTCCTTTCCATAATTTAACACTCAATTCATTATTTAAAATGTGTTTGAGGTTATGTGGAAGGCTTACTTGGCACTTGATAAAGATTTGCTACAAAACAATCCCCAAAAACACCACAAATTGGATATTAGGATTTCAATCAGATTTCAAATGAGATGTTTAACTAAAAGTGTTAGTTTACCTATAAATGAAATTTCTGTCATTAATTACTCACCTTCATGTCGTTCCAAGACCTTTGTTCATCTTCAGAATACAAATTAAGATATTTTGAAGTTATTTTTGTTTTGTTTTTGCGCACTAAAAGTATTCTTATCCCTTCATAACATTAAGGTTGAACCACTGTAGTCACATTGAGTATTTTAACAATGTCTTTACTACTTTTCTGGACCTCGAATGGGTGGTAATTTCGTTGCTTTCTATAGGAGATAAAAAAATTTAAAAAAAACTCTCGGATTTCATCAAAAATATAATAATTTTAGTTTCGAGGATGAACAAATGTCTTGCATGTTTGGAACGACATGACGGTGAGAAATTAATGTACAAAATTTCATTTTTGTGTGAACTAACCCTTTAAATATATATATTTAAACTAAATATTTAATTGAAATCCATCATCAAATAAAATATTACATTTAATATACATATTTAAGTGAAACAAGTCTCATTAATTTTCCAAAGTAGGTCCCTCATGGTGTTGGACTCCTGAGATGCGTCTGTTCTCCAGTTGGTCCCTGTGAACCCTTGTGAACCTCTATTAATCTTGCTTTTTTGATCTTGCAAACGGTCTGGACTAAAGCTTTTAAGTTCTCTGAAAATCTTCATATACACATATACATTAACATGGTTATTGTAATGGTGTGCACAGGGGTTACTCTGGGCAACAGCCACTGATTTTAATCGATGGTGGGCTTGTTCAATTTTGAGCAAACAGTCATATGGCTGGCATGCATACACAGCTCAGCCAGCTGTCATTTGCAAGACCACCTGGGAAACATTTTCAACCACCCCCACCACCTGCCTCGCGGTCCCATTTTGTCCATCAGCCCTCCCCCAGCCATTCTATCATTCAAACTGTCACCGCTATTGATCATGCAATCCCTCCAGCGAAGCCTTAATACAATAATAGAATCCCTTAAGAAGAGCATAGAGAAGCAATGCATGATATTAACTCATGAGATATGTGCTTTAAACGGACCTACAGCCAGTATGCTTCTCTCATGTTGTAATAGTTTTTATGCTGAGCTACAGATGTTGCTGGAGGTAAAGATGCCTGAATCCAAAGTGTTCAGCACAAGTCTCAGGGTAATGCTGACTCAGTCGAAGAACCCCTATCTATGTCTGTGTTATTGAATCACCTTGACTTTTCCCTGCCAGTTTTGATATTTGGATGAATGAGGTGTGATGTATCTTTGGGCATTCTGCTCGGGCTGCACTGCAATAAACCGCTTTCCTTTTTCCTCTGTAAAAATGCTTCAACTTGCAGTTGAACACAATCGCTTCAAATACCTGCCGCATATAACCTAATTCAAAAGTTAGGCACATTTAAAATATTAGTTAACATTAATTTATTTATTATTTTACTTATATATTCATTTATTTATTTAATGTGTGGATTCCATTGCATTAGATAAGGCCAATCTCCATTATATTCAATTATTATCATAAATTTGTTAAAGATTTTTTACTGTAGTGTTGGAGTCAATTGCTTTATTTGTGATAATGCTTTAAAACATGCTAAATTGTTTGGACATAGTTTTTGCTCAGTCTGTCATACAAAAAAACTATGAAATATTAATAACTGATTATGTTGTAGTCAACGTAGGCTTTGTGAGCTTTTTGTGTATATGTGTATATATATATATATATATATATATATATATATATATATATATATATCTTTGTCTTCTCAGTGAAAATATATAATTCAATGACATTCATACATTTTTAAGCATGGTTTAGTTGTCCAAATACTTTCTGAGTCCACTGTATTTGAGTCTACAGTGTGTCCAGAATTGAGTATTGATTTTATGGTCTATTATTTATTTATAATTTATTGCTGAACCGGAATTGGGCTTGTGTGGATCGAGAACGGTTGCTGAGTGTAGGAGTGAGTTTTTTAAGTGTGACATTTGCCTGCTATCCTCAAGCTAGAAGGTCATATTGCTTTCTCTCCAGAGAAAGAAGCCCCCTCCACCTGACAAGGCATATAACAAAACTCATCAAGCTTACAACCAGCCTGCTGACTTCCCAGATCAATTCCAGCTCATACCGTCACTGATTAGGTGGCAATTCCTGCCCGTACTGAGCTACTGATAACCTGCAGTTCTTTGCCAGAATTGATTTGATTCACGGAGGTTAATGGCACGACTTTCTCTGGAGCATTTGATAAAGAAAATCTTACGTGAAAGGGAAAAACTAAAGTGCCAAGGCCATAAAGTCTGCTGTAGTGAAGACATTAAACATTCAAATCACAGGTCAGCTTTATGATGTTTCCCACCAAACGAACAAGCTGAGGTGATTATAGCGGCAGCCTTTGGTTATAGCTTTGCTGTTCAGAGACTGAATGTATGGGCAGTTGTATACCACAAGTTAATTGTTTGTGCCTGCATCCTGATTGGTTCCCTGTGGTGTTTACTGGCCCACCGCAACAAAATAACTGGCTGACTTGCAGCAGCTTGCATCCTCAGTCAAGCAATACACTGAGGTTCAACTCCGAGGGTGCCACCTAATGAAAGTAAGAGGAACTGCAGTGAAATGAGGTCTTTAAACTAGTTTAATTAGTTAAATGTCACCGTGAGGCACTGCTGTAGATGGTTATGTCACTGGGCTATGGTGCTTTACAGTTGAATCAGAATACAGCAGGGAATGAAGTTCTTTTTTTTCATTCTCCACCGCTGATTTGTCAAGATATAAATCTTGAACATGAAACAGTATTTGAAACCCATTTCCTCTGTAATGTGGCAGTTAAACTGAATATTCAATAAAAAAAAATGTCAGGTGGGACTTGTCTATCAATAATTGATTATATCTTTAAAAGTGGGATCTATCTGACTGGTGACTGGGGAAAATTGTATTATTATTATTATTATTACTTTTTTTATTATTAATTTTTTTATTATTTGCTGTAATGAATCATTCACAATAACACCAGGAACTATGGATTTATTTATTTATTATAATTATTGTTCATTTGTTTTATTTCATTATATTCTAAGTTTATACTAAAAGTGTTCTTTTAATTTTCTGATGTTTTTTTTAGTTTTAGCTTTGCCTCCAACTAACAATAAGCAAAAGTTAAGCTTTAAAAGCACTAATTTAATAACACTGTTAAATGTAATCTTTAGCAAATCACAAAATAAATATTAATATTGTATACAAAATAAATATTGTAATGTTGTATTGTAATGATGCCTTCAGCACAAATATTTTTTACTATAAATTATATTTTATATTACAATTACTTTGTATTATGTATATTTATTTATAATTTATCATTTAAAATTATTTATTTATTTAATTAATATTTAATTTGTTTTGTTATAATAAAAAACCTTTTAATTTTTCGATGTATACTTTTATTTTTAGCTCTGCCTCCATTTAATGATCATTAAACATTAAAAACACTAATTTAAATAACACTAATTTAAAGGAAATTGTTTAATAAATATTTATTTTCATACTGTACATTGTAAAGTTGTATTGCCTAAATTCACTTTTAAAATGATTGACTTTAGCTTTTAGTGTTTTACTATTATTTTATTTGAACAGAATAATATAGCCATCAGTTATTGCTCATCATCCATACCATAAAAATTTCCAGGAACATATATTAAGAAAGTATGTTGCTCAAGATTCATTTATGTTTCCGTAATCTTACATTATTGTCTTTTTTGCAGTACTATGCGGAGCTCCGCCCACCGTGGACAACGCTTTCCTGATTGGTCGGAAGCGTTCACACTACGACATACACTCTGTGGTACGTTACCAGTGCGATGATGGTTTCCTCCAGCGCCACATCCCCACTACCAAGTGTCGTGCCAATGGCAAATGGGACCGACCCAAGATCATCTGTACAAAGTGTGAGTGTCCAGATTTTATTTGCTAAAAGTCAATATCAAGAACCGAATCGCCGCATTCATTCACACTTGATTCTTTTCTCGTATTCTCAGCACGGAGATCTCACCGCTACAGACGCCACCACCACAAGTCCCACCACGAGCGCAGAAAGCACAAGAGGCACGGTTCAGGAGGTCATCGAGGTCAACAGGAGGGTCATGGCCATTTCTAACCAAATAATCCCCTCCTTTCCACCAGCCTTTCGCCTAAACCTCCTTATCTTTGATATCCGATGGCCTTTCACCTTTTCCCTCTTCTCGCCTGGGTCAGTCTACCCCCATTATGATCAGAGGGGGCACTGCTGGACCTCAGAAGGACTATAACAGTTTTACTTTTCCGTCTCTTTATCCATTAATGTTCCATCTCATTTTAGTGAATCAACCATGAGGAAAGTTCTTTCGTACCTTCAACGTAGAAAACACTCTAGGTAACTGTTTATGTATTTTTACATAAGCATTAATTGAGCGGGAGAGTTGGTACAACATGTAAATATTGTATTTCTTTTCAAAACACAGGATCAAATCAAAACAGCCAGGAAATGCTTGGTATCCGATAGCTCATGCAGTATTTCTTGACCGTTTTGACGTTGGTTTGCTCTTTGTAAGACATTAACCTAATTTATACAGTATTTATGAGTATTGGTGTGTTTTGGGTTGCGAGGAGTGGTGCTCACCCTGATTTTCAGCACGTAAACTGAATCGTCCATAAAAAATCACCCTCATGTTGTTCTAAACCCGTACAACTTTATTTCCTCCCTTGAAGCGCAAAGAGATGAGTGAACGGCGACATTTAAAAACGTCAAAAAAAGCACCATAAAAGTAGTTGTGTGTTGTTTTCTGAAGCTGTACGATAGACTTATGCGAAAAAGTTTTTTTTTATATATAATAAAAAGCCGTAATTGTTAATCTTCCCTCAATTGTAACTTTCACAGAAACATGATATTTGATGCCAATGATGTCAAATCTGGCAGCCTGATGACAAACGACATTTCAGACCCATATCAGTGGAGTTCTCTGCGAATAATCACTTAAATTTTGCATTTAATAAGAAGGATATAGAACACATATAGTCATACGAACCACTTTAATGATCATTTTAAAGTGCTTCTCGACTTTTAGGATTTGTTACAGCATGGGTCTACATTCATTTTTATTGTATGGAAAAGAGCAGCTTGGACACTCCGCAAAATATTTTCTTTTGTGCTCCACAGACCAGAAAAAAAGGTAATACAGGTTTGGAAAGACATGAGGGTGAATAAATGATGACATACTTTTTATTTTTGGGGTCAAAATGTTATGTTATTTTCTTAAACAGTCCGTAACTAGCAATTACCACAGATATCAACCCTTGACTGAAGGATTCCTATCTTTTACAGATATTGACAGATATTTACAGAGCGACTTGACACGAATTAGGTAAAATATGGAACTGTAAAATCCCCTCTATTTGTGGTCCCTCCATCTGTTATTGATAGTCTGTATCATGATCTCCTACTTTCTCACCCACAGAGGAGAAATTGTCCTGTCAGAGCCTGTTGGTGAGAAAAAGAGTGAGAATTAGAGAGACGGAAAGAGAGGTTCGACTTGCTGGTCTTAATTGCACTCAGCTACATATACGCCACATCAAACTGAGCCAGTGACAAGGTACTTTTAACAGCCTCGGGGGTCGTTCTCTACTCCCGTAATTAGCTTCTCAATGTAGCACAGTTGAGGAAGAAATAAAATAGGGATAGATTCCCATGAGTGAGACGAGAACGAAAACAAAGAATCCAGATGGTGCGATATCACATACAGGTTAGATGTTAAAAGTGCTCATGGGTAAATTTCAGAGGCAGGGATACCTCCAGCAATGAAGATCAGGAGGTTAAAAAGGAAAGGCTCATGCAGAAGAAAGCCAGTTGAGATGCAGCATTTGGCCTTCTGTTCTCCTCAGAGCGAAAGATGTGATCTGGGCTCACTGTGGTTTTGAAACGCACATTTTTGTTCTTACCTACCAGGTGCGTGTCCTGTTTTTCAAAGAGTACTGCGACAGCTGACTCAAAAATTAGGACTGCTGCTTATTCTCTGCCCTCTCAACTATCCTCCTTACCTTAAAAAAGGGCAGAGTCTTTATTTTACAGAGCATTTTTTTCTATTGCCGAGGTTTGTGCTTATCTCGCGCTGTTCCTCTCTCAAATTCCCCATGAGAATGCAAACGTAGCCCAGTTCTCCACCAACTTCTTTTCAATGTCAGCGCTCCCTCATCTTTCCTTCTCTACCTTTATCCACCTTTTTTTAATGAAATAGCCCAAAATTCAGAGACTTTGAAAAGCCAATAGTCTGAGTATCTGATCTTTTTTTTCCAAGCAAGCTTAATTAATGTTGAGGTTATTGGCACTTTTTTATGAAGAAGCAATTGACTTCAAGAAAAGAATGATTTTAATTTGGGAAAAAACTGAACATTTTGAACTTTAGTCAAAAGCAGAATAATGTATTCATGGGTAAATTTCCCAAAAACCCACCTAGGTCATATTTCACCTCAATTTAATAAAATAGTAATATAAATACTACCATAAATGTGGTTATAATTGTTATTTATATGTTTTTTTATTCATTTTATGTCTGTGTGTGTATTTATATATATATATATATATATATATATATATATACACACACACACACACAAAAATAATCCTGATCCTTAAAGCAAAATATATATATATTTTTTTTTTCTTTCGATTTTGGGGTGGAGGAAGACCTGGACTTAGCATTTCGCATGTTTCATTTGAATGCCTGTGCATGATTTGCATCGAACAGGAGGTGTACCGGTGTTGTGCAATTTGTCTGTCAAAATTGGAGCGTCTTTCTGATACCCAGTATCCTAATAATCTATATTAGCTGCTAATGTACCTCTATATCACTCTAATAGCTCTTTACAGCCCTCAGCTCAGGCTAGTGAAGGACGGCAGATGGCTAACAATGTGGCAATTTAATTGCGAGCCTTGATTATAAAAATGAACCTCTAAACAAAGAATGTTCACAGCTGTCTTTTGGCAGGCATTGTGGAGAACCGTAAGAGGCAGCTGCGGGATTTTCTTGTGGCAAGTTCTCTGACTAATTGCCACAGAGCAATTGCTATCCCAGAGGTTGTTATGCTAGCTGCACCACCCCTTTGTAGTTACATTTGTGGAACATAGTGTTATTTAGGCTTGTTTGCATGACTCATTCAGCCAGATTTGTCGACATTCTCACAAGCAAAATATGCAAAATACTCTTGCGCATCTCACAATAGCCGCCAACACTTTGTTTGCTATCTGCAGCCAAGTATGGTGTTTTTCCATTTTGATACAATGTGCACATTGTAACGAGAGTTTAACCTTGTCCTTTTCGTATTTACATGATTGTTGGAGGTAAAGAGGAAGCTGCGAAGGTGAGACAGGAGCACAATGTCCTGTGTTTAATCAGGACTGCAGGTAACATGCCACATCCATCATCACCTTCAGGAGTATCGCAGCAAGAGTAGCACGTCTGAATTTTTTAGTGCGTTATCTCCGTCTGCTGGAAATGTCTTGGATTGGATGGTGTCAGAAAGGGAATTACCATGACAAAGAAAGCCAGTTCATCTGCCGGCGGCAGTGCGGATTGTTCTGGAAATCGCAGCTGCTTAGTATACTTAACCTGAACCTCCGGCATTCCCTGTTCACCTAAACCGTGCTTACATAGTCTGCCCTTTACCTCATATAATTCTCTATTGGCACATAATCCTATCTGTAAATTCCATCCCAGCTGGCTGTCATATCATTATAGCCAACTTTGCCATGCACATGGTTCTTGGGATGTTAGCAATGTAGGAGAAGACCTTAAAGAAGACTTTTTGATACAGATTAACTTATTGTAAGTTCTTTTTTTAGGTTTCCATGCTCTTGTGATATCCTGCATAAATGAGTTACACCTCAGACCATGAGACATACTGAGGAAAGGTGTGCTATTACTTTTCTAAGTGGCTGGACTTTCGCGATAAAACTGAAAAAAAAAAAGTAAACTCACAATGAAGGAGAGACCCAAGCCATAACATCATAGAGACTTAAAGGTGGCGCTTTCGACTTTGACTAGTAAATAACCACCTAAAAAAAACCTAGAAACCATGATAGCTCATCATTCTACCGAGTTTTGCCCAGGTAAATGCCGATATGGTTGGGTCTTTAAATGAACCATTTGGACTGCAAGGTTTTCAAACTTATTATGAGACCATCCAGTCACATTTATACCTTTCATGAAAATGTTTATGGTAATTTTTGTTTACTTTTCATGTAAAGAACAACGCCTATAAGATTTTTCATGTATATTTACAGTTAAAGCTGTTATTTCTGCATATTTATTATTCGTTATTAATGACCCAGCATTCCCTGCTGTTAAAAGCAGTAAATTCATTCCTTCCGCAGTAGCAAAACAACCTTTCGACACCACTCCTCAGCTCTGTGATTGTTTTCAATTCTTGATGTTTTCCTTCATTTTTTATGGTATGTATGTATTTATTTATTTTTCACTTTTTTAAAATGAAATCTGGATGTGTTTGAGTCCCTGGACCTAAGTCACACAGGCTAATTCTCTGTCCGTTTTCCAACGCTAGGCAGAAAACACAACCGCTGCTGCATCAAACATTAAACACCATCTTCTACATTGAAATACTGTTGTTTTTTAAAACATTTTCTTCAGCAGGATGACCGAGTTAGGCTGTGTGAATGCTGTCCATGTGTGTTATTCAATATTTATTGATGTTCTTATGAATTCTAGTTCTGTCATTGTATCATATTCTTTACCAAACAAGTGTTCAATTAAAAACATTGTATTGGATTGGTAATATTATTTAATTGCTTTTATCTTTTTGTCGCAAATTATACCTTCATAGTTTACTCAAAAAATGTCATTCCAAACCTGTAAGACCTTCTTTCCCCCATAAAACACGAAAAGAGAAATTTTGAAGAATTCTTACACTGTTGTTTTCCATATGCTGTAAGTATACAGTGACCAAGAAAGCCATACAGGTTTGGAGTAGCATGAGGGTGAGTAAATGATGCCAAGATTACTTTTTTAGATGATGTACCCCTGGTTTAACAAATTTATTACAGTTGTGGCGTAATGGTTGGAGAGTTAGACTTTCAGAATCAGAAGGTTGTGGGTTCGAGACTCAGATTCGAAATGTAGTGAATGAACAACGCTCTCCTAGTGCGTGTGTGTTCAATACTTATTACTGTGTTTGTGCACTTGGATGGGTGAAATACAGAGCACAAATTCTGAGTACACTAAACACTATACTTGGCTACACATCATGTCACTTAAACAACAGGTAATCATTAAAACTCAAGGAAATGCAAAGTTACAGATCATTTTATGCAAATTTATTAAAAAAAAAAAAGTTTTTTTTTTTTTTTTAGCATCACCATATCTTCCACTACAAATGTTTTTTTTTCTTTCTCCTCTCCATCACTGGACGCAAGTTCTTCTTATCAAGCCATTGGCTCACAAGAAGTGTGGTGAATTATTCATACACGCTGTGTATCTCTGACTACCTCTGCTTTATCTCTTCATGTCAGATTCAAGGTCTTTGATGTTCCATCCTCGTGCAGAGGCGTGAAACATTGTAAATATTCCTGTATCTGCCTCTGTACAGAGCTGTGATTCTCACGTTTTATAAACAGGTGAGATCAAGACTCACCCAGAGCATGGAAACACAACAAATCAAGGTGTTAACAGTACAATATCAAAGAGTTTTACTCATCCAGATATACCATTTAAAATGAATTGTGTATAATGAAAAAGCACCCTGTTGAGATCAAGTTTCACCTCAAATAGGTCAAATATTAATATTAACAAGAGCTCTTAAAGGGACAATTCACAATTCTAAATTGTAAATTCTGTTAGTATTTACTTACTTTTTTCCCCATAAAAAGACAATTCATAGCTCCAAAAAAAAAAAAAAGAAAACTCAAGTCAGGAAGAAATTGTAAGGGTTAGTTCACTAAAAATGTAAAATTGCCATCATGTAATCACCCTCATATTGTTCCAAACCCAAATTCTGTTCTTTATTTCCTTAAAAGGGTAGTTCTTAACTCCAAAAATGTGGTTTGAATGTCTTATGCACCATATTGCAAGTCATTTGAAGTCACCATAAATTTGTATGAGGAACAGTATGAAATTTATAGGGACAGTTCATACAAAAATTTTAATTTTGCCATCATTTAATCACCCTTGTGTCGTTCCACACCTATAAGACTTGTGTTGATCTTCAAAACACAAATGAAAATATCTTTAATGAAACCTGAGAGATTTCTGTTCCATTCCACAAATACGTTAATGCTTCAAAAAGTTAATAAAGGGATTGTAAATGAAATCCATATGAATCAAGCTGTTTAATGCAAGTCTACTGAATAAATCACTTTCTATGAAAAACAATGATGTAGCAAATTAGCTCAAAGGGGAAATATTTTATTTAATATAATTATTCATAACTCATTATGATTATTCATTATGATTAATTATGAATATTTGAATCAGTTAATCAGATTAACTTAATGTTGCTACATTCAAATTGCAATCAATCAGTCTGTTCCTCCTGTGAACACTCAGTGTTGATTATTAATTGATTTGAAGAAAAGGATTTTTTCCACTGACAGAAAAATAATTCTTTCTTACCATTTCCAGTACTTTAAGAGTATGTACAAAATCAGAAATCATTTAAGTGACAATTTATACTCAGGCAGAGTCAGAACCAAATATGTATTGTGCACAAACTTTATTAACTAAATCACAAACACGTAACTAACAAACACATACATACACACAAATCACACGCACATAGGTAAAAGGGGAAGTGAGAGTGAAACCGAAAGTGGGAACAGGAAATGGAGTTAAGTGAACAACCCAGAAGGAATAATTGGGATGTATTACAAAGCTCCTTTGTTAACAAAGGAGGTTCACAACTTTAACCAACTAGCAGCAATTTAGTATATCGTACAATACTTGCATTCTGCCTCAGAGATGGAAGAGCGTCCGAATATACGGTTGCAGTAGAAAGCCCCGAGTTCGATCCGATGGTGCTGGAGATTCAATCGATGTCTTCTGCGTTGATTGAAGGAACGATTACAAGCTTGCATTGTTGCGTTCTTCTCTTTCTCATGTAAGCACATGGTCAGCAGGTCGAGACCAGGCCGCAGGAGTTGTCTTTGGAACAGTCGACGATAAGAGAGAGGGAGGAGGCTGTGCGCTGGCTTTTAGCTTTTTGGATTCTGGCACCCTCCCCAAGGTGGACCTGACCAATGAGGAAAGAGGAAATCCTGAGCGGGAACTTCCTCTCTGGGGGCATTTATGGCTTTTGTTTCAGAGCATGATAAAACTGGGCCTGGTAGTTTGGGTCCATTTTATGCTCCAATTAATACAACAAATATGCACAGCATCTGATGAGGAAGTCACATACATGAAAATGTAAGTCGTGAAATGAGTATTAATTTGATAGGAGACACGATATATGTGAGGTAGTTCGTTCGTAGTTTTTATCATAAAGTATGCATTAAACCAGGGGTGGCCAACGTCGGTCCTGGAGTGCCACAATCCTGCAAATTTTTGCTCCAACCCTAATCAAACACACCTGAACAAGCTAATCAAGGTCTTAAGGGTTACTAGAAAGCTAAAGGAAGGTGAGTTTTTATCAGGGTTGGAGCTAAACTCTGCAGGATTGTGGCTCTCCAGGACTGACGTTGGCCACCCCTGCATTAAACCAAGATACCACACAAAAGACGCTGAACACAAGTCGTAATCGTAAACACAATGTCATGTTCATTTATGGATCAGTTCATCTATAAATTAATGCCTTGGGGGTTGGGTAGATACTTTGGTTTGCAGTCAGAAAGGGGTTTTAAGAATACTTGTTAAATATAACAAATATTTTTGTCTGATTTATCTCAGTCACTACAATGATCACATACATAGAGCACATCAAATATTGAAAACGCAAGCTCACATGATGCACCAGAACCAATGAGGTTTATTTTCACACCTCAAGCAAGTGCCATTGACCACATGTCTCAGGTTTCATTAAAAATATCTTCATTTGTGTTTCAACGATTAACAAATGGGCTTGGAATGACATGAGTAATTTATGACATATTTTTGGGTGAACTATCCCTCTAAGTCATTATGTGCTAAAAATCTTGTCACCTCTGTATGCCAAAAAAAAAAAACAAACAAACAAAAAAAACAACTGACTGATCTCACAGAAAGTCATATTGAAAAAACAACAGCAAGTGTGGTTTGAATGACAAGAGGGGGAGTATGACAGAATATTAATTTTTGCCTAAACTGTTCCTTTATTTATTTATTTATTTTTTTGACATTTAACTGTTGAAACTGTTCTCTGGTTTGAATAAATTCCAAGCTGGTTTAATTTCGCAGCTGTAGCGGCAGATCTGCCCGACTGATCTGCATGTGCTAGACTCTCCCAGCGTTCCAAGGGCAAGCTGTCCTCATTAGACGTCAAGCTGTGGAATCCAGTTAGTGTTGCTCTTAAGATGACCTAGGCATTTTTCCAACTGCAAAAACACATTCCTGATTTACTGTGCTGCTATCTTTTGAACCAGTTACTATTCTGGGAGGGATATGAATTTGAAGACGTATAAGCCCACTTTTTTTTTTTTTTTTTGCTCAATAAATATTAAGCATCTCATCCAAGAACTTTTTCGCTGACTGAAGCTAACTGTGCTAATATCATCTGAATTGCCAGATTCTCCCGGATTTAAATTCTGAATGTGTTCCACATCGTGAACCGACAGCATTTTGAAAAATTGTGACAGGAAACTATCTTCGCACTCCTCCGGCGAGCTTCTCATTTGGGAAATGTGTTTATACAGTTGCCATATTAGCATCGTGAGTCAGTGCTAAGGTTAATTCCTATTCTTAAGACCATTTATCATTCCAGTAGGTAAATTGATGAATATACAAGGTCTGCTAAGCCTTTGCAAGAGCCGCATTTAACGGGATAATGATGTTTGTGCAGATGGTTGCTGAGTCCTTAGCTGCTAATAGCTTTTTAAAGTACTGCAGGATGCAAAGCAGGCCAAAAATATGAGTCGCAAACTGAATAAAAAAAACAAAAACATCCTTCTGCTTCAGTCCATCTGGGCCGCTGAGGCTAGATGCACATGCACATTTGTTGTGGGTCTACGGTTTGTGATCCAGAAACATTCCTTCATTAAGCAGCTTAGTGCATCTTCAGTATAACAGGATTTTCACACATTGGTGACTTCGGGAATAGCTAGTCTATCAGATTCCTCTTACTCCTGGTCTCACTCCAATTGGGCAGCGCCGCTGTGCTTCAGGGAAGAGCTCAACCTTCATGGTTTGGAAGGGCCACTTCTCAGTGTTATATAAAGCAGGTTATGGGTTTCATTGCTACGGCTGTAGCGTCCAGACTCAACCTGTATCGAGACATCCCTAAATACAACATGTTCTTGGATCTTTTGTTGGTTCTGGACTCTAACCTAACCCCTAATTTTTGAATTTATTTACCTCAAAAAGTGCCATATTTTATGTAAAATATGCTTATATTTAATATTTTTTTAATTTTTTTTTTCTATATTTATTCCAGTAAGTTCAACCACAAAATTTGGCATACTTCAGTGACATATGTTAGTATGAAATAGTAAAACATATCAATAGCTACTACTGGCTGCATGGCTGAAATATATAAACTATTGTTGTAATGAATTTAAGTTTTAGATTTTATCACAAGTTAAAACTGTAGAATTTTTAAAAACACTTTGTGTTGGGTGAGACTATACAAAGATGCCGACATATGCTTACAAACAAATATGACCTATAAGGAAAAGATAAAGTAGGAGACAGAGTAATCATTTATTTCTAACAAAAAACATAAACTTACTCAAAATAGTGAACGGGTACAAATAAACAATAAACCGAACAATAACTCAATAAAAGTAAATGGTAACAAACTGATCAAAATAAACAATGTACAACATGTTTTGTTTGGAAGCATCAACAAATCTTGCAGTAGGATTTTGATCTGACTTTGATGTGTGTGTGTGTGTGTGTGTGTGTGTGTGTGTGTGTGTGTGTGTGTGTGTGTGTGTGTGTGTGCGCGTGCGTTTGTGTGTGTGTGTGTGTGTGTGTACTTGTTTTCCTTACATTGTGGGGACCCACAACATAAGTAAAACCAGTAAATCTTGACATTGTGAGGACCTTTTGTTGGTCCCCACTAGGAAACAAGCTTATAAATCATACAGAATTATCTTTTTTGAAAATCTAATCTAGCAGAGGGTTAAGTTTAGGGGTGGGGGGGACAGAATGTACAGTTTGTACAGTATAAAAACCATTACACCTATGGAAAGTCCCCACAAAACACATAAACACAACATATGTGTGTGTGTGTGTGTGTGTGTGTGTGTGTGTGTGTGTTTTCACAGTGGCTGACTGACACATTTTTAAACAAATTGCTCAGTTATTGGCTTATTCAATTTCTTTGTTTGTGTATGTGTGAGTGACTGTTTTTTATTTGACAAATTTATATTTATATTATAGGCTTATTCAATGGAATTCAATTCATTTGCAGTGGGTTCCCACTTTTGTCAGCAAGAGTTTTTTTTTCAACAACTTAACATTGTTGAATCGAGTCCAAATTTTGTGTGTGTATATGCTCAGATGGCAAACTTAGGGAAAGTAGCCAAGTCTTGTACCTGTCAGTTTAAGGAAACCATTTAAAAAAAAAAAAAGAATTGCCCATATTTGTCCTGAATGACGCTCAAGATCATATTCAAAAGCACAGTCAATAAATGTTTTAGCTCTGAAACAAACAACCCTAAACTTCAAATCTGTTTACCATAATAACATATGTTATTATTATATTTTATTTTATCATTAAAACATTAAAAAAATGCATTTTGATATCCCATCTAGTTGAATTCATTACTACCAAATTATTATGTTGTATCTTCACATCTGTTTCTGGTAGCTGCAATTTTATTTGCATTCCTTGACTTTTCTTTAAAAAAAAAAACGTGAATGAAAATGGTCACATACTTTTCTTCTGTTGTACTTTTCAATTTTTAAAAATCATGTAACTTCTTTTCCTCCTCGGGTCATGCTCAAGATCATAATCAAAAGCACAGTCAATAAATGTTCTAAACAGTTGGATTAAACTCCTGCCCCTTCTTTTCCACTTCAGTCCGAGTTCTCTCAACACAAACGCAGCATGCTTGCTCTTGATCTGTACCTGCGGCCGCTTCCGATCGGAACAAGCCAGCAGGATCCGTGTTCAAAGCTTCAAGGGTCTAAACAAACAGCAAACGCTCACTGTTCACTGCTGGAGGCTTATTCAACAAAACAGAGCCTTTGTATGCACTTACTCATTACCCGCCGAAATGAGCCAATCAGTGTTACAAACACTTCAGCCAGACATGATGTTCGAGTGTTCAATTTTCACTTTGTTTTTTTTCCTTTTAGCGTGTAAGAACTGTAAAATGTGGCTCATTTTCAGTTCTGTTTGGCCAAGAGGACATGCTCAGTTGTTAAGGGTCAATTAATTTGGACATATTCATGTTGAGGGAAGATTAAAATGATCCAATGAAAGCTAATGCAACCGTTCGAATAGGAATAGCCTGTAAATAGTCTTTTTAAGGAGAATAGCACAACATATGAGATAATAATGTCAATTTTCCAACAGATTTTTAGAAATAAATTTACTAAGGTTTTATGTATATTTTTGTTTCTAGGACATAATACTGCACCTTATATATTGAGAGAGTTTCTGGATTGTTTACAGGATGCCAAATGCAACCAGAAATGCTAAGCATATAATGAAAGCTATCAGAGTAAACAGTCTAATTTCAGCATTTAAAAAAAAAATAGCTGTTGATTTTTCTTTTAATTCGTGAGGCCTCATTATAGCTGTTACTATGGAAATGTAAGGGTCACTTATGTTATTTTGGCAAAGCAACAAACATTTTCTCAAGTGTTTTTGCAGACTGTAGACACAAAGCGCGGCATCACCGGGTGCTTATGCCCAAGACTAACCAAAATAGCAATCTGCAATTTGCTAGAGCCATATTCAGCCATCGTCATGGTTACCAGAGACATCAGGTTTTTCTTCCCTTTTTGTGTCAGAGGTCAAGCTTTTGTGTTCACAAGCAATTCGGTGCCCAGTATCAGAGTATTTAGAGAACTGAGAGGCAACACAAACAGGTAAATAACTTTAATTAAAATGCATCATCATAAACAATATTGTGCAATACTGAACGGACAGTGCAATTGTCAACCACTAAGAGGTAGTAAAGCAGCTTATGTAAGTCTGTCATTCACAATATATTACACTTTTTCAGTGTAATAAACGTCTAAAAATGTCATGCTTAATTCTATTATTGCTTGCAAGGTCATTCAAAAATTATCAAAAATGAGTGCATAGTAATTGGCAAAGCTAATCAGTTTTGCTACTTGCTTAGGTGGCAACAACTGTGAAAGTTCATTTGAATTAGCAAGCTAAGCCCAGCCAAGCTAGCCAGTTCATGCTAGCACCTGACGTGAGTTTTGGCCATTATCACTTTCTCATCATCAGGTCAGTGAGGGCTATTGTGTAGAAGCTTGTTTTCACCACGGAATAATAATAAAAAAAGCATAATCACGACTTTTCATCTCACAATTCTGACTTTATAACTTGCAACTTTGTATCATGCCGTTCTGACTTTATGACTCGCAAACACGACTTTGTGTTTCAGAATTGCGACTGATTTTTTCTTGCAATTGCGACTTTATATCTCACAATTCTGACTTTATAACTCACTATCGAATCTGAATTTTGAGATAAAAAGTCGCATTTACCTTTTATTTTTTATTCAGTGGTGGAAACAAGTTTCCATATTATTGCTAATGTGCTACACTTACCATAAGACTAAATTAGCTCTCCTACTTTCTAAGCGTGAATTAAAGTTGCTTTTGTCTTCCCTGGGAAACAGCAAAAATAAAACAAATTGAAAACCTCAAGGCTAAGTTCTGCTTTTTCTGCATGCAGGGTATACTGTGAAACATTTAAGCTGATACAGTGTGCCATATACTTCCCTAGTGATGTCTCTGAGGAAAGAAGTTGCTAACTTTAACAATTTAGAGATGATTCACACCTCATTTCAATTGAATGAAATTATACAAGCTCATTTATGCCCCGAGTTCAGCGCTAGCCTAGTTGCCTAGTAGCCTAGCAGATGTGCAAAAAAAGCCTTTTCTGTCAAACATGGAAGTCAGGATGCTAGTAATTATTATTTTGCACTTTCAGATACTTCTGGTGCTGTTGGCTGGTTTGGATGTGCTTTCTTTTGGAGCCTGTGTTGACTGGACGTCAGTGTTTCTGCGGAAGCAGTAGACTCCGTAGAGTCGGAACTTCTTATCAGGGAAACCTAGGTTTCGGACACCGGGTTCTGGGCCCCCACAGCGGGTTCGAGGATTGACTATGGGGTAACGAATGCTGCCATCTTCCACCCATCCTGCCTCACAACGGTCCAAGAGCTGGATCTTCCAAGCGGCATACAGTTGTCCGACTTTGGCTATCACTGCTTCATCGCGTTGACATGCCTTTACCGCCTCAAGGTAGTTTACCTTCTTAAAACGTTTAAGAAAGTAAACATGTCCTGCAACAGAAACAGTTTCATGAAAGACAACAGAAGTTGAGAAGTTATTGAATAGCTCACTATAAATGGCTGAAATGCCGCAGTAGTGAAAAAAAAATGTTCTGGTTGAATGCTGCAAAAATTCTGACAAAAATACTAAAAGAAGACATTTTACTGCATCAAATCTGAAAATTTGCATCATGATTTCAGAAGCTACCTTTTTCATGATGAAGTAAAAATGCATGTTGGTTCAGGCCTGGCTGGGTGAGGTGGACAAAAACAAGAAAAGGAGGAAAGGACAAAGAAAGAAAGAAACATTTCAGACTGCCACCTGTTTTTCAGGAGTCGTTCATTGATTTTCTGTTTGTTTATGTGACTGCTGACTGTTAGGACAGCACATCGTCTCATATTTCCCACTGGGCCATTCGGTAAATTTCCAGCCGCTGGTCAGTATAGGGGTATTATTGAAAATTGCCCTGGCTATAAAGATTTCAGGACAAACTGTCCTCTCTAATAGCCCACTTGGGGATGAAAAGAAAAGCCTTTTGGCTCTCAATGACTCAACTGCAAGTGGGTTTGAAGAACCAGGCAAGTCTTGTGTACCCACTGGATCATGCAGCACTTAACAAATGGCCTGAGTCTGGGCCAAAAATACAGTTTTCTTCCTGAAGACAAAATCAATTCAACTTTCAACTGTGCAAACGCCTATTATTCCCACAAGGTCACAATATGGCTCTGCACCCCAGAAGCTGTACTAAATCATAGTTTCCCTGAAATTTGATTTGATTTGGCCAATTTTCCAGGAACTGATGCATTGCTCAGTTCATTAGTGGCACCGGCACAAAATGGACGGCAGTGAAAGGAGAAGCAGGTTGACCTTCTCAAAAGAAACCTGGTCCAACAGCCTAAGGCCAGAAGTGATTATTGAGAAGCAATCCCTCCCTAGGCAAGCACTCACCATTGAGGTTTGAGGTAAAGCAAAAAGCATCATAGCGTTCGTCATCTTTGTGCCTGTAGCCATAGTTGCGGACACCGGGAGGGCTGTCCTTACGGCCACATTGGTCTCGAGGATGGGAGATGGGGTACTGGACCGAGCCGTCCTCTAACCAGCCGGCATTACACCAGTCCAAGCCCTCGAGCCAAGCCTTGTGTAGTTGTGCATGGGAGGCCAGTATTGCATCTTGCTGTCGGCACACATCCTCAGCCTGGTGGTAGTTCAGCTTGTAGCGTCCGGATGGAGGGTAGTATGGGAACACCACACCTTTGAAAAGAGAAGTTTGTTCAGTACAAATATGACTCTCTATTCAATCTTAGTTTCTACAATCAAAGCAACTGGCCAACTCCCTGACCTTCAAGGTCTAGATTGACAAATCCTGTGTCGTCCTCCATGTCATTGGTGACCTCGCACTCATAGCGGCCATAGTCTTGCAAGGTGATGTTGTGAATTATAACTGAAGCGTCTCCAGGCCCTGCCATCTCCAGAGACACACGGCCACGGTAAGACCCAAATACCTTCTGTTGTCGCCCCAGTGCTACAAACACGTCTTCAAACTGGAAAGAGTCAGAAACTTTTGTCCATTTGATGCGAATGCGGTAAGGGTCGACGTTCTCTGGTTCGTGGTGGTAACGACAGGGAAGGGTGATTGTGCCACCGCGATGGGTGACCACCTTCCCTGGAGCAGTCTGGACTATCACTGCCCCAGTATCATCCTCTAGGGGGGAAAAGAGAAAAGTAAAGGAATCACTACACACATTGCACTGCATGCACTCAAGGTATCGGTGTGTTTCTGGGAATCAAACTCATGACTTTCAAGTTTCTCGCAGCAATTTCAGAAACCAGGAGGACCACGTTCAAACCAAACTAGATTCTGCAATTACATATGTATATAAATTACAAGTGAATTCAGGTAAATTTGGATGCTTTTCACAGTCATTCTCAATGTCAAATAATGGCCCAATTTAACTGAATTACCCCCATATTTAACCAAAAGACTTTTCTGAAAGATTTCCAGACTTTGTCGAATACTAATGTTTGGGTGAAAATGAACCTGATTTTGAAACTTGGGACTGTCAAAAAGTATGTCATTTTGTAGTTTTCTTTTTCATGCATTTCATGTGCAAATAGGGCCATTTTCATTTCGCATATATCCACATCTGTTATTACTATTGTGGTTTGTCCTTTTCGATTGAAAGAACTCAACTGCTGTGTCAAATTACCCTAAAATCTCCATTGTTTGTTATTATCTTTTAAGAGTGCCAGTTGTAATGCAGATGCAGCCTTGGCTCTGATACCTGTTGAGCTACAGGAACATCTGACCCAACTAAGAAATCTGAGTAACTATGGCATCTCAAAAGACACAGAAAATGCTTAAATCCTGAGCCTTTTCTTTTATTTCCCACAGAATCCCTTGCCTTTGTCTGAAGGCTGAAGCATAGCTGGATTTGAAAGTGACGAGTGCTCATCCAAGCCACTGTCTTAAGGGTTTGAAAAATCTCTATCAAACAACACCTTTTCTATTAGCTATCCAAGATCTTCCTGACAGACCTCAAGGGCTGTAATCAGCCTTGACATCTGCTCATTTAAACTGTCAGCAGGAGACCTGGCACTCTGAAAGGTTTGTTACCAAAACACCTTTTCTTTTGAAAGCAGGGTTGCCAAACATGTCCAATCATTAATTCAGGCAGAGACAGCTAAAGAACCAGTATTTCATCTGAAGAAAACAGGTCTAAACTGAAAGCAATGTCACTGTAACCACATACTTTTTGAAAGTAATTTGCAGCTGCCAAGTAAATGTTGGGGTCATGCTGTGAGAAGACAGCTAGTGCAACAGCTATTGGCAATTAAAGACCATTTTTCCTTGCTTATATAAAAATGAATACCAAATAAAGAAAGAGACCTAGTGGACCTGAAACTGATTATGCAGTATGTTTACTTGTTTTAGCGGCATCATCCTATAATATAAATATGCAAAGAGTATCAGATGTTGCATATTGCTTGTATTTATCCAACTTAAGCCTGGAGTGGCCACTAAAAATGGCATTTGAGATTTTTTTTTAATACATCTGGTGGTCAGCTACTGAAGTTGAGAGGAGAGATTATACATTAAACGTTGACTCTTGTGGGTGTAGTGTCTCTAGGTCAAAATTTACATGAAGTGCTCTGCATAGCAATGCACTTACACAATAATGGTATTTATTTGTTGGTTGCATTTTTAACATGGTAGCAGAATGCAAGTAGGTGGTTGTCAGTAAGTGTCATAACCTTGTTGTGATTACATTGCATTCACAGATTTGCATTACTTACATTGTGATCTGGGACATCAATATGTCACAGAAGAAAAACTTCTTACCCAATACATGAACCACTCTCCTCCGTCCTTTCTCCAAGTCGGCAGGGTAGGTGGTCACAAAAGGTGAAAGGAACAACAGCGTGCAGGTAATGGTTTCCAGGCACAAGATCTTTAAAAACAATCAATAAATGAAAACAAATAAATAAAACACACACAGATACAGTGGTGGACAGTAAGTATTTAAGTACATCTTTCAAGTATCTGTACTTTACTCGAGTATTTTTTTATTTTGAGCAACTTTTACTTCACTACATTCCAAAGCAAAGCATTTCATAAAAAATATCGTTACTAAATTGAAGAAATCGTCGTGGTCATTAACGAAAAAACGTTGTCCGATTCGTGCACGAACTGATTCTTTTCAATCGTCCTGTTAAATCGGTTCACATCAAACAATTCATTCGCGATCACATTACAGCTGTTATCGAGTCAACAACTCACTGATTCAATGAATCGTTCAGAGCGAGTCTCCAGTGAACTGAATTTACAAATCTGGCTGAAAATTAGCCAAGAACTGGGGGATCCTCTGAGATAATGATGGTGAAAAGTAAGTTAGACTACTGATGTTGAATTTTAGCAGAGGTGTAATGTAACGAAGCAATAATACTTCGTTACAGTACTTGAGTATTTAAATCTGTACTTACTTGAGTATTTATATTTCTGTCAACTTTTACTCCACTACATTTCCTAAATATAAGGTATACTTTTACTCCGATACATTTCCCCAAAGTATTTTCGTTACTTACTACAAAATAAAGTCTGAAGAACACAGAATGTGCAAACAAGTGCTCGAACAACTGTGGCTGGAGCGCCTGAGAAGAGCGCGGCACGACAGCGACCTCTAGAGGCGACTAAACTAAAACAGTTAGTTTTGACACGTGACATGAGGAACTGCACAGAACTGAACACTTCAAAAACGGATTTAAAACATAGACAACAAAGCGGTATGTTATACAGTACATGCTTTCATATCACTAAAGTAATTAGTTTGTTGACTAGATGCTGCATTAGTGGAGAACAGCAGTATGTTTGCCGTCGAGGCTGAGAGGATGCGAACATTAGTAGTAACGTTACCTCAAGCGGTCAAAACAATGTGACAAAAACACCAACAGTTTAATGTCACGATTTTTACCCTCTATTTGCATTAGTTTATATCCATTTGTTCGATTTTATGCATTCGTTATCCAGCGAAGATGCATATTTAAATTGTATCCTAATCCTGCAGCTGACAGAAACATAAATCAGAAATGTATTCGATTTCAGTTCTTTTTTATCCGCACTTTAACACATATTTTGATTAGATAATTATCAAGTGTTCTAAAATCGAAGCAAATACCGAGTGAAAGTATAATATGCCTTTAAGCGTGATTCTTTGGATTTATATGAAATGGTAACACTTTACAATACCATTTGTAACATTAAAGTTCAATGAAAGTGTTGTTCATTGTTAATTTCAACATTTGCCTTTTTTTAAATTCAAAGCAAATAAAATGTAAGAAATAGAGTTAAAACAATCTTGCTGCTCAATCTGTGTATAGAACAATTTTTAATAATATTTTCTGCTTCTTTTGTATTTTGCCTTTACTTGTACTTTTACTTTCAATATTTAAGTATGTTTAATATAAAAAAAATACTTTTCATACTTAAGTACAACACATATCACATACTTTAAAACTTTTACTCAAGTAATGATCTAAACAGTGACTTTTACTTCTAGCAAAGTCATTTTCTAACTTGGCGCTTCATTATATCATATCATTACATCAGTACGGCACTAGGTGGCGACAAGTGACTGTTAAACTATTTGATATTGAATGATTCATTGAAAAGATTTGTTCAAAAACATTGATTCATCCAGTAATGAAACAAGTGAAGTAGTTATGAGTAAGTCATTGAATCATTCACTCAAAACCATTTTTTAAACAATTTAGTTAAATTAAATATTTTTAAATAGACTGCAGCAGTTAATATTTGTCCCTTAGTAAATAATAATTTTGTTTAGTTGTCTGTTCAGAATCGTGATCGCTATTTGAAATAAGAAAAATCTTGATTCTCATTTTACCCAGAATCGTGCAGCTCTAACACAAATTAAAATAACGCATGTACGTCCATCTTCCCCGCTCCTGTAGCAATTTCTTAAAATTTTATGTACTTAGCCCTATATGTTTCATCGGTTTTTATTGTTTGTCAACACACATTACATATTATGTATCTGCATCCACTAATCTTCCATCCTTTCTGACTAGTGCTGGCTATTTGACAACTCATAATCATTCATAATTATTTTGAGCAAAAGGATTATATAAAATATATAATATAAAATTAAATTATATAAGTGGCCTATATAAAATTACAAAATAAACATTCATAAATCAGTACTTTTTTACTTGAGTACATTAAAAATCTAGTACTTTTGTACTTTCACTCAAGTAAAATTGAAAAGGCGCACTGAGTCTGATATACTAGTATATATATATATATATATAGTATGATATGATATACTCACTGATAATATTTAATTATCTGTACTTTTACTCAAGTGCTTGATTTGTGTTGTTCGTCCAGATGTAAGAAAGCGAGGGACTTAGAAGCTTTGTTCATATTAGTTTGGTTTTAAAAATTGTTTTCACTGATATTTTTGCATGAAATAAAATCTGCATGTCCAAACAGTGTAGTCAATATACATATGGATCAGGTTTGAATGAGTCTGTGTCAAAGACAATCTGATATTTCATCTGATCTGAACAAAACCAAGCCGTGTTCGTTTACAAATGTGGGCCTTTATTACATCTTCATTTATGTAACATGATCCATACACACTCTACTACTACTACTACTACTACTGCAGGACTGACACCAGCACAAACATTATATACTACGACACAGCTGAATCAGACATCATCATCCTCAACTCCTCTTACAGCACCTTTGAGCTTCATCTACCGCAATGCACTGCGCATCATCAAGGTTACAGAAATAAAACCCACACACATGCAATCTGCACTCACCATCATCATGAGAGGACGCGTTTTATGTTGAGATGAGATTGTTATTATCGCTCCAGTGGACGGACGCGTCTCTAGCGCAGCTGTCCCGATCCTGACTCGGTATCACTGCAGATGTCAGTCGCGTGTCCTCGCGCATCAGCAGTGGAACATTCTCTCATGTTCAGTACGGCAGAGAAAATGCTCGAGGCCGTTTGTAGTGTGATGATAAGCACAGTCGGCCGATACGAACATCATTTTAACGTACGCTATACAGTAAAGTTGTGTTAGTATAGCTTCCTTTTGTTTTTGACTGCGTACGTTGTATACTTCGTGAATTTGTTAAACTCGATGCTTGTAGCTTTACTCGATAAGTTTATTAAGTAACTTATTTCGTGAATATTTAACCTCAAATCTTACGAAAACTTATTTTTTTAATCACTTTGGGGCCCCTTTCCTTCCAATATGTTATCTCGCTTTGCAAGTATGGATATCTGGTAACTTAAATGAAGTGTGTATCGTGAAAATGAGTTAATATAATGCGTTGGCTACAATGAATGAATAAATGCACCAATTTTCGCTTTAGACAAAAATGTATAAGTCACGTTCTAGTCGCATATATACTTAGTACGTACTTAGTATGCATACTTGATGCCTAAGACAGGAAGGGGAATTAGCTCAGATGGTAGAGCGCTCGCTGCGCAAAAGATGGGGCCCAATCTTTTCGCTCGCACGCAAGCGAAAAAATACGCAGAAAAAGGGAAAATGCGACAAATTTCCCCTGCAACAATATTCGGGGTATATTCGGGGTATATTCCTGTGCATTATTTACGTTTTAGTTGCATGTGACACAAGTCTCCTTCCGCGGCCTGGGCTCGAACCCGGGGTCTGCGCTGCGATCTCAGCTGAACAGTGCTGCCATCTGTCGACTACATGTGTATTGTTAAGTGTGCTATGTTTTTTTATTATTATTAATTTTATTAAACTTCAAACAAATAAAGTCAATGTAGGGTCAAAACTACAATAATACATATAAACATAGAAAAACAGACACCCAGGGGGAGGCTAAAAATGATATAAATATATAATTTATATATATATATCTATATATATATATATATATATATATATATATATAAGTTACAGAGAGAGTTTTATTTTAATTGCTTTCGTATTATGTGAATGAAAAATAGTCTTGATATATATATTTGCATTTCTTTTTCAAGAACCATAAACAA
The DNA here is from genome assembly GCA_038088235.1 of Zacco platypus. Classification (NCBI taxonomy): domain Eukaryota; kingdom Metazoa; phylum Chordata; class Actinopteri; order Cypriniformes; family Xenocyprididae; genus Zacco; species Zacco platypus. Next base: position 37,596,692 of record CM076086.1, on the reverse strand, counting down.
AGGTTGGGTTTTACTGTGCTTACATTTATGTATGTGAAATTTAGCAAGAATTCAAATTAAATTCCAAAAAAATATAATTTAATATAGTATTCTTTTCTTTTATTTGGGATATTAATAAAAATATAACATTTTCTAAATACAAAGAAAAGTGTGCAATCAACTGCGCAAATAATAAATATCAATCAATATAGACATAATTATATTGATTGATATTTATTTGTGTATATTGTTTTAAAAAAATCATATTACATGTTCATGTTTATGGTTAAATAAAATGAATAAAAATGTTTCTTCTAAAATGTGTGTTTTTTGTAAGATATGATTTGTTTGATATTATTTATCAGATTAAATTTATCTGATCAAAAGACACTTCAAATGTAAAATGTTTTATTAAAATAAATACACACAAATATTGAAATGAGTACACACACACACACATATATCTATATATCTATATATATATATATACACACACACACACAATATATACAGGACAATATGAAAGAGTGGACCCATGTAATATATACAAATATATACAGGAAAGATATTATTTAGGAGGAGGTGGAGTTTGGCATTTATTTTGCTGCCGCTGTTCTTCCAACCAGTCATCTAAAGATTTGCCATTTGAGGTACGCAAACAAAATGTTGCATTACCATATCGGCTATGGCCAAACTCTTTAGTTTTGGGTTGCCCACATTTGCTGCACATGTTGAAAGTAACCCCTCGCACATACTTCCTCTTAGGGACACCGCTTTCCTTCTCCAGGGCCCGCCGACGCCTGTTCCTCTGGGTGTAACGGGACACGGGAGGAGCGGCAGACACAGGAGCAGGCAGAGTTGAGCCTGCACTGGATGTTGAAGCACCAGAAGTTGGAATCACCATTGACACAGTCATGTCTGGGTTAAGGACTAGTGTGCCTAACAATGACCCAGGTGCTGAAATGGGCTGCACAACTCCTGATGCTGTGGGGGCAGGTGCGATGGGGCACTCCCTGGTGGCAGCAGCTGGCTGTCGACCTGGTCGCAGACGAGGAGCCTGTCCTTCTCGATTTGGAGGAAGGATGAATTGATGTTTTGGGCCTGATGTTGATGGCGCTTCATCCAATTTTTCCCTCGGTGGAGGAAGCTGCGTATCAGCCACAGCAATTGGATCAGGTGGAGTCAGTCCCTGAGCAAGGACACTCATTTCCTGACTCTTCTGCCGCCGCTGAAACCTGAAAAAATTACTTGTATTATACATATGTTTAGAAGTATTCAGTTAATTTAAAGCAAGTAATATGCCTTGCTTACCACTGGATGAGTGTCCTCTGGTTTAGCTCGAACAGCTGGATCATTGTCTCATCCATCAGCCTACGACTGTTAAGCACCAGCTCTCGGATGTGGTGGTAATCAGAGAGGATTTTAGACCACCTGGGGGTGCAAACTCCAGCCTTCTTGGTTGGTGACTTATGTAAAGCACACAGCTTCATACAAATGGCCTCAACCAAGCGGCTGGTGCTGGGCCACTGTGCTGGACCCCCAGGATGTCCAATCAGACACCGTTTCACACTCTCCACACCCGGTGTGACTCCGGACCGCTTTGGTGCCTTAAAGCGTCCATGAGTCAGTTGAGGCTGATGTCGAGGCTGATAGTTGACCCGATGTTTATCGACATCAGGGAGAGCTGTCCAAAGCCGGATGACGTCTGTCACCTGCAGGTCAGTGAGGTAAGGAGCCTCACGAAGACCCACCAGGTAACCAGACAGATCCTGGACCTTGTCCCACCCAGCGATGCCATCGGGCCCAATGACTGCTCCCTAGTAAATGCAGATTGATGTTAATATATGTGGAATAAAATGAGATTGAAATTAAATAGAGCCCTTAAAGTGTCTTACCTGAGCCTCGTCGGAGACACTTCTTCCAGAGTCAGATGGCTGTGACAGCACTGAAGGGGCAGGGGCAAGATGCTGTCCTTCTCCACCAGATGATGCGAACGGCTCAGCTAGTGATGCTGGGGACTGAGGCAGAGGCAAAGATGAGGGGCTGTTTTCGAGATCACGGCCAGGGTCATCCTCATACAGCACTGGAACTGTGATGTCCTCCGTGATCTCATCCTCAAACCCCTCATCTTGCAGGTCCTGGTCATCAACTTGCTCCACCAGCCTGTCTTCCTCCTCTGGGTTCTGGAGCACTGGAGTCAGTGTTTTGCCAGTCTGGCTGTAAAGATACTCCATTCCCAGCAATTCACCTACAAGAATAAAATGGAAAAAAGAAAGTGTTCTTAATATTTTTTCTAGTACATTAAAGGCTAAATAGATAACTTACTAGAATATTACAAAAGAATCAATTAATGAATTTGTTGCCTGTATATGCTCCAGGAGGGCGATAACGCTCATCCCAGGGCTTCCCAAAGACAGTTTGGCTAAGCTTGTTCACAGCCTCTTTCACCGCACTGCCATATAACCGGATGGAGGATGCTCCTTTTATGGCATCTTCCATTCGGTCCTCATTCCAGCGCATCAAGCCCTCAAGGAGATAGGCCTGAAAATGCGCATCACTGGCACTGGTTCCTAAATAATAATAATAATAAAAATTATTGTCATTATAACCAAAGTTACTAGTGACTTGAAAGGCAAGACAGCTTTGTCAATGCTTATGACATCAGAAAAGAACTATAATCTTACTGTAGAGTGTGACATTTATTAATATGACATTACTTTAAAGTAATGGAAGTAATCAATATGTATGCAATACCTGGAATAAAACGGTTCAGGTGGAGGTGGAATGACTCCAAGGAGGTAGAGCCACGGGCACACCTGTAGCAGCACAGCTCCACACCGCCTTTCTTCAGTGTCCCCTTCTTCATGTAGAGTGGGAAGTTCTCTGGGTCTTGGATACACTGGACGTGCTTCCGCTGTTCTTTCCATATCTGCTGAATTCGTTCATGATCCAGCAGAGGAACTCCCAGAGTGTCCTTCCCATCCGCACTGTCAAACAGACCAATCAGTGAGTCAATCAATCTGGTGGTCTCCTCCACCCCCCTGGTCCTCCTCCGGCAGTGCAGTGCCAACTCTCTCCGGGTAATGCGAGCACTGACCGCCTTTTCGGAGATGTGGCCAGTCTTTTTTGCCGCCAGCTCACCCTCCTTTGCATGGCGAAGAGCAGCCACATCCTCTGGATCCCACTGAAAGATGCACATGGACAGACGTGCCATGAAGATCCCGTAGAGCGGATGAGCCTCTGTTGTGACACCTGCAGCAAATCGTCGCATGAAATGCCAGACGTCAAGGCGCACTTCAAGCTCATCCCACTCCGAAAACATGATCTTCACCCGAGATTGGCCGTGCTGACTGCAGCAATCTCTGTCCACGTACATAACTTTTGGGGCTACCACTCCTGCCTCCTGGTAGCGTTTCATCAGGCCAGCTGCCATGGGGTCCAGTCCATGTCCCTCGGAGGCTGTCAGCACAGAGACAAGGACTTGGCCGTGTTCATTCCCCACATTTGTGCACCAGGCAGCTGTTCCTGAAGCAGCACCGGCAAGTTTCTTTGTGACCTATTGGGAAAAATAAAAGGGTCAAAAAAGGGTTCATTATGCACGCACACATATCCATATCTGGCAAATTTCTGGATATAGACAGGCCTTTTTTGTGGAGTCCATCTTGAGAACACAGCCAAAGACAGATGTAATTTTTGCCTTGACCTCGTGCAGTCGCCCCAGAACATCCCTGGCGTACACAGCTAACAGCCACTTAGGTTTAGGCAGGGCAGGTAAAAGGGGAGGCTCAGCAAACACAGGAGGCTGCACAAGGGAGGGCCTTGTGAATGGTTCGCAGGCAGTCAGGTACTGCAGGACACGCTGTGTCCATGCCTCACTGTGTTGCTCCATCAGCTTCTTGTAAAGCTGAGTCACACTGTTGCCCAGTGTCCTCTCCCTCATCATCCTCAGCACTCGGTTGTCACATGAGTATCTAAGGAAACAACAGTATAATCATGCAAATACTTTGGTTAGTAAAAAAAAAATAACAGCAATAAAAGTGCCCAACAATTAATGATTGTCATTATGAATTACCTATATGTCAGTAAAGCTGGAAACTGACTGCGGTGGCCCATATCCAGCTGTCCTAAGATGTCCTCGGACCAGGCAGGATACTTCTTTTTGCAGCGTTTGCACTCCAGATACTCAGTGGCAAGGTCATACCACCCGTCGATGTCCAAGACCTTGCGCACGGTACGGTAAAGTCCGGCTGCTGTTAGTCTGTGCCTACCACAGTCTGGGCGAACACAGACAAGAGGAAATAACCACATCTTCAGCGGCATCCATAATAAAAGGGGCCGACAGAAGAAGAGGTCAGGTGAGGCGGGCGGCTGAGAGTGAATTAAAGGGGGCTGAGGAGGATACCACCAAAGCTTCAGCTGGGACACTAGTTCTGGCTTGCCAGTTCGCGGATTGGCCTTAAATAGTGTGCTCCGGATCCACTCATGCTGGAAAGTTGGAAGGTGATCTTTCCAGTGAACAGGAAGCTCAGCTGGTGGCTGATGATGAGGAAGATCTGGGGTTTTTGCTGTTTCCGCTGATGGAGACGGACCAGCACAGGCCTCTGAGTGAACAGTAACAAAAACAATATGTCTGTTGACTGTTGCATTTGATAGTAATATGTCATAAATGCAGCCCACAAATAGCCTGCGAAGCAGTAATTTTGGATAAGTGTTAATAATTGTTATTATTATAATTAGGAATAATAGTGAAGAAAATGGTACTAGTGTTAAGAAGCAAAGAACATATTATTGATGTAAGGAATATGGAATCAATATAGCTCTATGAGAATGAGGATCAGATGGAGTTGAGTAAGGAAAATGAGGCGTGATGAATTCAGTATAAAGTTATGATGCCCACAGACACGAAGCATGCACACAAATACAGTGAGGAAAAACTGTTCCTCTAATCATTACAACAATGAATCTACACCATCCTGGCTCAGGGAGAGATAAAGCATGAGTGAGAAGAGTGAGAAGAGCAAGCGAGCAAGCGGTTTGCAGTTATCCGGTGATTGATTAACAACGGGTAAGTTTGGAAACGCAAATAAATACACTGACACCTTTGGACATCCTTAAGGTTTTGAAGAAGTGCACTCAAAGAATGCATCCCACTCAAGGCATGATGTGACTTTTCTGTATTGTAAACAAAAAATATTTAAAAATGTAGATTTTTTTTCAAAAACAATGCTTCTCAGTGTGTTTTCACAAAACATTCTTATTGCATTTGTGTCATATGCCACACCTGTATTTAGCTGTGCTTCACATTGTGATGCAGCAAATACCAGCTCCTCATCATCATCTTCAGCAGTGGGAACGGAAGTGCCTGGAGCACAAAATGTTAAAACTATTACTGTGAACAATACACAGAGACAAACTTATGTAAGATGGTGCTTACTTACCAGTAGCGAAAAGCTGCTTTCGGGACAAATGTTTGGCCGGGGGTTCTGCTGCTGGAGGAGGTAAAGTGGACTGCATTAATGGATCTGGAAACAGCAAGTGGACCAGCAAGTTTGCCATAACAATAAATGAATACATGTAGAACTGCTGTAGAGAAAATTCAATATTCACACTCCTACTCACAGGGTTTAACTGGTGACATGAGTTTTCTCGCCAGCTGTGAAGGAGACAAATGTTTGCCACGTGCCAACAGCGCTTTCACAGTGGTGGTCTGCTGTACACCAGTTCGGATGGCTGCAGGTGGAGGTGCAGAGGCACTGGAGGATGCAGGTGGACGTGCAGAGGCACTGGAGGATGCAGGTGGACGTGCAGAGGCACTGGAGGATGCAGGTGGAGGCGCAGGCTGATGTACACTGGTGCCTAGAGCAGAAGCCTGTCTTTTCAGGACATATGTCTTGAAAATGGCCATGTTGGTGTTGGGCCTGGCATCTGCCTTAACGAGGTACCTGATGAGGGCTTTGGCCTCCTTGCTCTGGTCCTCATAAACATCCTTCATGGACCGGCCCTGGAAGTCACCAAACTCCACCATCAAGCAGCCCTGGTCTCCAGTTGCCCGGGCTTCTGCTTGCATTTCCTGCTTCCTCTCATACTTTTCCACTTCTTCTCCCATCTCTCTAATATGAGAAGTGTACTGTAGGAAAAGTTGTTTATTTTCTGACAGAGGGGTTGTCTGCGCTATCTCATTAGAAATGCTTAGCACCAAATACACTGCGTACCCCAGAGAGTTTTCCAGGAGCCATCTGAATCTCTGGCCCTGGTACTTCCCAAACTGAAGTTTGCAGTGAGCCAGTACTAAAAACAGGTCACTGGTGTCTCCACCATTTGTACTGACAAAAGCACTGGCCTCTGCCAGCACCTCCTCCTTGGTTTTGGCCCTACCAGACTCCACATTTTCAAGGCGCTTTGCCTCTGCCGATGGCGCCATGAGGAGTCGGTTTGATGATGGCGATTGGCGGCGAAAAACAGGGTATGCGTACATTTTCTGAAATGAAAATCAGAAAGCAATCTGAAAGATATTTGTACATTAAGTGTGTAATGATAATTTAACAAGCTAAATGTAAAACATATAACTGTGGTAATAAACATGGCCATGACTATAAACTGGCCTGACGATGAGTTTTCTAAAGAGGACAAGAATCCCTGATATATCAAATATGTAAAGTCAAATATGAAGTCTGAAATTTTTTTCTATTTCCAATTAATATAGCAATATATATACATAGCAATATAGATTAATTAGCAGACGTCTGAAGATTTTAACTTATCTAATCAGTAGCAACATGTTTTGCTCTGTATTTATCATGGGAAAAGTTACAGGTTCACAGGTACTGAAGAAAACGTGTGCTATACGTGAGAGCTAGCTATATTGGCACATATAATTTTCAAAAAATACCCTGTATATTAACAAATAATCATACCTGCATACTGAAAAGTGGCAAAAAAGGTGACATGTTCACGAACCCAATTGCTGTAGCAGGGTTTGGGGATATCCTTTTTGGCAAATGTTTGGGATTTTAACATTCAAATGAAGCATTTACAAGATAAATAAATGGAAAACACAACATTTGCTTTAAGTAAAAAAAACCAAACAAACTACATATGTATATATATTCAAATGAAGCATTTACTTTGACAAGATAAATAAATGGAAAACACAACATTTGCTTTAAGTAAAAAAAAAACTACATATATATATATATATTTATTTATTTATTTTTTGTTTGTTTGTTTCAATGCCCAGCCATAGTGTTTTATATATTACATATATTTAGTTTTTTTGTTTCAATGCCCAGCCATAGTGTTTTATATATTACATATATTTAGTTTTTTTGTTTCAATGCCCAGCCATAGTGTTTTATATATTACATATATTTAGTTTTTTTGTTTCAATGCCCAGCCATAGTGCTATATACACTAAACCACAGTTGGTACATCAATATAATATTAAAGGTTAAAATTTATTGATTTGTTTTTCGACATTGAACTGCTTTCCTGAGGTAAATGTGACATTTTTAAAAGTTGTTTTTTTAAGCCTTTCCGCGGTTGAAACACTGATTGATCGATTACATGAGACATGATACGGGTTATGGTAAATTAGAATCGTTACTGTATCTTTCAACATAAATTACCTTAAGTTATGTTTAATTTGTGTTTTAATTAGTACCCTCCCCCCTCTCTCTCCCTAAACAACATTATTTTTAATCAAAACGACTAGTTTGCAGCTATGAGTAATGTCCGATATTCAATAATAATTAAACCATAGCCTTACCAGAGCTGTTAAATTGCTATTGCAAAGATGACAATAATAGCTATAGGCGATTGGTCAAAAGTAAACTACAGTAGAGAAACGCGATTGGTCAAAAGTAAGCTACCGTAGAGAAACGCGATTGGTCAAAAGTAAGCCACAGTAGAGAAACGCGATTGGTCAAAAGTAAGCCACAGTAGAGAAACGCGATTGGTCAAAAGTAAGCCACAGTAGAGAAACGCGATTGGTCAAAAGTAAGCCACAGTAGAGAAACGCGATTGGTCAAAAGTAAGCCACAGTAGAGAAACGCGATTGGCTTATGTGGGCTTACTTTGGGCTTACTTTGGCTCTATCGGTGGAAAGCACTAGGCGCAATGCGAGAGGTAGCGGGATCGATGCCCGCATTCTCCAAAGTTTTTTTTTTTTTCGCTGTTTGAAACATTACACTTCATAGTAGCACTCAGTATCTGCTCGTATGTATTTACAAAATACTGAAATTAAATGACTGAAATTGACGCCGTCTACATTGTCCATGTTGCAAAGCTAATCATAGCATATATTAGCCTACTTTGGACTATATATTAGCCTACTTTAGCATACTTTGGAACTAATGCTCTGTCTCTCTATTGGATTTTTTGAACAATTAATTACAGTATCATGTGTAACATTTTACTGAAGCCATTCATAGCTTGACTTCTCCTTTATTAAAACGGTATTATGAGTGACTGTATTTGAAGTAATGAGAATTTAGAGAAAAATAGCTTGCGTGAGTTGTCACGGGTTTTAGGGTTTTTATATTTATTAATTACAATATTTGTTGGCCAAAACCACCGTTTGATATTTTTGTAAGTTAAACATTTGACAGTTTGTTGAACGTAAAAATAAAGTGTTTTACTGAGGCAGTTTCCAATATGACCTGCTATTGTTGTATGTGTTCAATGAACCGTGTCTTGTTTTCCTGGGCAACAGTAATAGTGTTTGGGTAAAAGTGTCCATTTGTTTTGTATTTTGTTGTTGTTTATAGCCAAGACTTTAAGATGTATGTCTCTACAGAAATTGATTTAAAAAATAAACCAAGCCTCAGAAATATTCACTGGAGAAAGAGGGCCAGTTTGCCCTATACATAGGAGAATATGTTATATAATGATCGGCTGTAGTCTTTCTTGTGTAGCTTGACAGACTTCTGCTCTAATTCCACTGGAACTGATTGGATCCCGCACACAGTGCTGTTTGTGTGTGCAAGCAGAAATTTTGTGCATTGCTCCTTATCAGCATGAAAAAGCTGCTGAGCAAGGGTAGCTTTTAAGGTTAGTAGTTGTAGAACTCAACCCTGCTGACTTAATCATGTACATATAACGTATCCAGATGAAGAATGATTTGTAGGATAATTATTTATTACCTATGAGACCAGCCAATTATCCAAGAAAGAAGTTCTGACATTTCTAACATTTAGGATGTAGCTGATATTTGTGTGGAACAGACAGACAGAACTGAAAATGCACTGGAATAAGGAAACACATCAGATCATTATACTAGTGAACAGAAGGCAAATAAACTGCAATGATAAAGGTCTTGTCTTATTTACCAAATTAACAGGAACCTGTTGTCTTGTTGTGCCCATTAAATACAACAAATCTGTTTTGACATGTTTTCTAAAGGAATAGTTCACTTTGTTCCAAGTAAATGATGACAGAATTTCAAAATTTGTGTGAACTATCCCTTTAAAGTTGATGTTTTCTCAGTCGGTTTAACGTAATTTCTTCTCATTGTTAGTTTGGCCCGCAGGTGCGATGGAAAGGAAGTAGTCCGGCTCTCGTTTGCAGCGCAGGGCGAGCAGCACTGGACCGACTGCATACAGCAGGTTGAGAAGGAGGATGGGCAGCAGGACCGGGGTGGGAATCCTGTACATTTCTGCAGTGCGTCGGTGCAGGGACGCTCCGATATGAGTCCACTGGCACTGCGGTGGACAGAAACACAAGATGTCTTTTTTAGGGATTAGGTTTAGGGATAAGACAATTCTCAACTGGTTGGTAATAGATGATAGAATAGGTGTGGGGAAAAATCATTACATTTGAAGGATGGACCCGAGCTTGTATATTATAGAGCCTCTTTAACCTGGGCCAGTACACAGCCACCCAGTGGTGCATACTTGTTGCTTAACCACCCTAGTATTTTGCATCTTTGGAGAAATTAACTAAATACTCACAACTGTTTCCTAAAACCACAGTAAAATGGCCGCACTGCCACTACTTCACTATTTATGTTTCCTTCGTTTTGCTGTATTTGATGTCCGATTCATCTCGGGTCCCAGCAACACAAATCACTTTGGTGAAGTTTAATGATGGAGGCTCATCTTGGACCTTTACATGTATTTTTAGAGGCTTCTGCCTATGGGTAAATAGATGAATAGGCTGCAATGACAGCCTCTCAACTTTGAGGAGTTCATTAGTATGTAGAGCTGGAGATCTACAGTGAAACTCCTAGAGAAACTGCAGTGAAGTCCTGTTCTACTGGAGGTCTTTGATTAGGAATGCTGACTGCTCAGGCCTCATACTGGGAGTTAAAGGGGAGCTGGATGAGCTTGTTCAGACCAAGGCTTTGATCGTGCTGCTGTTTGATGGGCCCTTTCTCTAACATCAGCATACAGTAGATGAAAATCTCAGCCAGAAACTATGGAGGAGGTATACCTCAGATGTTAGAAAAACTTAGGCGGATAATTTCATTTCATGTTCTCTTGCTTTCGTCTTACAGATTTGGCTCAATATTGGAGAATCTTACCTGTAAAATGGCACCTGCAAAATATACTGTCCAATCAAGCATCCAAGTGCAGCCAGGTGTGCACAGCCCATATGCAAATGAACCTAGCATTGGGAGCGCATGGAATAGGAGCAGCAACATCTGGAGCAGATAAGACATCATGCAACAAGAATTATTTCAGTCTGAGTGTCAACACTACATGCCTTGCCTTTACATGCCAGTGCTTTGATGGCAAATTAATGCGGTCCAACTCAATCCCCAAGGGCACCAGCGCTGCCGCAGCAATGCACTCCCGCTGAATACAGATCAGCCCGCCTGCACTGAGTTCACACTATCATTCATACTTATTGAGGCTTAAAAACACAAACATCAAAGCATTACCTACAATTACACCCTAAACAGCGCCTGTTTGTGTCGCATAGGACGTGGTGATATTTGATTGTGAGTTACAACAAGCTGTGAAAGTCATATTTTGCTAGTCATGGAATCTAGATAAACCTGTAGAAATATATATCTTTTTTTATTATTATTACTTGATTTTAAATATCATTATAGTAATAATGAAGGACTGGGACCAAAAACGTGTTCTCAAACATGCTTATTAAAATAAATAAATAAATAGATAAATGTGTGTGTATGTATAAGAAATTATTTTAAATTTATATTAAGTTATGAATAAGCATTTTAATACATTTAAGTTATATTAAAAAAATATAAAATGTTATGTATATAAATAAACAAAGAGCTTACTTATGTTAAGATTCTATAATTATAAGTTTGTATTCTATATATTTATATTCACTTACTTAAATAATATTAATAAAATATTTGGGGAACTATATACAATCGTGTATATATACATGCATTTTATCCTATGTAATATATCATTTATATATAATTATGCCATTTTATTTATAATTTATTATAAACATTTAATAATAATAATAATAATATATTATTAATAAATTGCATTTTATAAACATGATATTGTTGTATATATAAAGTAAGCACTCTCATAATTTATAAATATATTTTTAACAATAATAATATAGTATTAAAATAATATTTTATATACATATTATTTTATATATCAAGTAAGCACTTTCATAATTTATTATACATATATCTTTATAATAATAATAATAATATAGTATTAAGAAATAATATTTCATATGCATAATATTATTTAATATATAAAGTAAGTATCTTCACTTGATATTCAACAATGTTTTTTTTTTTTCCTTCATGAGTTGGAATTTAAATCAAATCAATTTGAGAGGAAGTAATAGTATAGATGAATTTACCCTGGCCAATACATATAAATATACTCAGCAACACTCTTGCATCCCTGAGGTATTATGCGATCGAAGCAGGTCTCTGTCCCCTGTACAAACGTGTGTTGGTGTGCCTTCATTCCTTATCAAACACATTACCACGCATGTCACACTTTCTCCGACACGTCTCCTTGTTTGAGTTGATGGAGGGGCTCAGCCAGGACTCATGGGTGGGCTTAGCTTATCAAGTTCTCACAGCACATCTCCTGCCTGATCAATGGGGCACCATTGTGCCTGGGCTCCTGCTAGAACAAGGACTTTTGATAACCTATTGACCGAGCTAAAACCCCAATCTAAACAAAAACATACCCTCGATACCTCCGTGGTCAGTTGAGACAGGAGGGATATTCTTGGACTACCCAAGGTGACAATAAGCCAGCCACCTTATTGAGTGCTAATGATGAGTAATACCTGTCTAGAAGGAACCATACAGTCATTTAGAGGAGCTTAATGCTATAAAGCTTAGGGTATTAGGAAGCAAAGTATGCTTGAGGGCAGCCATAAGCAGATCTGCCTGAGTGTGATTTCTTCCAGCATATGTGAATATGTGCTCACCATAACTTTGGGGAAGCCCACGGGATCCTTCAGGTAAGGTTCATATTCTGTCACATATGTGTTGAGGATTTCCAACGGGCAATCAAGAACTGCCTAAATGGATAGAGATAGGAGGTTCTTTGTCCCAACAGATTTTGACTAAATTAGAGATCATAACCAAGCATATGGCGACCACCACCTTACCAGTCCTCTAAAGATAGTGAATCCCATGGCAGCCACTAGATAAAGCACAAAGAGCAGGTCCAGCGGGCGCCATATTAAGGCTTTTTTCTGCTCACGTTCAGCCTGATGGATACAAGTGCCATTGTACATATGTTAGTGATTCTGTGAGGAAAATGCAAACTATTAACCAAGGTCAGCGATGTCTGGTTCTTTACCTTGGATGCACCCACAAGAGGCATGTCCCTTGGCCTGGAGAACAGGGACACCGCTCCCCATATGGGCACCAACAAAAAGGGCATGTTGAGCCAGAACGCAGGGCGGATTTCTGAGCCATATTTACCTGCATTTAAAATGTATTTGAGAAGCATGTTACATAATTTTCGGAAGCAATATTGAATCTTTTACTCTTTGAATCTTTGACTCACCAACTACAATTCCAGGTACGAACACAATCATGTTGGCGCAGAGTGATCCAGCCCAAAAAAGCCCCAATGTACGATATTGTTTGCTGGGACGATAAAACACTAATTTAGGTTTATCGACCACCTTTTAAACATCACTGCGTGAACTTTCATGTCATGTTCTTGCCAGATAGTCTCACCAACTTATTTCTACTTGATTCAATCATTAAAAATGTAATACATATTTGTGGGTCTAACCTAACGTAGTCATCTTGATTCACCCTTATTAAATTGTTTTGTTTTGTTTTTTTAATAAAACCTCTTAATTTAGATGTCACCACATTGAGCAGCCTTTCAAAAAGAAATAGGAGACCAATGGAATTGATATTATATTTAAATATTTAATAATCATTCATTTATATAATTTATGGCTGCGTTTAAAAATAAAGCTTAAAACTTAATAATAATTTTAAAATATGTTTGAGTCCTGCAGTAACTGTATTCATACAAAATAGAGTACAAAGTAGAAATACATTTCAAACCTGGTTGACATGCGGTGCACCAGTATCAGGTAGATGATAAAGTGCACTATACCATCCCAATAGCACATCATGATAGCATAGGGTGTGCCGAGATACGGCTCCCCCTGGAGAACCAGCAAAACAATCGTCAAGACAGGTTCAGAGCGGGTAATTGATAACATCAACTCAGCTTTCTCCTCACAGTACTGACCGTTTTCTGGTAGAACTCCATGAATCCTGAGGCGAAGCCATCATACTCTAGAGCACTCGTGAGGTCAATGATGCATGTGAAGGAAAACTCTGCAAAAACTGAACAAAAAAAGTCTTATGTATATACAAATACTTGTTTGTTCTTTTGTTAAGAATTGAAATGTTTTTTTTTTTTTGGTGGCAACGTTTTAGTGTATGTACGTGTAAAGCTGCCCATACGAAAAAGAATATACTTCTTTATAAGTTAATTTTATGAAGTATACTTAAGCAATGTTAAAGAATATTTTTAAGTATACTTTATGAAGTAAATACACTAATAAAATGTATAAAATTGAAAGTGTACTATTTCAATACTGCTTGGGACTAAATTGGTCCACTTTTTAGCATATAAAAGTATACATGTAAAGGGTTAGTTCATCATTAATTACTCACCCTCATGTTGTTCCAAAACCGCAAGACTTTCCTTCATCTTCGGAACACAAATGAAGATATTTTTGATGAAATCCGGGAGCTTTCTACCCCTCCATAGACAGCAACGCAACTACCACTTTCAAGACCCATAAAAGTAGTAAAGACATTGTTAAAATAGTCTTAACCCTCAAACTGTCTTTGTTTACTGTTCATCAATCCTGTCTTTGGGGTCAATATGACCCCAAAATTGAAATCATAATTGTAGAAAATATATACATTTTCAATAATAAAAATAATATATCATTTTTTTCGTTTACTCCTCATCTAGGCATTAATGCTGTGTTTTGGGAGATTTGAAGAACTTTTGTTCACATTTATCACAAAAATATGCAAATACATAATTTTTTGGCATATGAAATATCATTTTTTTTATGAAAAAATCACTTAAATTACTGTTTAAATGTAATTTAAATGGTTTCTGGTTCTTGATCTAGGTGTTAGGTGTAAAATACTGCCATCTGGAGGTGAGTGAAAAAACTAAGATGATTTGTTTTTAAGCAATAATTTTTTTTGACCAGCAGAGGGCATTGAAAGCCATTCATTTTACTGGATTTTGGAACTGGCAAAAGGCACACCTAAAGAACAAAACTCAAGAGTCAGACTGTAGTTTCATATTATTGAACAATTTAATGATTCAAATGTGAAAAAAAAAATTATAATTTTTGAATATTAATAAATTAATAAAAAAAAATGAATTTTTTTATTTTTTTTATCTTTGTGTGTGTGTAGGTGTGTGTGTGTGTGTGCATTAGGTCTCACCCCTTTATATCTTTTTTTTCCTGTATTTGTGCCTTATTTTATTTGAAAAATCATATTTTCCAAATTTATATACAATTGCATTGTGTGGCAGTCACATGTGTGTGCGTGTGTGTGCGTGCGTGTGTGTGTGTGTGAGCATGTGTTTTCCACATTGCATTCATGCTCAAGTACCAGGCCTTAAGTTCTGTGAGAAAATTTTCAGATTTGTGTTGCATTTATTGATTTTTTTTTTGGAAAAATGAAAAAAAAAATCATTTTTTTGCATTTCCCATTCATTTTCAATTGGGGTCATATTGACCCCAAAGACAAGATTAAGTAACAAAATTTTTAAGAAACTTCAGAATGTCCGAATCAAGCCCAGTTTTTTTGTGCATGTATAGATAGATAATGCCAAAAAAGTTGCAAAATTTTATTCCTTTGAGATGAAGGGAACCCGCTTTTTTAACGTATTAAACGTCGTTTGGGGTCATATTGACCCCAAAGACAGTTTGAGGGTTAAGTGACTAAAGTGAATACTTTCTGTATTCTTTGTAAAGAGAATGCTTTTTTGTTTCTCTGTCGCTAATCACATTGTAAAGTGACAGTTCAGCGCTTCCGGGTTCTATGTGGGAATGCTGGCTCAGTATTGGCCGGTTCCTGCATCAGCATCATACGCATGACTGAGACTGAAGAGAAGAAATTATTGAATAAATTCGTTTGTTTTGTTTTTTGATTTTTTGCGCACAAAAAGAATTGTTGTTGCTTCATAAAATTAAGGTTGAACCACTGTAGTCATGTGGACTATTTTAACAATGCCTTTATTACCTTTCTGGGTCTTGAAAGTGGTAACTAAACTGCTGTCTATGGATGAGTCAGAGAGCACTTGGATTTCATCAAAAATATCTTAATTGTGTTCCGAAGATGAACAAAAGTTTTACAGTTTTGGAACAAAATGAGGGTGAGTAACTAATGAGATGTAGTTAATATTTGGGTGAAATAAGCCTTTAACTTTGATCTACTTCCCACACAATCAGAGAAAATAGCTTTTGTGTTGCTACATAAGGTGAATAATTGTTTTGTAGGCCACATAATGGACTATTTTTAGTGTAAGCTTTAAGATACAGGTAGGATTATAAAATAATTTTAAATAAAATTAATATACATGATGTTCACATTTGTCGAGTAGTGTAATAAGTGAAACAATGTAGGCAGTGAGTCACATGAGGCTGACTGTATATTATAGTATATTATCCCTTACATATTCTTAAATGGCATGTACAGTTAACATAGTTAAACATGCAAAACTGCTATGAAATAAAACAATAGAACATTTTCTTCCACACAAAGTGACAACTGCTCTTGGCTCTAATGAAAGAGGAATTTTTAATCACTTTGTTCCATATGATTTGCAGGCTTTACAAGAAAATGTTGGATTATCAGCTCAGCTTCATTATCACTTTCGAAACACTGAATTGAAATGTTTTCGTCTTTAACTCTAAGCCTTTTGTGATGTGCCGTGAAAAAAAAACCTCACTAATAAGATGTTGCAGTGCTCAACTGCCCTATCAAGAGTTAACTAGCCTACCTTTATTCTCACTTTCTTTATTACAAAGATTTCACTCTTACCGACTATTGATTTCTGGCAAGGTGGAAGAGGATAATGATATCTGCTCGTGGAGGTGTGAACAAGAAATTTATATTTGGAGCCATTTGTTGGATTTTTTCAAGTTTAAAGTGCAGCTGTGCCAAAAGGGCACTTTGCAGAGACAGCGAATACCCAATGTGGCATTTCCTAAGCATCTGGGTGACAAATAATGAGTGGCAGGGGACATGAAGAAAGAAAAGTCTTAAGCATGGTGGCAAAAATAATGAATGTAAATGTCATCACTGAAAGCTCAGACACTGGATTTAAAGGAATAGTTCACGTAGACATGAAAATTCAGTCATCATTTACTTCACCCTCTTGTCGTTTTACGTCTGTATCCCAGCTAACAAAAACATATTCTAAAGAACAGTCCACACCACAATTATAACGGTAACGCCACTGAGAAACGATACTGTTGGAATCACTTTAAGAGCAAATTTTTCCATCTGATGAACAACACAAACAATGACAGCCAATCAGAATCCATCCTGCTTTAAAGAGCTCGAGCATTTAAAGAGACGGATGACGAAACTGTGACAAAAATGATATTGTCCCCTGGTATGGACGCTAATATAGTTTTCGTAATCTTTACAGTTATTGTTCTTGTTGTAAACGAGTCTTAAGAGTGTTTTGCTAACATCATTAAAGGCCAATTTAAAAAAAATACTATTAATGTCACTGGAAGAACATAACTTTCAGAGAACCTTGCCAGAAAACTGAGAAAATGTTCCCTTCTATTTTCCGTGGAGCACAATAGAAGCTTAGTGGAATGATCATATTACTCTTTTTCATAAAATAAGTGAAAGACAAAAAGCACAATACATGGTTGAATAACATAACATTTTCATGTTTAAGTTAACTATTCCTTTAATAACCTTCTTTTCCAAGCGAAGCATTCAGAAATATGGAATTTGTTGCTTATTGTGAAGGAAACCGAGGGTGTAAAAGTAAAGACAGGTGTGTTATTGCAACACAAATACTTTCCTTGTATCCAATTTCATGGTTGGATTGCCAGACTAGATATTGTCCACTGCTATTCTTCTAGCGTTCACGAGTATCTGACTGACAGCTTCGAAGATATGACTGCTCAAAGAGAAGTGTTGCATTGCCGTCTGCCGAGCACAGATACAGTCTGATACTGACATTCTCCCTCTCAGTCTTTCTCGCTCTCCTTTTTCTCCCAAAGCCCTTTTAATCCATAGGGGTCTTGGTTTAGTTTACCTGCATTACAGGTGTGATAGTGGAATTATCTTCTCTTTCATCATTCGCAGGGGTGGAATGACATGCTGTGCCTGAACACATTGTCACCTCTCAGTCACTCTAACCCATAATAACATCGCTATCTTTTTAGCATTACACTGCAAAATCTGATATTTTTCTATTGTGTCCGTAAGCTGGAGATTGGCAAGGCACAAAGGAGTTTGTGTTTATTGATTTGGGCATTTCTACAAATTAAACTCTTAAAACACACTTTTCACACTAGTTTATTTGTCCACAGCAAACAACAGTGGACATTTACATTTATAATTAAATTTACATTTAATTATTTAGCAGACGCTTTTATCCAAAGCAACTTACAGGTGAGGAATACAAACAAGCGATTCTTCATGAAGAGGCAAATAGACACAGGAAGTGCTCACAATACAAGTTTCGTTCATTGCTCAGAGTAACATAAGCTAGAGTAGGAAGGGAAAAGGAAAGGATAGAATTTTTTTTTATTAAGGGGTTAAGTGCTCACGAAAGAGATGAGTTTCTTGAATATTGCCAGGGATTCTTGACATACATACAGAGTTCCAGAGGAACATCATTTTTGTCATTCTGTCTGACATTTTAAACATTTTTGGGGAAACCTGCCAAGCATTTTATTTTTTACTGTGTATATACAAATAATAATATTTTCATTCTTAGTTTGACAAATGGTTCCAGTGGACGTGCAATAATTTTTTTTTTACAATAAAAACTTTAACGTTTAAATGTGATATTTACCTCAGATGTCTCCTTTTGAAAAAAAAACTTTATTCGTAACAAAATTTACTACAGTGAGTTTAAATTGCTTTCGCATTCAATCCAGTAACAAAACAAGTCATTCATCCAGATATATGTGACCTTAAAGGCACAATATGTAAGACTTTTATATTAAAATATCCAAAAACCACTTAGACAGTGTTATATATTTCATTCAGCTGTGTACTTGCATTATCCTAAATGTTTCCAAGAATTTGTAAATTCAGAGAAATTCACAATTTTAAATAGTGCCCCGTCCCTCCCTAGTCACTAGTCGCCTGTCAATGACGTAATATCTGCGTTGTCCCTGTTTCCGCTTGTACTGCATAGTAACCATGGCAACAGACGGGAGAGCTTCGTAACATCTTGCGGCACACTGTTGTTGTTTCGTTCAAACATTATTGACCATGGCAAGCAAACTTTGGAACAAAAACAGAAGTAAAACGAGGATCAATATCGGCATCGTCAGTATGATGTTGATCTAGCTTACTGTTAAGTCTCATACAGCCAAAAAACTAACACACAGAATAACATTACATCTTTCAACACACTCAAATGCAGTTTAGTATGATAGTGTAAGGTTAGACCAAGTGAAACAGCGCTGCGTTTCCTCACACTTTTAATTCGTCAAATAAACTGACCTGTATGAGTAGTGTTTCAGCACTTAAGAGTAGATCGGTAGAATGAAATGTCCTTGTCCCTTTATATCCCCTTGGACTCGCATGTGACACTGATATCTGTCTCTCATTAGCAATCGAGATTCTCGGACACGCCCAGCTTTCCTTGATTACACACTCATTCACTGCGTCATCAATCTACGCCTTTGTTATTGTTTTGAAGAGTTTAGCGACCCCTAGCGGCGAAAAAAGTATTGTGCCTTTAACAGATAGAGGAAGATGACTTGATCATATTTCTGATCATTGGTTTATTTATTTGAGGGTAAGAACAAATTATGGAATGAGGATGTATTTCAGTGTCAGAGCTCTTACCATAGAACAAAGGATCTTTAGGAGGATTGTATCGAGTAGCTAGGTAGACCATGAAAAACACTGCCACAAGAACAGCCACCCCGATTTCCAGAATTACCACTGGCCTGGAAATACAAACATTACAAACACGAGTTAACAAGAAATCAGTAAATTTCTGTGACTGACAATCTCTATAAATAGTCAAATAAAATTTGGCCGCGGTCAGATTTCTGCCTGTCAATCATTTCAAACCAAACAGTCCATTTATGGACAGCGGAAGCTGAGAGCGTGAAAATGAACTTGAAGTAGTTCCGCTTGGAGTGGGAAATTGACACAAATTTCACGAATCGATGCATTAGCTTCGATTTCGATTCAATATCTATTCATTTGGATATATATATATTACATGATTATTACATGATAAATATTTATATTAGGCCTACATGTTAATATTTCTCAAGTAAAAAAAATCTAATGTTGTAAATTACACAGGGAACCCTGTCAGCTGGTACATTATTATTAAAATTTAATTAATAACTGATTTGTAGGCCTGGAATTACATAAGCTATAAGGCCATTTTCATAATAATAATGAAGATAGCCTAATAAATGGTATTACAGTAAAACAGTAATGAATATGTAACATAGTGCAGTTTTTTACACAAACAACTCTAACACATTGTTGTTTTATCTGCGGTTGAAACACTGATTGAGCGATTACATGAGATATGATACATTTCAGTAAGTTGCACTGGTTCTTTTCAACATGTTTATTTTTTACTGTAACTAGTAGTAAAGCTGAAGAGATGATCGGTTCACGTACACTACAGCAAAATGGTATTTATTGTTTGAAATTCGTAATAAAACGTACCAAATTTGAAGGCTGAGACTTTGTTTCGTTTAGAACGTAATCTGCATTGTCTTGTCTTTCCGATCTTTGTTCCGCATAAATCCGTGAGGTTACATCGCTTGAGACGTGTGCCGTGAGAGCATAAGAGTAGTGTCAAATCAATCGGCAGCTCTGAGTAAAGCTTTTCGTCGCTGGATGGGGCATTTTTAACAAGTAGACCTATTATTGTTACTATTATCATTGTAGTAATTAAAAAGTATTAAATATTTAATCAAGAATATACCCTTAAATCTTGATGGACATCACCTTTGCATTCTTTAAAAAACTTATTTCTGATTAATTTTCCACAACGTCTTGGAGCCAATTACTCTCCATGGTGTATTTGGCCATTCTCTTTCCTGTCTTCAGTAGAGTGAGCAGAGATGAATGGTTTGGCAGCTAGAACTGTAATTATTCCAACACCCAGAGCACCAAATGAGATGGGAGAGCATGTGATAGTCGTCCTGCCTGACTGAGACATGATTACTGTTGTATGAGCTATTCAGACACAGAACATCTCTTATTGTCGACATGAGAGTCAATACAGCCTTCAACAGATACTGTGATTAATGTTTATATTGTAAATAATTTTATGACTGTGTAGAAATGGCATACAGTGAAATACCACGACCATGACCTTTGGAAAATTATTCAAATTGTCCATGATAATCATTGGATATTTTGATTAGCCTTAGTTTAAACCATTTAGATCAACTGTGAATTAGTTCAGCTGACTCAAAAAAAAAAGAATGAATCGGCAAATCACTAACTGACCTTCAGTATAAGAGCAACTCCAAATGAAAATGTTGCGAATTCCAATCTCAGGCAGTCATATTTTAGTTTAAAATTTAAATGGGCTTCTTTTTGTAATATTAAGACCAGCCTGATGAGAGATGTGCACACAAATGCTTGCCAAGCATGGTGTAGAATTTTCTTGGCTGTGCTTTTGAAGCTCCTACATCATTTAAATAGGTGTAATGTTGTGAATTTAATATTCTTTTTCTATCAGGATATAATTAATACAAAAATAATAACTATCATTATAAAGCTATTGTATTTTTTTTGTCATTAAAGGCAGTACCTTTGAGTCTAGGACATATCCATCACTATTTTTCAACTCTGGAGAAATGCTTTAAATCATTGCGACACTGTTGTTAAATCAATAATACTATGTCCTTTCACTGCCCTCAAGTGGAAGAAATAAAGAATTTAGACACATTTGAGTAATAATCTTAAATGATCAGCATGCTTAATTCTGTCACACCAGTCTAATAATTATTCTTATAGTATCTGTTCTCCATATACACAAGATCTAAATATGATGTACAGATGGACTTCTATTTCTTAACCAGAAGAAGTTATTCTTAAAATGATTAGAGTATGAAGAATATTCTTAAATTGAATAATACAAGAATTTACAAGAATACTCACTCTTGAAATGCTGGAACATTGTTCATGGTGTAAAGAACAGCAAGAGCCGTCAGGGAAAATAGAAAAACGCATATTTCCTGTGCCATGATGTCTGCTTTGAAATCTCTTATTGAATTATAATCAGTTATTCAGTTCAAGGGTCCACAGCTGAGGATCTAAAAGTTGTTAGAGTCAGATTTGTTAACAATATTAGCATTCATTTCTATATCTGTTACATTAAAATGTTCACTTGAAAGTCTAGGAGACTTTGCAAGCCAATGAATATTGTGCAGGTCTCCTGAGTTATCGTCTAAAATAAACATCTACTTACCAAGGACACCCTCTCCAAAAACTGTGCATAACCCAATTTACAATGGCCCTGTGTGGGAATTGCAGGAGAATAGTCAAGCCAAACAAAGGGGCTTTTGGGAAGTATACATAATTTGATTTTGTCATACATTTACATAATCGTGTTTACTTTTGGTCTAATTTGTCAAATGCTTGTGTGCCAAAAAAGGAAAGCTCTGCCAAAGCCGTGGCAGCCAAAGAGGCTTTTGTGTCGCTCTGTAAGCTAAAGAATGTGAACTAGACTAAGGAGATTTCTAAAATTATTTGATAGATAAGCATTTTCTGGAGATATTATTATTATGGGACCTGTAGTTATTCTTACAAGAAGACTTTCTTGCGTTGAATAACATTACTGTAGTAACAGTACTGACACTCACCGGCCACTTTATTAGGTACACCTGTTCAACTCCTCGTTAACACAAATATCTAATCAGCCAATCACATGGCAGCAAATCTATGTGTTTAGGCATGTAGACATGGTCAAGATGATCTGAAGTTCAAGCTGGGGAATAAAGGTGACGTAAGAGACTTTGAACGTGGTGTGGTTGTTGGTGTCAGACGGGCTGGTCTGAGTGTTTCAGAAACTGCTGATCTGGGGTTTTCATGCACAACCATCTTCAGGGTTTACAGAAAATGGTCAGAAAAGAGAAAAAATCCAATGAGAGGCAGTTTTGTGGGCGAAAAATGCCTTGTTTGTGGCAGAGGAGAATAATGTCCAGATTGGTTCTAGCAGATAGAAAGGCCACAACAACTCAAATAAGCACTTGTTACAACCGAGGTCCACATCTCTGAACTTTGTTGGAGCAGATGGTCTTCAGCAGCAGAACAGGAAACTGAGTCTTCAATTCTCAGGGGCTCACCAAAATTGGACGATAGAAGATTGTAAAAATTTTGCCTGATCTGATGAGTCTTGATTTCTGTTGCGACATTCAGATGATAGGGTCAGATAACATGAAGAAAACAACATGAAAGCAGGATCCATCCTGCCTTGTATCAGATCATCTTGAACACAACAATGAGTTCATACTCAAACTCCACAGCCACCAGATCTCAATCCAATCGAGGACCTTTGGGATGTGGTGGAATGGGAGATTCTCATCATAATCTGCAGGAACTGTGTGATGCTATCATATCAATATGGCCCAAAATCTCTAAGGAATGTTTGCAGTACCTTGTTGAATCTGTGTCATGAAGAATTAAGACAGTTCTGAAGGCAAAAAGGGTTCCATGTGGCTGATCTGTGTATACAATTCAGTACTGTACTGCAATCTACTGGAATGATCTTTAAATTGCAATGTGATACACCATATATCCACCAGGGTGCACTGTAACCAAAGAGATGGCCAAATGCTCAAAATGTGCAGTACATCTCTGCACTTACATGAGACACTTATTTTTATTTATTTATTTATTTATTTTTTGGAGAAAAACTTAGATTAAGAGGCTATTATTTAAGCAAAGGCAATCACAGGGATTTTTTTGTTGCTGTAATTGAGGTTGAAGTCCAACTGCTAGCTCAAAACACCCCCAAATTTGAATAGGGCTACTTTTTGTGAGTCCAGTTTTTTTTAATCATTTTGGTTTTAACCGAATCGTTGAACGTGTCTCGGGACAGGGTGTTTTTATAAATGTCAGGCTGGAGCAAGTTGTCACATAGCCTATGTTTGCTGTTATTTTATTTATCTCAATAATTAAAGTTCTTTTGTTTATCCCGGATTTTACATTGTCACTGTTTCATGCATTGAGTTCTTCTTCGACATTCATTTTAAATAAGTTAAAAACATGAGATTCTGGAGAGAGCTGGAGAGGGGGAGAGATTCTGTTCTGCATCTCTTTCCGGTTTCTTCACATGTAAATATCTTGCTGATATCACAAATGGACTAAATCCCTATACCGTTCTCTAGAGCCTGCTTTGTAGTTGGAATCAGTGATGGATTTAGCTCTAAACATGCTGGTTCCAGGATAGGACACAGGCAATCCATGCCCAGCCAGGCATTTCCATAGGGATACTTATCCAGGACTTTCAAAGCAATGCATTTCGCCCCAAAAGGGCAGACGGGGGGTATAAAAGCTATCATCTTTTACATTTGTGCCATCATAATAAAACTTTGGGTCAAAGAATTTGTTCATATTCACAAATCCTTGCATGAACCTGTGTTGAGAATTTCCAGTGGTGTTGAAGCTTGGAGTGGGAAACTTGTGAGTTCATCACTCTTTGGCTTTTCCAAATTTCCACGGCAACACCTGTGAAGCTAGACAAAGCCACAACTCTTATTAATACAGACTCAAACCGTGGAATGGGAAGTGATTAATTCCAGTTCTGTTGATGTTGACTAAAGCAAGGAAAGGGCACAGCAGTTTCTCTCTCCACTATTGTTAGCGACACCGGTGGCCGTTAAGTGAACTGCAGCCAGCAACTTGCTCAATGTCCCATCAGTTCTTTCTTTGCTTAGAAGTCAAAAGAAGTTGGAAATATTTTTGCAGTGATCATTGTACAGGCCTTATAATTCGTTTCTTGTGGAAAAGAGACTCTCAGGAACACGCACAGGCTTCCATAACCTATAGAGAGTTATTGCGTTATTATTATTATAGTTATGGTATTATATAGTTATTATTGTTGGAGAATGATCAAGCCAAATGTGCCTTTTTTATTTTGTCATAAATCAACATATTTTTGTCTACATAGTGCTAAATAAGAAAATATTTTCCGAGACTGATAAAGTAACTAGCATATTGCTAGAAACACCAAATCACACTTTTTATTTTAAGAATAGAATAGAATTTAATCTTGACCCATATAATCCATGTTGAGGAGACACTGGTACCATATCTTTGTTTCTTTGTAATATATAGTCCGTCTATTTTTTTTTTTCGTATGTTGTTTATTTTATGATTATCTTGTATTTTCTTTAGTCTGTAATAAAGTTGTTATATGATATGATATTATATGATATGATGAGACAAGAAACCCTGCCATTTAGCTCTGTATCCACCAGGGCTCGCAACAAACCAAGAAATTATACCTAAAACAGGAAAACACTCTCAAACATTTTTTTAAACAACATAAAATAATATGTTTATATATGTTATATGTTTCTTCGGGACTATCTGATAAAAAACCCCCCCGACTATTTAGTTATTTTACACGTCATTTGTTAATAATACTTCTGCTCGCGAGAGACGCGACGCGAACGCGGCAGTAGAATGTCTCTTAGTAATCCACGAATAATTTCACTCGGCAACGAGCACGTCGTCTTTGATTGGCTATTGGATTGGGCGTTGACGTCAGAGTTCTGACGGACGCGTCGCGTTCTTTACACTAGTTGGGTTGACTCGCGTCTAGTCAGACGTGTCAGTAAGTGCAGCCGCGGAAGTATCGGCTTTCAGTTCAACATGGCTTCAAGTGTGACGAGCTGAGAAAAAACCCGTCACAAAACCAGGGCCATTCTGTTTTTCACCACTCCCAAGGCGTCAAACGAGGGAAAAGACCTGGGAAATATATTCAAGAGCTACTTTTATTCAAGTAAGCAAGTCTTAAGTCCTGTTCTTGTCAGAGTTATAGTTGTTTGTGTGCCGGCGTCCAAATTTTTCTGGCGCATGCGCAGTGCGTGTGGGTAGCGCAGTTGGATTGTCAGTTACGAAAACGTCAAATTATTTAACGTTTAATGATATTTATTGCGCTGTTTTATGTCTTTGTGGTTTTATAAAGGTGTTAGTTCGAACGGTTGGTTAGTTTCAACGTCTGAAGTGCCGTTATAAAGAGACACTGAGACGAGAAAAGTTTTGAGAGACAAAGATGAGCTTATTTAGTTGTGTTGCGTAGTAAAACAAACACAAACAAGGTAAATACATCTAATAGTCAGGTTTTAAACGAGTAAAATAACTATTTGTTTTATGTTGACTTAATTTTGGCTCTTAACTGTAAAGTTTCTGTTAGAGGAGTTGAACTTTCTGTTTCATTTGAGTAACGTTAACGTACTTAACGTTATCTGTCTTTGTATATTTTGTTTTTTACTTGTCAGTATGTTGAATGGATCTCTAATACACTACGTAATAAATTTGACATTTGTAATTTAGTAGGTTTATTAATAAGGGATGAGTGATATTGAAACCAAGAGTGTAAACCCTTCAGGCTGGAACTGGGCTTGTCTGAACTCATATTATACTGTAAATATATTAACTTCTTGTTTAGTTTGGTATCCAAATGATTCTTCCCGGACCTCTAATAAATCATTGGTATATTGTGTGTTTCATAACTGTACCATAAATTTGATTATAACTCTTTCACTTCTCTGACTGGCCAGTCATTACTGGGAATTATACCATTTCCACAGAATTGCTCTGATGAAAGCTAACCCTTCTATGGAAAACTGATGAAAGGAGGGACACAGTTTTGGTCGTCCGTTCACTGTAAAACTTTTTGGAGAAGTGAGTTATAATGGAGTGTATGCCTTTTATTTATTCTGGTTATATTAGCCTCGATGGTCAGATATGACAACGGTGTACACAGGATTGTGTAACTGCAGAAGTCACGCAAACCTCCCTCTTTCTTTGCCAGCAGAGTGTAGAGAAGCTCAATTAGAAGTCTCTTGTTCTCCAACCAGTGACGCAAACTGACATCACTTGGTCTAGACAAGGAAACAAAAGCAGTTATGGCCATGTTTTGTTTTGGAAATACCGAATAGCAAACTGAAGCCTTTTTAGGATAATTTATCCTAAAAAAAAAAATCCTAAAATTTTTTTTTTTGGTTTTTTGGAATTTATTTATAAGGGATTGTTATAGATTTGTTTTTGTTTTTTGCATTATGTGTATCTTTAAACTTTATTTATAAAGTTTAAAATTTAAGTATATTACATTAAAAGTATTTTGCCAACTAAACTCTAAAAAAACTACTAGTAACATTCAAGTTATACTTGTAATTTTACTTATGTGGAACTAATTGTTCAAGATTAGATGATTATTACATGAAACTGATTTTTTTTTCAAGGAAAAGGCTTGTTATCCAGCATGACTGATGAATTATTAACTAATAAACCTACTGTAATTTTTCATTGTATTAAAAGAATTTTGCTTTCTCCTTGACAGTGGCGTCTAAATGTAAACGGTAAAAAATGAAGATAAAAATAAATGTTTAATAATTAAAAATATTTACATTTAATTCATTCAGCCAGAAATAGTAAAAATTATCCATCAAAATGTGACAGTTTAATGCACTTTAGTTCATGATACTGGTTATTTATTAGCTGTTTCTTTGTTAGTTTTGGCTCAAAGCTGTCTATGTAATTCAAAGAGCCAGTTCGTAGTTTGGTGCACAAAGCTCTGTTGTGTAGTACAGGGAGGGTACAAATCTCTCTAGCAGCGATTTCACTCAAGATAGTAGTCTGGGACACGGGCGATGAACCCTTCCTGCTTCCGTTTAGCTGACGTGGACGAATGTTTCCCCTTGTTCGGCCCCTATTAAACCTCATTCATGCGTTTCAGTGAGAAGTATTGCTGTAGTAATGTCATCATTGCTGTTCGTGGTATATTAATATTAGCCTAGATTTCAGTTTCTGGAATTTAGGTAATAGATCATGTAATAAGTGTGAATTAGTGTCAGGAAGAAGTGCCATGGGTGCATGTTCTAACCGTGTCAGCGTGGGTTTTCTCCGGAAGCTCTGGTTTCCTCCACACAGTCCAAAGACATGCAGGTTAGGTGGATTGGATATGCCAAATTGGCTGCAGGAGTGTGTGTGAGTGTGTCCCAGCACTCTCCGTGTTGGGTTGAGTCAAGAAAGGGCATCCAGGGTGTAAAAAGTTGTGCCAAATCCAATGTGTGTGTGGATAATTCTGATGAAGTGGACTGCAAATAAGCGGGACTAACACACATGGATGGGTTTAGTTTAAAGAGTTAGTTCGCCCTAAAATCAAATGAAATCATCATTTATTCACCCTCATCACACCGTAAGACATCATCTTCAGAACATTGCTTTCTGTTGCTTAAAAAAGTGCACATAGAGATCGTAAAACTAATCAATATGAATTGAGCGGTTTAGTCCAAATTTTCTGAAGAGACTCGATCGCTTCATATGATGAATGGTTTGAATTTGGGCTTCTTACAGTTGTGGGAAACGGAAGCTCAAGCATGTTTGCTTGACGTGCAAGAACCAATGAGGTTCGTTCTCGTGTGTTACGCAGCACGTTTGAGCAACCAATGAGATTGTTCTCACACATCAAGCAGGTTCAGTTGGGCTTCTATTTATGTTCGCTAATCAATGTTATATGTGAGTAAAAGCTTAAATTCAATCTATTCATCATAAAAAAGCAATTGCGATTATTTAGAAAATTTGGACTAAACCACCTATTCATATGGTTTAGTTTCATGATGTCTTTATGAAATTGTTTAAGCGTAAAATTGGTAGTTGCGTAGACTGTCAATGGAGGGACCGAAAGCTCTCAGACTGTGTCTACACCAAACGCGAGCGGCCTGACAAAAAATAAAAGACAACAGAACCCAGTAGCGATTCTGTCTACACTGGATGCAGTATGAAGCGACTCAAATTCCTGATATAACGGATTCCCCGTTCTATTTCTGACGTAGTCCAAGTGATTTGCAACGGTCGGTTTGTCGCGTTCAGTATAGACGGCTTTTAGCTGTTTTGCGGCGTGTAGACACGGTGTCAGATTTCATTCTGAAGATGAATGAAAGCCTTATGGGTTTGGAACAACAGGAGGGTGAGTAATACATTCATTCATTTTTGGGTGAACTAACCCTTTAAGTTTTTATTTTAAAATTTAATTTTCTTTCAGCTTTATTTCAATTACCAAAAGTGTTTTTAATAGTTTTAGATAACTATAATAACCATGCATCATGGTTTGTTTCGAAACCCCTGCTGTAGAACGCAGTTGAAGTGCTGGTCCCTGTTCCTCTACTGAGCTCCGATTGTGCATATGGAATGTGCACTCAAGGAATGTTTAACTCTGATAGTGAAATTCAGAGCACGTACACCACAGCAGAACATCTTCATGGTCTTCAGTCGTAACATCTGCTAATTAGCGATGCATGAAGTTCGCGAGAACTTTTGTAGTCCATTTGTAGTCCTGTGTAACATCCAAATGTAACAGTATGTTGAAATTATTGTAATAACTTAAATAATAATAAAAAAAAAAAAAGCTAAATTTGGTATTACATTGGAGATGGAAATGAATAAGACTTTGACTTGGTGCTGGTAACCCAATGCACAGGTCAATGGCACCAGACGCCAGAATAAAAATACTCATGATACTTCTAAAGCTGAAAATACAGAATTATTTTAGACAAATATGCTTGCACTCTGTCAATGACACTATGTATTTAAAATAATGTAGGCCACTTTTTACTGGTAACATAAGACATTTAGCATTATCAGGAACCCATTGGATTTATTCTACATTATATTCAACATTATATAGTAGTTTAATGTACAACTGACACTAAAACTCTGTAAACTTGAATTTTTTCTCACACAGTAATTTTCATTATGGGTGAACTATACACAATACAGATCGTCACTATCCACCATACATATTGTTGCATTTTTGGATTGCGATATATTGTGACACGATATATTGTTACACCCCTAATATCCATACATTGAGCAAAAAATCAAATCTGATATCATTCTGATTAAAACAAAAGGTGTCCATGTAAATGTAGCTAATGTTGTTCAATGCTGATGATGTTATTGTTTTTAAGTGGAAGGGATTTTTATTGAGAGAGGTTGAGAGTTGTTCTGTGGTCAGGAAGACCGGCTTCAAAATCTTGTGGTTGTTTGTCCACCCCCAGTTTTCCCATAGCTAGCCGCTCAATGAGTTTCTCTATGAAGAAGCCCTTGT
Organism: Zacco platypus; assembly: GCA_038088235.1. NCBI lineage: Eukaryota > Metazoa > Chordata > Actinopteri > Cypriniformes > Xenocyprididae > Zacco > Zacco platypus. Next base: position 37,566,705 of record CM076086.1, on the reverse strand, counting down.
TTTCCTGTGTAAGATCACTTCACCAATGCAGTTGCATTTGAACAAATAATTTGTTCAAATCTTCTTGAACAAATAGTTTGAGGATGAAGTCAGAGGTATTTTTAGTTATCTGTCCCTGAATTTCTGCTCTCTAAACATCTTTATTAGCTTTCCTTGGGTCTCTTTTTACAGTTTATTTAATATTATGTAATGCTTTTTTCCTTTGGATGCAATTTAGGGCTGTTCTTGGTTTTGACGGCACCCCAGGAACGTGCATGTGGCTTGTTTTGCTGGATGCAGCCATCACTCTGTCATTTAGTCGGGTCAGCAGAAGTGCGGTTCAGTGTTGGTTTCGTGACCCCGGGCAGAAATGAAGGCCCTCGGTTGACCGGAGTTGCTTGGGTTTGGAGGGAATTTAGAAGGCGTCACCCTCTGCAACTGGAGTTTTGCTGGAAAAGGGCGGCAACTGACTGTAAGTCAGCGGATAGACCAGTGAGAGAAAGAAAAGGCAGCATACTTTTTTTTTTTGTCCCCATAGGTTTATTTTAAGCATATCCAATTGCATATTCAGATGAACATGCCATTAGAACCATGAGAGGTGCTAAGAGCCAGTATTGTTGATCAGCTCCTGAATGTTTACCTTGTCTTGGTTTTCATGACTAGTCGTTTTTGTCACTAATAAATCAATATAACTAATATTTAATATTGCAAACCAGACTTTTGACTATTGGTTTGTGGTCTGGTTCATTTTTCTACAAGTTAGAAGCACATTTAAATTGTGCAGCATCCTTCCATTCTGCAGGTATTGTTTTTTTTTTTCTTGTTTATGAAAATGTCCTCCAAACATTCAAACAAGTTCATCTAGTTTTTGTTTGCTTGGGGTTTTTTTGGGTTTTTGTTTTTTGTTTTTAAAGAATATTTTATCATGGGTATGCCAACTTCCAAACATTCTCCATGGAATATTTGGAGGTTCTCTATGAAGGAATCTTGTATTTTATTCATGTTTATATTCATTGAAATCATAAAAACCATAAATATCATAATTCATTCAGATTATTTTTTTTCTCAGAAGGATTAGTTTTAACAGCCTGATAACTTCTAACCTATACATTAGAGGGACCTTTTAGTTTTAGCTTCGCTAATATTGGAAGATTTACTACAAGAGACTTGGCTCTAACTTGCTCTCATTTTCAACACCACATTCCTTCTTATTTTCAATCATTTATTATTTAGCTTAATGTTGCTGATGTGCTGAACAAAATGAATCATTGAGTCTTTCGGAAAAAGGCTTCATAAAGCCACCAACTACGCATATCCCTTTTAACGTGGTTTAGCTTTGAATAGCCTCCATTGATCATAGCTTCTGAATGACATCTGTAAACCTCTAAGATGGCTCTCTCCTTCAATGAAATGAAAGCCTGTTATGACTCACAATAACTTCTTAATTCATTCTGCTGACGCTTGATAATAGTAAATGTCCCACCCAGATACACAATATTGCTTGTAATCGTGATTATACAAAGATATAGGCTGGGTAGGGATATAGAAATACACCTTAAGCAGTATAGTTTTCTGTAGAATGAGTCATTTGGAGTATTTTTTCTGCCATGGCTAACATTTGCCTTCAGCTGTTAAGATTATTCACAGAACTCCGGAACAATCTGTAACGTACCAGCCATTCCGTTCAGTTTCACTTTGAATCTCTCTTTTGACTGCTTTAATTTTTAGCGTCAGAATTAAATGTCCAGTGTTAAAATATTTTCTCCTATCCTGTCTTTAAATAACAAAGTTAAGCCATTTCAAGGTTAATTTCACCAAAGAGTATAAATACTGTGCCTCTGTGGTGCACAATACTCCTTCATGCCGTAATACCTTTCAAAAGTTCAGGGTTGGTAAGATTTTGAACGAAATCTCTCATTCTCACTGAGGCAGCAAAAACAAAAAAACAGTAATATTGTGAAATATTATTACACTTTAAAAGAACTGTTTTCTGTTTGAATATATTTTAAAATGTAATTTATTCCTGTAATCAAAGCTGCATTTTCAGCATCATTACTCCAGTCTTCAGTGTCACATGATCATCAGAAATCATTCTATTATGCTAATTTGATGCTCAAGAAACATTTCTTATTGTTATCACTGTTGAAAACAGTTGTGCATATTTTTGAGGAAACCGTGATACTTTTTTTTAGGTTTAAAATAGAAATCTTTGTAATAATATAAATGTCTTCACTGTGACCTTTGATGAAATTAGTGCAGCTTCCTGAATAAGAATATTAATTTAAAAAAAGCTACAGACCACAAACATTTGAATGGTAATGAATGTCAGTGCTGTGTCCGTTATCTTTTTAAATGAATTCAAATATTTAATTTTTTTTAAATGTATTACTATGTTCCCCAATTCATACATTTAGTTACTTTTGCAGTTGTCTAACACTCACTCAAGCATAATCTTTAAAAACTAATAATTTATTAACACCGTTAAATGTAATGTTTAGCCAGTTTTAAAAATGAATGTCCACTTTTCAATGTTGTGATGCTTAAATTCGCTTGTAGAATTAAAGAAAAAAAATACTTTTTGGTGTTTATACTATTTTATTTAAATAAATTAAAAGTAAAGTAACACTTTATTTCGATAGTCCTCTTTAGACATTCTACTAACTTTGTAATTACATCTCAACTACCAGTCATTAGAGTATTAGTAGACTTTCTGGATATTATCAGGCAGCAATTTATTATGGTCCCCTAACAGACATTCTACTCACTATAAGTAATTTGGTTAAGTTATCGGCTTATCAGTATTAGCTGGAAATTTGAACATCATACATCCCTAGATGGGGGAGCTTAATTAAACAAAACTATTTTGTTTTTCCCCCAAATACCCCATTAATCTTGCAACATTTTGAATGTGACAGCGCTAGCAGAGTAACTTTTTCCCCTCTTGAATATTTATTCTCTTAATCAATGTGTCTGGCTTTGCCATTGCAAACACGTTTGGCTGCATTTAGCATGCTTAGTTTGTTTCTCTAATTGCATTAGCTTCGACTGTTTCCAAACAAGTGTCGGCATGATTTTCCTCTATCTCCCTGGATCGTCTGCAAGCTCGGCTTTCCTAGCCTGTCATGTGAGACCCGTTGAAGTCGGTCTCTGTGGCCAGATAACACACTCGTTTGGCTCTTCTCAGCGTAATCGCCCAACAAGACCTTTACCCAGAGATTAAGGACTGAGATAAACAAAGAGCAAACGAGGACACATGAAGCTTCTCAGTTTTGGCTTCGCACAACATAACCACACAGTAGACAAAAACTGTACCATGTTTGCTGACCTCCTCTAATGAAATGAAAATTCTGTCATTAATAACTCACCCTCAATCCGTTCCAAACCCGTAAGACTTTCGTTCATCTTCAGAATACAAATGAAAACCTTTTTGAGAGACCTTTCTGTCGCTCCATTGACAGGCTATGCAACTACCACTTTGACGCTTGTTTGATGCAAAAAGTTCATAAAACTAATCCATGTGAATTGAACGGTTTAGTTCAAATTGTCTCAAGAGACACAATCCCTTTATATGACGAAAAGATTTAATTTAGGCTTAATTCACTTGATCCGCGAACATAAGCAGAAGCTCAACTGAACCTGCTTGACTTGCCAGAACAAACCTCTTGTGGAAACTCAAATGTGCTGCGTAACGCACGAGAATTAATCTCATTGGTTCTCAAGATTCTTGAGCTTCCGTTTATCGTAACTGATTAGTGTGTTGATTAATGTTTATACGTGAATAAAAGCCTAAATTAAATCCGATCGAGTCTCTTCAGAAAATTTGCTCTAAACCTCTCAATTCATATGGATTAGTTTTACGATCTCATTATGAACTTTTTGAAGCATCAGAGTTTCAGTTGCATTTCTGTCTATTGAGGGACTGAAAGCTCTCGGATTTCATTAAAAACATTTTCATTTGTGTTCCGAAGATGAATGAAAGCCTCACGCGTTTGGAACAACATGAGGGTGAGTAATTAACAACAAAATTTTCATTTTTGGGTGAACTAACCCTTTAAATCACAATCCCTTCTTACTTGATTATGGGCCAGATTTACTAAACTGGGCAGAACTGCGAAAGTGCAATTCCACAAATGCTCTGATGGGAGTGGCAAGTTTTGTGTGTGATCTACCGCTGACGTGCAAATTAAAGAACACAGGCGCAGTCAAATCATTTACATAATAACCAATGCAATCTACCAAGAGCAGTACAAAGTAGTTTTTTTTTTTACGCCAAAAGAGGGTTTGCATTGGTGCAAGTTGTTAGTAAGTCTGGCCCTTAAAGCATAAACTGTTACAAAACAAATTCCTCCCTTCTAGATAATTTCACTCATCAGAACGTAAGAGGTTCATTGAGCCAAGAACATCAGGGGAACCTTGAGCTGATGAAATCTGCAGCTTTTCCCTTGTGAATGCTCATGAGGATGAGCGACAGAGCGGATTACCAGAGTCACACGTTCCTGTATGACTTGCACGCGCTCCCGCTCACTGTGACACATCAGAATGTGAGCAGTGACCTTAACTAACTCTTGAGGAAAACATTGGGATCCCCTGATTGTGATCCATGCCACACCGCAAACCTGAGGACTTTTTTTCCCTTACATTATGCATGTTTCCTTTTCTTTCCATTCCCTGAAAGACGAGAGATCCCATTGCGAGAGATCAGAGAAGATTAGAGGAACCGCGTGAGGCATCCATCAGGACTCGCGCCTCAAGCACCCTGCTGTGGCAACAGTCTCATGCGCTGAGGTCACAAAATAATCTCCTTAGCTTTCGCAATTCACACCATATGCAAGCCTCAGATGTGACTATAAGACAGGAACTTTTTGTCCAGACCTTAAAGGATTAGTTCACTTGAGAATTAAAATTTCCCAATAATTTACTCACCCCCATGTCATCCAAGATGTTTGCCTCTCTTTCTTCAGTCAAAATGATATTTAGGTTTTTGAGGAAAACATTCCAGCATTTCTCTCCATATAGTGGACTTCAATGGCTACCAACTGGTTGAAGGTCCAAATTGCAGTTTCAGTGCAAAGGGCTCTACATGAGCTCAGCCGAGAAACAAGTGTCTTGTCCAGCGAAACGATTGATCATTTAAAAAAAAAAGAAGAAAATTATATACTTTTGAACCACAAATGCTCGTGTTGCACTGGCGCTTCGATGCGCCACGCATCACATAATCACATTGGAAAGGTCACGCTTGACGTAGGTGGAAATATTGCGGTAGGGTGATAAACTCTCATCTCATTTTCTCCTCCAACTTCAAAATCCTCCGATATCGTTGCTTTACCTTTTTTTTTTTTTAAAGGCCGTTTGACTAAGTCTTTGCTTGTTCGCTCTGTAAACACTTGCTTGGTTCATCCGCCTACATCATGCGTGACCTTTCCAATGTTATTAAGTAATGCAAGATGAGCATTTGTTGTTAAAAAGTATGTAATTGTTTTTTTTTTTTAGATAATGACCAATCGTTTTGCTAGATGAGAACTTTATTACTTGGCAGGGATCTTGTAGAACGCTTTGAAACTGCAATTTGGACCTTCAACCTGTTGAAGTCCACTATATAGAGAAATCCTGGAAAGTTTTCCTCAACCTTAATTTCTTTTCGATGGAAGAAAGAAAGACGTAAACATCTTGGATGACATGGGGGTGAGTAAATTATCAGGAAATTTTCATTCTGAAGTGAACTAATCATTTAAACTTTAGTTCTTGTAGCTTGGTTGGTTTTGAAAGCCAAACCAAAGGATGTTCTTTCTTATTTTAAGGAATTCCCCCTCCTTGTCACTGCTAGTGCTGATTTTCATCCTATATTTAGTGTTTCCACCTAAATAATGAATCATTTTATTGACATACAACAGGTTTGCAACATGATCAGTCCCGACACAGCAATTCCACCTAAATAGTGTCGAATTTATCTTTCTAAAAATAGATTTATTTATAAAAAGTTTATTTAAAGTAATGGTTTGCCAAATTCTTCAAGATTACTTTTTCGCTAACTTCTCTCTCTTTTTTTTTTTTTTTTTTTTTTTTACACTTTTTATTCATTTGAAACAAATTGCAAACAAATACATAAACATTCCTTGAGAACAGCAGTGGCCCCATAGCATACAGGATGGAGCAAAGGAAATAGAAAGAAAACTCAAAAAAAAAAAAATTATGAGATGGAGAAGTAAAAGGTAAAACAGGAAATAGGTCCATATCCCATACTGATGAGTAAATTTACAGTGCATCAAGATACATAATATCAAATATCGAGTTTCAATAAGAGTTTTGGCTTCCTTCTCTTTGAATAGAACTTCCCAGTTTGTTTCCTTCAATAGACCTTTTATGTGTTTTTTTATTTTTTATTTGCTGGAATGTTATATCAAATAAACTAGTGTACGCTTTGTTCCTTGAAAATATCTATCCTGGGTGCTTTCTCATCTTTTTTTTCCCCTTGTCTTCCAGTAAAGATAATGGTGTTTTACTGGAAGAGGACATTTGGGAGCTCAATAGTAATCAGTATTGATTGTCCTTTGTGGCAGGGGGCTAGATAGATGGACACCTCCTCTTACTGGGATGCATTGACTGCCCAGGCATTCGATGGCGTACGAAATATGGATGTAACCCCTGAGTGTGTGGAGTGTTTTTAAAGACAACATGAAATCAAAATAATCGTGTTTACTTTCATAATAGATGTCCCTGATGTCATTATGCATGATTTATCACTGCACATTATTGTAGAGAAAATCCTATTGTATTCATACTCTCAGACATTTTGCAAGTTTTCTTTTCAGCTGACATTATCAAGGCTGTGCAGGTATGGGAAATAAACGTATATTTAACCAATGAAATTAAATAAAATTATTACCATTTCCGTTTTCTAAATGTGCTTCATACATCGCTCAATAGACAATGGACCTTTATTGCATGTGAAATATTGCCGGAATTTGACTATTGTGACTGTGCCTTAATGTCCACTTAAAGTTAATCTTTACAAACAGTGATCATTTTCTAACACTGTTAATTGTAATGATAATGATAGAAGTGATAATAATGATGATAATGATACTCAAAATGAATATCCTTTTTCTAGACTGTAAATAGTAATGTTGTGATGCCTAAATTCATTTGTAGTTTTTTTAGTTTAATTTATTTAAACAAAATTGTATAGAATTTTAATATTAGCCATTTAGGTTATCGGTTATCAGCCATAACATGATAATAACTGTATCAGCTTGTTTTATATTGCCTTTTGACTGTTCCCTGGCATATTATCAACTTCCTAACGAAAAACACAAGTTGTTTTGTTCTTCAGGCTTCTGAGAATTTCCCTTGCATTTCATTTGTTGTCCCTTCATGTGATTCCAAGATGTTTGTTCTCTTAATTTGAACTGCTCCATGTCTCAATTTTGTATCTTCACAAGGAATTCTATTTAAATATTATCCTTTTGTACATACGAGCCGGCACACAAGTCTCAGGTTGCATAGTCAATGAGAGCCTTCATCAATGCAAAGTATGAACCTTTACACTCCTTTAGTTGATGATAATAGAGCAGGAATGGATTATTTTATGTCATAATGATAGCGATTCTGTCTTCATTTATTCACCCTCGTGTTGTTCCAGATGACTATTTGTGTCATTTGAGTCACTGATTCTTTATGGTCACCAACTTGCTTTTCCACCGTTATGGATGTGCCGTGTCTCCTGTGTTTGTGTACTCAGGTCATGGTGGGAAGACTTTGACCGGATCGCTTAGGTTTATACAGTGTGGGCTTCAGCCGTCATGTACGAGACTGCAGTCTGATGCCATCGCTCTCCATTCCGCCTGCTATGGACGGGCACAGCTTCTCACATTCGGATGGACCTCAGCTGGATGCCGGGGGGTTCGTCCTGCAGCCCCCTATGGTAACTCAGATCTTTAATTTAGCATCACAAACAGGAAACCTAGGTTCGAACCTACAACCTTTTGGTTACCAGCCTGGATTGTTAACCACAACACTACACCACCCTCTCAGAATAAGATCAGCACATTGGTTGTGGCAAGACAATGCTAAGCTACTACAAATACTCATAATCGTAATGTTCGTCACTAGTTTCCTTTTTCAAAAACTTGGGTCATCCATTCTGATATCTGACAAAACCTCGAAACTTTGGTGTATGTGGGTGCCAGAATGACGTCTTTGTGGTATTTTAGTCATTTTAAAAGTTGGTAGACACAATTCCTGATAAAGTGATGCTTTTTCTAGCTGTGTCATTCGAATACCTTTATCATGAATCTTGTATTGTGATGGTGTTCAGTAAAATTCAAAGAAAAATATGGTTTTAAAGTGGAAAAAGCAACTGTAATGTCAAGAGGGCGGAGTTGGAGCACAGTGATGTCATCATGAGTGTAAATATTTGTCTAAATGAAGGGGGTTTCCTGTGAGGACACATTTTGGATGTAGACAGAATGATTCACTATTTTTATGCTGGCTACATTTGGCTCTGCTCAACATTTTGATAGTTATCATTTTTTCATTTTAGTTTCTGTTTGATTTCGTGTGTTGTTGCTACTTATTTTAGTTTTCACTTGGTGATTGTTAGTTTTAGTTTTTTTAAGTAATGTGTTGGGTTTTTTTTTTTTTTTTAAAATATCTTTAGTACTTGCATGTAAAAAAAAATGCAGCTATATTTAAATGTTTATATCCATCATTTTCATAATTTTTAAATTATAATTTTAGTATAAAAAATAGCTGATATGAAGATTTTAGTTATTGGCCATAACATAATAGTTGTATCTACTATTTTAAGCTTATCGTATCGGCCAGTAATTTAGTAGCGGTGCATTCCTACCTAACACCTAAACTTTCGCCTCTAACCCTTTCACTTCCTCTATTTCAGAGCCACGTGTTTGCCAACAACCCTTGGAGCTTCCCCCATCAGACCTACAGCTTGCCCTGTCCAGTGCAATCTGAAAACCAGTAAGTACCCAGACTTCTGTCTAATCATGATACTTGATACGGATGTTTTCCTTGGAATGTTTTCCAAACCTCTTAGAAACCTAAAAGTGAAAAAGAAACCAAAACTTTACTTAATTAACATGTATTCCTGGTGTTATTGTTCCAAAGAAAAAAACTTTTTTGTCTCTGTAATCTTCCAGCAAAATCGAATAAATGACTTTCGTTTTTGGCTGCCCATATTTTGGTGTGTAATGCCTCTTTTTTTTTTTTTTACTATCCAGTCAATCCCGTACATTATCCCAACCTACTTTTGTATTTTGTTTCACTGACACATGCATCAGATTATGGAAGTAAAGTGACTTGCAAATGCCCCTTGATTGTAGTCTAGAAGTAAAGCTTGTTTACATTGTATTGTGTCTGCCATTTCCACGGGGGAAGCCCTTTTGCAAGTTTAGGCAGTGGTTTTCGCACTTGTTTAACGATAAAGGACTGTATTACATTTGTAAGATTTGATGCAAGATGTCACAATCTACATTACCCGATAGGACGCAAACGAAAACATCCCTGAACTCGACATGACATATGATAGGAACTTTATCACCCGGCTTGGTCTGTAACTTTAGTCTTCGCGGTGAAGGCCTTGGCACTCCATAATGACTTTTCCTAGAAGTATGCTTTGTTGCGACCCAGTTACATAAAAGACCTGACTCAGTGGGTTTTGTTTCAGAAAAAATTGCAAAGTTAAATGCCAACTTCAAGCTGACCCAAAGATGAAAATCCGGTTGTCATATAGTTTCCAAAACTGTATGACTTTTTTTTATTCTTGAACAAAATATATTTTAATTTTTTTTTTTTACAGTGAAAGTCAATGGGGTCCAAACAGTGTTGTTTTTGGAAACCATTGACTTTCATTGTATGTACAAAAACTGTTTAAATAAAATTAAAATGTAAAATCTTCTTCTGCTATTTTCACTATCAAAATGTCTGAAAAACAGCTCAAACAACAGTTCACCACACATTTCTCTAATAACGTGTCATCATTCGGGAATTGTTGCTATATCTGATCATTACATGTTTTCATGTGATCAGGTGTCATAAGAGGTCACGTGAACAAAGAGGAGTTTTGTTTACAGAGACTGTGGGAAGTCCTCTCTTTGTATTTATAGCACACAGTAGTCTTTTGCTGAAGAAATATGGCACAGGGAAAAGAGAGAACGAGATATATGTGTGCAACGATCAATGTGTTTGAAAACTTCGAAATAAGGGTCTCTGTTTTAGAAAGAATAACAGTTTGTGGTTGATGCTAGCGTCAGTGCTACATCCTGTCCACCCACTCCGTGGTGGAAAAAACATCACAAAGCATTCACAGAATTTCATCGCTAGCTATGTGAGAACCTTTAATGGTGCTTTGGCATAACATTTTATTTATTTATTTTTTAAAAAGCATCACCTTTTGCTGACAGAATAGGAAAATACCAAACTTTATGGTTATTAGTTTATGCTTCATATTACTGTCTACCAGATACCAGTTCTCCCACTTTAATGAGTCATAGCTAAACAGATGATTCAAACCTCTTGGTGTTTTTAGTTCTGACAACATTGTTATTATATTATATTTTTAAATTGAAGCAAATATATTATTATTGTTGTTGCTGTTATTGTCAATAATAATAATAATAATAATTTGACAAACTTTATTATTTTATATTTTAACATTTAAAAAATATTAAATAAATATTATAATATTTATATAATACTACTAAAATACTACTAAAATCATAGAAAGAAAAGGTCATTTACAGCCAAAACAGGCAATTTACCATTGGAAATATATGGGTTTCAAAGATGATTAAAATATAGCGCCACCTATGGTCTGATCTCCATAAAAGTTTTCATGCTTGTTTAGAATCACATGTCGCATGTACTCGCATATTGTCCTGATGTTTTGAGTTTTCGTTTAGGAGTTATAGGCTTTTGCGTGGATTTGGCCATGCCCATTTTTTAAATGACTCTGTTTTAGCGATCCAAAGGGTAAAGATAATTATTTACCTAGAGAGTCCAGAGAATTGTAAGGCACTGGTCTGGTTCCGATCGGGCGAAAAACTGAGGACTAGTTCAGAAAAGTTGTTCTTTTACATAATCACAAATATTTAATGAACGAATTGATTGACAGCGGTGGTTCTGGAGGCAAAGTTGTTCAGTATGAGGAGATCTATCAAATAAAATGCATATTGTGTGGACGTGTGAAACAGCATGTGATCACGGAGCCTTAAAACTCGTCAGCGCCATCTAGTAGCTGATTTCTTTCAAAATTCTTACAGACCTCTTGGGCCATGAGTCGAACATGCCCACCGAGTTTCGTTGCGATCGGCCTCCGTTAACCTTGTCTAATAGGTGCTCAAATTTCATTGGCCAATAGCAGCCATGTTTTTTGAGATGCGCCAGTGTCCTCATAGACTATCATGTCACCTTGGACAAAGACAATGCATGCCAATTTTCAAGTCATTTGGACTAATAGTTCGGTGGTTATAGCTGTTTTTATGTTTATGGGTCAAAAAAAGGTCCAAAATACCCGAAAATTTCAAAGAGCATGCATCTTATCCACCTTGGGCTGAGGATTCCCACAATATAAGATACTTGAGCCTAGGCCATTTCGGACTTTTGACCGCTGTGGTGACGTCGCAGATGGTTTGAGTACTACCAGCCCTCAAAGTTTCAAGTCTCCACAACTTACAGTTTGGTCTGCCCGATCACTTTTAGGGAGAATGCTGATCTTTGCAAAATTTAACAGTTACAATAGGGTTTCAGCGCTACACGCTTGGACCCCTAATAATAATAATGGAAATAATAATTCAAATTGGATCAGTGATAGACAACCAGACATGTAGGAATCTCACTGTTACAGTCGAAAATAGTACTTCTCGTGTCATGTTTAATTTAACACAATGAAAAAAAGCATTCAAGGATAGTTGTACAGTCTGTTTAACCTATCTTTATGTGTACCTGGTTGTTGAATGAGCAGCATATAAAGGTGTCTAGACTTGTGTAGTGAATGTTGTTTACCTGACCACCACACTCTGTCTGAAAGCATTAAAATGATCTGACAAAAGGTTGTTTCAAGAGATTATATACTTTATTAGCATTTATTTACTAGCTTAAAAATGATTTTATAGTCCATTTTCCTCCACTGTTGGCTGCAGATACAAGTGATTTTTCTCAGAGAGATATGATTACACAAGACAGAGACGGGACATTATGGGATGGGTTCAGTGTTCCAGAGGTCAGGGCCGAGAGAATCGTATTGTGTTCATGGAATGTGCCTGAATCGATTTGCCAAGCCTGCGGTGCAATACCATACGAAGGGGATTTCCATATAACCTCTGAGTCTGAGGATATTTAAATATGGACCATTTCATTTGTGGAACACAAGTGTGCTGCACTGCAGATTCGCTGGCTTTGTAATTAAAATGAATTATAATATTTGCTTTATTAATAAATAAATGGTCCCTGGTCTTTTATCGAAATGCTTTTACCTGAAACAGTTACTTTTCATCTGTTGATGCAGCCAAGTTAGTATGAGCAAAGAAAAAAAGAAAGTAAACCAGAAATATTATAGCCTAGCATGTGTCCATATAATCAAATCCTACGTACATTAGGTACTGCTTCACTGATTTCAGATTCGCCATACACATTCCTTTTGATGTGTGTTGTTCATTCAAAAATGCATAAGAAAACTATAGTAATATCAACAGTTATCCATTTTGGTGGAATAATTTTTGCCACATTGTTTTGTTTCAATATGATGCATACACTACCGTTCAAAAGTTTGGGGTCAGTAAGAGTTTTTAATGGTTTTTGAAAGAAGTCTATTCTGCTCACCAACGCTGCATTTCTTTGATTAAAAATACAGTGAAAATAGTGATGTTGTGAAATATTATTACAATTTAAAAGAACTGTTTTCTTTATGAATATATTTTAATATATTATATAAAGTATTTCTGTGATGATTTCCAGCATCATTACTCCAGTCTTCAGTGTCACATGATCACACTAATAGGCTGATTTGCTGATCAAGAAACAGTTGTTGTTTAATATTATTGTGGAAACATGATACATTTTCTCATGATTCTTTGATTTATAGAAAGTCCAAAATTTATTTGAATATAGAAATCATTTGTAACCACTATAAAAGTCAGGTTTAATGTATCCTTCCTGGTCAGTTCTTGAACAAAAACTGACCATAAACTTTTGAACGGTTGTGTATATGTATATTGTTCATACAGTGGGGGCTTCTATTTTATGTTTTTATAATGTAATGTAATTTGTAAAAAAAATATCGAAATAATTTGCATAATCAGTATGACAATTTCATACATAAAACGACACAATGCCTCTTTGTTTAACATTGTTCAAAATTCCGTAACTTTCTATATATTTAGAAATTTTAAATTCCAGATATTGAAAGTTGTCTCAGACTTTTAAACCCCACTGCATATGTATTAATGTGTGTGTAGGTGTGTGTGTGATTTGTCATAATTCATCCTAGATCAACTTTAAGAGCAACAGTTTTTGTTCTCAAATCATCAAAAGTCACATTTGCTTAGTGGCAGCTTGTTGTCAAATATCCTAGCTAGCGATGCAACAAAAATATCCATATAAGAGTGAAGCTTCCTGAAATGTGATGTGGTGATTTCCTACGAACTGAGTGACAGAGAACTGAAAGTGAATGTCACATGACGTGCATGACTCGTACGGTAGTTATGAATGAATGTCACATGATGCGAGGCACTTTAACGATCTTAAACATGCTGATATCTACAGTCTATTCAAATGTACACATATTTGTGAAATGCATAGTTCGCCCAAATTGAAAATGTAGTCATCATTTACTTATTTTTTGTGTAGGGTCTCTTTAAATCTGGGTGTAAATGTGTCATTTACATCAGCTTGTTTATAATGTGCACTTATAAAAGTCATTATGTGTATTTGTTTTGTTTTTTTCACATCCTGACTTTTTGTGTCACATTGCTGTCATTAGATGTGACTGTTTGTTTTCATGCTACCAAAAACTGTGAATTTCCTTCTTCCTTTTTTTTGTTTTCTCTCCTCGTGATCTGTTTCGAAGCTAATTCCTAATGCTGTGAATACATTCATTTTGTCTTATCTCTCAGGCAGCACATTTTCAACGGCCAATCAGACATGCACACGGATTTGTTTCCCAACGGCCCCAGTGACTTTGACTTCGACATCCCCGGCCTGGATCTCTCTCGGAACGGAGACCTCTTTCAGGTAAGGCCCTGCTGTTCGGGATGTTGGCGTGTCTTGAAGGCTTTGATCTTCCTTGTGTTGCGTTCACGGCTGATGAAATGGCGTCTAGACAGGATTAAGACTGTGTTTGTCATCTCACAAAGACTCTTCATTCATGAGCGGATATAGTTGCTTGGCTGTTTGAGAATTAAATATGTGTTGGATTTTTTTTTTCTTTTTTGTTGTCTTTTATAATTATCAGTTTTGTATGCAAGTTTTCAGTTTTATTTGTATTTGTTCAAAGAGATCAAGAACACTTAAAGTCTGTTAATGGTGTTTGAGTGGATTAGACTGGCAAAAAATTTTTTTTTTGCTTCTAAATAAGGTTTTTAGCTTCTGTAAAACAATCGTGATTATGATTATTGCCATAAGAAAGCATAATCTCTTTTGGGCACTATTGAAATCAAAACTATTTAACATAATAAGTCATTTATTGAACTTTTAAAAAAACTTGTCTTTTTAACAGTTGATTTCCTTGTTTATTGTTTGAATATGTTCCTTGATGTTCATTAATAATTTTTTTTTTCTGAGCGAAAACACCCAAAATATATGCGGCAAAAATTAATAATAAATTATTTATAATTCTCATTCTGACGGCTCCTTTAAGGCTTGTCATTCAACTGCCTCTTTTATGATTGGCTAACGTCATTGCATAGGAAACAGTATCAAAGCCCCCTCGCTATTGCGCGTGAGAAAGTGTCTTGAAAGCATTATCCATAAAACCGTAATTTTAAAGACTGAATTTTTAAAAAAATGAAAAAAATCACATGGAATTGTCCAAAGAGTTGACTGTAGACCTCCGAGACAGGATTGTATCGAGGCACAGATCTGGGGAAGGGTACAGAAAAATTTCTGCAGCATTGAAGGTCCCAATAAGCACAGTGGCATTTACGTCATCCGTAAATGGAAGAAGCTCGGAACAACCAGGACTCTTTCTAGAGCGGGCCGCTTGGCCAAACTGAGCGATCACGGGAGAAGGGCCTTAGTCAAGGAGGTGACTAAGAACCCGACAGTCACTCTGACAGAGCTCCACCATTTCTCTGTGGAAAGAGGAGAACCTTCCAGAAGAACAACCATCTCTACAGCAATCACCAATCAGGCCTGTATGGTTGAGTGGGTAGAGTGGCCAGACGGAAGCCACTCCTCAATAAAAGGCACATGACAGCCCACCTAGAGTTTGCCAAAAGGCACCTGAAGGACTCTGACCATGAGAAACAAAATTCACTGGTCTGATGAAACAAAGATTGAGCTCTTTGGCCTGAATAGCGTGTCATGTCTGGAGGAAATCAGGCACCGCTCATCACCTGGCCAATACTATCCCTACAGTGAAGCATGGTGATGGGGATGCTGTGGGGATGTTTTTCAGTGGCAGGAACTGGGAGACAAGTCAGGATCGAGGAAAAGATGAATGCAGCAATGTACAGAGACATACTTGATGAAAACCTGCTCAAGGGGGCTCTGGATATC
The DNA here is from genome assembly GCA_038088235.1 of Zacco platypus. Classification (NCBI taxonomy): domain Eukaryota; kingdom Metazoa; phylum Chordata; class Actinopteri; order Cypriniformes; family Xenocyprididae; genus Zacco; species Zacco platypus. Next base: position 37,550,997 of record CM076086.1, on the reverse strand, counting down.
AGACTGGGGCGAAGGTTCATCTTCCAACAGAACGACCCTAAGCACACAGCCAAGATAACAAAATCCTTGAGTGGCCCAGCCAGAGCCCAGACTTGAACCCGATTGAACATCTTTGGAGCGATCTGAAAATGGCCGTACATCGACGCTCCCCATCCAACCTGATGGAGCTTGAGAGGTCCTGCATAGAAGAATGAGAGAAACTGTAATTGGTACCAAAGGTGCTTCAACACAGTATTGAGCAAAAGCTGTGAATACTCATGTACATTTTTTTTTTAATTATTATTATTATTAAATTATTATTTCCCCCCTCCCCCCCGTTTTTTATTTTTAATAAATATGCAAAAATGTCAAACGTCTTTCACGTTGTCATTATGGGGTATTGTTTGTAGATTTTTGAGGAAAACATAACAGACTGTAACATAACAAAGTGTGGAAGAAGTGAAGTGCTGTGAATACTTTCCGGATGTACTGTATATATAATTACACACATACATGTATATATTTCAGAAATATATATAAAAATAGAGATATTATCATGTGAGTTTATAAAATAAAGTGGTGTTTTGTCACAAATTCATCCGTCGCTTGTACAGGTTGCAAAACATCACGGTATTTTGTTATGATTTGTAATGATTGGAAGATATTTTTTTGGTGCTGTTTGGTGCTGGATCACCACGTATGTACCATGTTTTGAAAGTGCAGGAGTCTAAAACGAGAAACCTTAACCCCCAAAAAAACATTACAGCAAAAAAGAGCCCTTCATGTAAATATGTTTTTCAAATATAAAACAGGTTTTTAAACAGGTTTTCCCCGTCTGCCATTGTTCCACTCTCTGCCATGCTTCCACTTTCATTTCTATGTAACAAATCATTTTTAAAAGAAAAGGTGCCTCCCAAACAGGACAGACCAAAAGACACAAGCTGACTAACATGATTCATTTCACTCATCACGTTTGGACCTATAAGTGGAACATAATGGGGATTGAATCTGGATCCACCCACTGTGTAGGAGTCAAGACACCAGTGACAGGTTTTCTGGCTCTGGGCAGCACTGTAGCGCTTTAATCGCCACGCCGTAGCTAAGTTTACTTGAGTGTTTGTAACATTACAGGAACATTGCCTCAGCGACTAAATAAAGATGTAATAAAATGACAAAAAATAAAGCTATATTAAGGCATATCATCACCTGTTTGACAGTGCGGGATGATGGGAAACGCAGCAAAGAGAAAAACACTCAAGCGAAGAATTTAGACTGGATGATTTAGCTAAAAAAATACTTATTGAATTATTATATTTATTGAACATGGACAAATATTGTTATTAATAATAATATAATAATAATGTAATATATAATAAATAAAAAATATTAGAAATTATTATTTATTATATTATTTTGACTATTTTTTATATATATATATATATATATATATATATATATATATAATATTATACAGTATATTAATATTAATTATTGATATTAAATAATATCTTCAGCCTTTTCCAATATTCCAAATGTTTATTCAGTTTCAGCTAAAAACTGACAAAAACTATTTAAATATTATTTAAATAAAAATATTATTGTAATTTCATTTCATTTCAAGTATTACTTAATTTGGACTGTGTTTATTATGATTAATCATAATTATTCAAATTTAAAATCATATTAAATCATCTTGAATGTTAGATAAACTGACAAATTATTAACATTTTTACATATCTATTATCGACTCTTATTATTATTATTATTATTATTATTGACTCTATGTCTCTCTGTCTAATCTATCTTATCTATCTATCTGTGTTGTATGTGTTTCTCTTACTGTCCCTCCTCCAAGCTTCTTAATGTCTTAATGATTCATTGGAACAAACAGTTAAAAGAACTGAATTTTAGAAGTAAATCCAAATTCGCAAATTTAATGATTTTGTGAGTTTATTTAGCGATGCTAAGGTCAGATAAAAATCATATTTTTATTAGTGTCAGATTAAATCTAGTATTTGCTCTGTCTAATATCAGGGTTTTGGTCCAGTACAGTTTAAACATGTCTGGGTGATTCAGACTCAAGAAAGGTAGATGGTGAGCAAGACCTCCTCAGTTGTGATTAGCGCCATGCTATCCTTCAAGAGATCACGGTCATGGTGCCCAGCTGCTGCTAGGGAAGACACTCGTGAGGTCATGATAGTAGAGGACAGCAAGCCCTCCAATACTGCAGACTCGATCTGTAAATAAGCTTTCGAAGCTGTGAGCTTGTTCAGGATGTAGTTCCTCATCATGTGAAGCTTTTTCAGGATTTCCTCTTTTTGTTTAGACAGGAGTTGTTTACAGGATATACGACCGTACAATCAAAATGAAGACGCACCACAAATCTTTTAGCCTCCCACCCACAGCCTGTTGCTCTATTTAAGATGCACAGGGTTGGTTAGAGATGGGTCGCTAGTTTTCCAACAAACAGATGATTTTGATTAGTTCATCCATCTATTTTTTAATTCTTTCTTTTTTTCAATAATATAAATTTATAATATTATACTACTAATAATACTATTAATTGAATCATTAGTGTCATTTATACATTTTCATTATATATGGTGATACATTTTATATATATATATATATATATATATGTTTTTGTTTTTTTTTTCTCATATGTTTAAACCACATTGTCATTAGGTAGGGGATGTGAATGATCACACAGCAATCTCATATCAACTCTTTTTAGCTTCTTTCTGTTGATCGTCACCTGTCACGTGTACTGTTGTCATGCACCTGCCCTGAGATAAAAGAGTGCAGCTGTGCAAAAGCATCGAGCTCTACTGAACCCAGTTTAGTGCATAAAGAGACGGTGGCTAAACTACAAAATGCACTGATTCTGTTTACACTAATGCATGCACCTGCATTTATAAACAATACAAAATGTAGTAATGAATGCAGGTGCATTACAAATGAATATAATGATTTTTTTTTTCTAGCACAGCTTTGCATTTTGCTTCTAATTTACTAAAAATATTCTTTTTAATGAGAAAGGAGGCATGAGCTAAAGTATTAATTTGCTTGTTTCTCAAGTGGAAGCATTTAGCTTTGATGTAAGAAGTCACTGTGTTTCGCAAACTAAAGGAAAAGAGATCTTACCTGAACTCTACAACACAAGAGAATGTGAAACCGCATGCCGACCACAAAGCTCACAGATCTACATGCATTTGCGTACTCCTGTCACAGGCACGTTTTGTAGTGCATGCATCATCATCATCGGTTCTGGGAGAGTCTTTGGAACACCTTTTTTTTTCCCCTCCTGAACTGCTTAAAGCATTTGAACACTCTGCAGAGATTCATTTAAATGTTCACACGGCCTTAGGTGGGAGGTTGCCTAAACTGAATTCCCGTAAGTAGATTTTAGAAGAAACGTACAGTCGTTAATTTAGCTTACACCATTTAGACTTAACTGCCATTTTCCTGTATACCTTCCAAGGAAGGAAGATTTATCTGTTTATTTTCCTCTTTGCATTTCTTTCATTTCAAGTGTCTTGGATATATATCTTTTTATGTAAAATAATACATTTATATACATCAATATATAAATAATATATATATATATATATATATATATATATATATATATATATATATATATATTATAAATTATATAAATATATATATATATATATTAAAGCTGGCAAGCTTTAATTAATTACATGTTTTAATCAGAACAAGAATAATCACAATTTAGTTGCACATCAATTTTGGCTTAGAAATTTATCCCCAAACAATTATTTGAAGTCATTATTGTGTAAAGCATCAAATAGATATTACAAAAAGCAGCTTCAGAAAGAAATTTTTTGTTCGATTCAACATATAATTTTTACACATGAGCTTTTGGACCATGAGGTTGAGTAAATGATGACTGAATTTTCATATTTGGGTGAACTATAACCTATAATTTATTTTTTTTATTAATATGGAATTATGGAATTATTTTATTAAATAAATTAGACTCTAAATAAGAAACTAAAACTTCCTGTATGTGGCGGTAAATGTATTAATGATTAAGTCATCCATTCGATTCATCGAAAGGCTGCTTCGTTCAGGAGTGAAGCAGAGTACCGCAAAATCTATCAGAGAGCAGACGGCTCTATTTGCTTTTGAATTGCTCTGGCTGTACTTTGATGTCATAAACCGATCAGTCTGTGTAGTGCTGCTTCAAATACAACAAGTCTTTTGTGAATTGTCCGCTGAATCATTAGTTTGGTTTCACTCAGTTTGCTCAAAACATGGATTCAGAAATGAAACACTGCTGTGCATCGCACGGAGGCGAACAGTCCTGCTTTGTCTTTATATTTTCATTGGAAAACTTGAACAAAACAGACAATATTGTGTCTAAAATAACATGTATATAAATTCTTATTTACTTAAGTGTTGTATAAAATCAGTATTGCATTTGCACTCGTTGTGTAGGCTATGGGACACAAACAGCACTCGTGCAATACTGCCCTCGTTATTTGTGATATTGCTTAACTCATATGATCTAAATAAGAGACATACAATTCAAACAGAGGCATTTTTGCCCCCCATATCTTGAATTTTAGGGACAAAATTGTCTAAAACTAGTCACACTTTGTTCATGGTCAAAAATGGCCGGATTCGAAATGAATGGGAAGCAAATTTCAAATTTCATCTATTGGAAATGTTTGGTACTGTGCCCAAACAAAATCTTATTGAAAGCTAATTTTTTTATTATGATTTTTTTTGTATATATATATATATATATATATATATATATATATATGTATATGTATGTATGTGAATTTCATTTCTTGAGTCTAACCACAATGGTGAATAACAAAGAATTATATATATGTAGTTCAAAAATATAGCAACATTACAAAATTGTTCATTTTTAGTTCATGATACCATCTTAAAATATACACAATTTTTGTAAAGTTTGACCATCTAAATTCATAGTGACGTATAATGGAACATCGTTCTCATACCTCCCCCTCAGTGGAAGGATTTTAACTGTTCTGGAAGCTAATAATCAGTGAGTCATGTTTACTGATATCTCCATGATACTGATTCACAGCCCACCCGTGTCTATTCACAATAATGACACCACAGCAAGGCGCCGTTCTGTCGTCAGGGCTACCAGTCATTGGCTACTTATGGCCATGATGTACCTCCACAAGACATCGATTTCTATTACAAGCCATTGCAGGATTCCAAACTGATTAGGCCCGCTCAGATAGCCTGATGTTTTTTCCGTAAGAAACCCAGGCAGGTGTTTATTCCAGTCTGAAGCGTTTTGGGAAACCAGCCAATTGGATACTACTTCATTTAGCATCTATGGTGTGTTTAAAACCTGCACTATAGTCATAAAAATATGACTTTGTTAACTGGTCTGCTTTGACATAAAACTAATAGGCCTGATTGTTTTCCATTCATAAGTGATGAACACAAAAGGGCACAGCCTGGACTGAAATAAATGCGCTCAGCTGGGAGCCACTAAACATAATAATCATTAAATAATGATCTGCCAACGTTAAACAGATCCAGTGCAGCCGCCACAGCGCTCTTGAGAACCGTAGCGCTGCACTGTTTACACTACGAATGCGGTTGAGTTACACCATGTACTGTAAAGAGGGCCTGACTGCCAGTAACTCTAGTCACTTACCAACAAAAGCATCATTTCCTGAAAGCTCCTCCCCTCCCCTCCCCCTCGCTCAGCTCCCCTCCCCTCTCAACCACCTTTAGCATTGAGGAACTAAACCACAATCAATATGAGTAAACCTCCGTGCACATACCTGTCACTCCTCTTTTACTAGGAAGGGCACAGGGGTCTCTCAAGAGCCTAGAAACGTACCTGTTGTGCCAGCGGGAGAGTTGTTATTATTTCCGCCCATCCTACTTTGGGAATGTTGCAGCTGTGAGCGTGCCGGTTCTTTCTCCAGCACATGGAAAGGATCTGTTGTTTCCAGGAGGTGAATGATAGTGACTGGACCCATGTCACTCATGCAGTTTTGGACCAAGTTTTATGCACAGCTGGGACGTCCTCCTCCCAAGGTAGAGCACGTAAATGTCTTTAATATGATCCTTGTTAGTATTTTGATCACTTTGATCAGAAATCTATGATGTTACAGGGTGTAAAAGTCAGGTTTGATTGCCAGAGGAAAGACGTTGGCTTTTTACCTAGAGTTCTACTTTCTTCCGCTCAAAATATTTCCCTGAACATAAATGAAAACTATTTCCTCGTCACTTTTTATTTTTTTAACGTCTGAAGGCCTGTCGCTGAGCTGTCGGTTTGCTATGAACTGCCATCATTTTGTCGTTTTTAATGATGGGTGTTTATTGCCTGAATTTGTTTGCAGTCATCTTATCAATGTTTACTATTAGGGATCAGCATGACAATCACAATTTATATGTTTAATTTTTTTACTTATACATACTTATACTTTATATAATATATATATATATATATATATATTATTTTATTTTAAAGTTTATTTTTTATCCATTTTTTATAGAAATATTTAAAAAAAAAAAGTTTATATATTTTATTATAAATTTATTATATTAGATATTTTGAATAGTATATTTTATATATAAATATTTCAGTATGTCCTTTTTGTCATGTATTTTTATATAAATTTGGCAAAAAGATTATATATTTTTTTAAAAATTTGAACGTGTGACAGTTTCCAGAATGATCTTTTGCATACAATTTTGCATTTAAAGCATCACTGATTACTAAGATGTCTGGTAACATTACAATAGGCATGACAATCACGACTGCTAGTTTCCAGTAAGAGGTGGACGCAGGTGATTTCTTGGATTTGGTATTATCACTCTTTCTCTCTTTCTTTCTCTCTCTCTCTCTCTCTCTCTCTTTTTCTTGGCATTAGTGTTTGCATTAGTTTTGCAATCTCATTGCTGTTAAAAAGCATTATTGATTGCGTCAATCTCAGGAAGTGGACAAACCACAGCAAAAGATTTTGAAATTTGACTTGATTTTTGCACTTTTTTTTGTAGTGCACACAGATCCTTTAGTTGTTGAATCTTAGATGAGAATATCCTGTATTGCATGAATATATACTGGAGGGCACTTCCCTTTATTCCAGTCATCGTGATTTGTCTGTTATCAGAGGGGTTTGAGGCTCTATTTTGGGCCTGTGGCAGGGCGACACTTGTGTTTTACGGGAAGAGTACGATGTAAAATGCTGTTAAGGCACAATGAGCCTTCGCTTCCCAAACCAACGATCTGCAAAACTGCATGACATCAACCACATCTCCCTTTTGCGTCTTCTTTCTTGCACCTTTCCTTATTTTTGTCTTTTCTTTGAGTTGTTTGTTGTTTTCCCCTGTCCATTCTTTCATTTGTCTGTTTCCTTTGATGATTCTTTTTTAATTTGACTTCTCACTTTAAGTTTGCATGTTCATTTGTCATTTTTAAGTCATCTGTTCTTTCTTTCATTCTTTTGCTTTTTTCTTTCTTTTCTTGTTTGTTTTCATTGCTTGTTCTTTTGTTTGTTCATCCGTCCGATCTTTTGGTCGTTTGCCTGCTCTTTCATTTATTGGTGTCTTTCTTTTTCTTTCTTTTCGTGTTCGTTTTTATTGCCTGTTCTTTTGTTTGTTCATCCGTCCGATCTTTTGGTCGTTTGTCTGCTCTTTCATTTTTTGGTTTCTTTCTTTTCTTGTTCGTTTTTATTGCTTGTTCTTTTGTTTGTTCATCCGTCCGATCTTTTAGTCATTTGTCTGCTCTTTCATTTTTTGGTTTCTTTCTTTTCTTGTTCGTTTTTATTGCTTGTTCTTTTGTTTGTTCATCCGTCCGATCTTTTGGTTGTTTGTCTGCTCTTTCATTTATTGATTTCTTTCTTTTTCTTTCCTTTCTTGTTCGTTTTCATTGCTTGTTCATTCTTTTGGTTGTTTGTCTACTCTTTCATTTGTTTTTTTCTTTGTTTCTTTCTTCTAGTTCATTCTCTCTTTTATTTCATCATTTTGTTTGTCCGTTCTTCTTTTTTTTCCCCGTCTGACATTTTTCTTTCTTTAGGCTGTTTGCCCTATTTCTTCTTTCCACTTGCCTGCTATTTCTTTCCATTTGCATGCTTTCTTAGTTACAGTAATTTGTGTTCTGTCTTTCTTTCTTTAATTTTCTCCTGTCCTTTGCCATCTTTTTTTCTTATCTATTTCCTTGATCTTTATCTCCCTAACTAAATGAAATAAATAGGACATAAAACGCATCAGGAAGCTTGATGTGATAATCTGGCAGTGACGCTTCAGGCTTGTCTGCAGTTTTCCCGTCAGTGCTTGTTGGGAAGGTTCAATAAGTGTCATGTTGTGGTGTAACCTGACACATTGTCTTAATAATCAGCCTTTATTACAGTACTGGAGTGTCAGGAGATGTTTGTGTGTATTTTCACGCCAGCTTTACTCATCTCGCACAAGAGTACGGCCCCCAGCTTGTCTTGCAGGTGCATCTTTTTCCTTATATTTCACACAGGAAACATTTACACAGGCTTACAGTAAGTGATGCGTTTCTGGTGGTCCCCTCAGATGAGCGCTGCCACCTCATCTCTACCGGGTTTATCTATTTCCCCCAGCAAAGATTTTCAAAGCTCTTTTGCTGTAAATCACTGACTGTGTGGTTATTTCTTGTCATTTTTTTGTCATTTCCAGCTTCTGGTTGTTAAATGTTATGCTGACAATGCATGGTGGCGCCTGCCGAGTGGAAAAAAAGGCTTTAGGAAACTCTACCATCTTTGCCCAGCTCGCCCCAAACCAAACAGACAATTCAGGATGCTTCAAAGAGGCCATGGTTTTACAGAGCACCGCATCCAAAAACCAAACAGAACTGAAATTGTCCGTTCACAAGACTGGAAAGTGTCGATGCATTGCAGGATTTTTCTTGGTGACTGTAGGTTGTTGTGGTGTTCAGGTTAGCCTGCTCTGTGGATGAAAAACTGTGGTGGGATTTAGAATGGATAGAAAACGAATGCAAGGATTTTCCGCAGATTATGAGCCTCCTTTGCGACCACATTATATTAAAGTGACCATGTTAAGACACATTAGTCATGAAGTAACATGTTTCAAGTAATAACTAAATTTGACTGTTGTCGGTCCTGTATTTGAGTCCTTAATACGGATACGTTCACACACAGTACGTTTATTTACGAGTGACACCCGCATTCTATAACCGAACTCTACTAAATTTTCTGGATTCATAACCCCATTCTTGGAAAACCAGCGCTGTGTGAACCGAACCGAGTTGACTGTCACGTTTAATAGTGCGTGACTTCCGCTCTGCACTGCACAAACGTGTTCCTACTGTCTGTTGAGGGTTTCCATGTTCAGTTTCGGTAACTTACAGAAACAGAGATATGAGCTGTGTGTCATTTGAAGGTTTTTGATCCAGTCACTGTTCTCCACTCAGCTGCTCCCGTCGGTTTTGTTGAACTTGGGCTCAATTGGACGTATCAAAAGTGATAAGCCTTTTCAGTTTCTTGGTCGTTGACATCTTTGAAATTACTTTCGTCACTGTCGTAATGGTTACTGTTAAGAGAAAACTGGCTTGACTCGCGTTCATACAGACTACTGCAAGTTGCCGTGTGAACAGGACATTTCGAGACTCACACCTGTATAAAAATGTGGTTATCAGAGCGTGAACGTAGCCTATGAAGCATTTAACAACTAAAGTGTCATTTAATCGCTTGCTGTTAGACCGCACTGTTTTGCATAACCCAAATGGCTGCATTATAAGGATATAACAGTAAATGTGTTCTCCTTCATGGAAGTTTTTTTACTACATGACATCACTGTTTAAGGTTTTGTGTGCAAAGACTTGGCTTAAGCATGCCAAAAAACTTGTTGTTGATTATTTTAACTATCGATTATAGTTACAGCTCTACATAAGTATGATAAAGATCAAAGAAACCACAGAACAATGATGGTAAGTGACCCTCAAACCTTGAGGGTTTAACTGTTACTGTTTATTTACTGGCATTTTTACCTCATGATCATGTGAAAGGCCTCGATTTACTGTGGAAAACATCCATCCTCTCGTTCAGAAACAAAAGATGGTCTCATTCAGCTGCGGTCACTAAGTTCATGTAAGGACACTCGGTAGAGGGTTGAATGAATTCCTTTTTGTACATAATCTGTGTTTATGTTACATTGACCTTTATCATAAATATTTTAAAAGGGAAAAACTTTTTTCTGTTGTTGATCAGTTTAAACATTTCTCATTTAATAGTTTTAGCATTTTAATTTTTGCTGTTCAGTTTAAGGAAAAACATTCAGAAAAATTGAAATGTTAACAGCATTCATCAATCCAATGCAACTCCGTCATCCTGAAGCGGGGGAATCCCTGTTTGCTGGCTCAGCAGTGGAGAAAAGGAGTGGAGAGCGGAGAGAGGAGGTGGCCTGCCCTTCCAGGAAGTCTCGCCTTGTTCCTTGTGGCTGCTCGAAAATGTAGAAAGTCAAATTATGCTGTTGCCAGTTGCAACAAAACCCAAAGTCATTTTACTTAGAGAATTATTTATTTATTTATTTATTTTTTTGGTAGTTCTTTTTGTTCTCACTGGGGAAAAAAAGTTCACTTCTGGCATTTCTTTGTTCTGTTTGGCAGTGCTCTGCAAACGTGTCCTCAAATGATCACAGGAAGCATAAAATACGTTACAACATGGTTTTGATAGCAAATGACAACCACCGCCGTTTGATCAGTGTAAAAGGGCTGGTTTGTTACCTCAGGTTTCAGAATCCCCCACTGATGTTTTCTGGCAGTGCTTTCTGAAGCACCGTCACTACTGAATTGAGTGTTTCCTGGGTTTTCAGTGGTAGTAGAGCGAAGACGGTCTATATATCAGGTCCTTGATGGAATGTTGCCATTCTATATATGGGCATAAGTGTTTTTTTTTCCCGTTGTCAAGTCATTCGGTCTTCCACAAGCACTTCATCCTTCCCAGAACAATGAAATCAATGAGCAACATCATTTGAATGCGGAAAGACGTCTTAACCGCTGCCTGGAGACTGGAACAGACTGTTGCTTAAACAGTCAACTTATTATGATGTGAATTAGATTTACACTTTACTTAAAGCTGGTTCATACTATAACAATAAATGCCAAAATTTGTTCTTTAAAAATAAAAAATTACAAACAAAAAAAATTGTGATATGAATGAGATCAGATAAAAGCAAAACGATGCGTGACGGTCGAGTTTTCCACTCTCAGTTTCATGTCACTGCTTTTAATCTTTGTTTATTACCTCCTTAACCAAGTATAGAGGAAGTACAGTGACTTTGAATTTGTGGCTTCTGACAGAACTGGCATTCATTCGTTTTTAAAAACTTTTTCCATTATGAAAGAGCATGCAATCAAGCTCAAATGTTCTCACGATACTGCCATGACCCAACTAACATCACAAACATATTGCAACACACCTTTCATACTGCAAAAAAGTCATGTTTCCCAGTATCTCTTAAACTGCACTAACAGCGATTTTATACACATGAATGCAAGTATCTTATGTATCAATACAATACTGTGAAGAAAAATCCTTGTGATATACTGCAAGACTGCATCAGCACGAGCCAGAAATTTGAGCATATTTCAGATTGTCAACGGCGTCTACTTCATTCTGACTGACTTTTCTTCTTAACGTTTAGAAACTGTTCCCATTAATGAAATGGATGGAATACCACGGCCCCTGGCCACCCTCCAGTTCCTAGTTGTTTACCGTTCGCTGGTTTTCCTCGAACAGTAAAGAGTTCTTAGAAAATCTCTGCTGTACAGAGAGCGTCCGTCTCAGGCCCCTTATTTGTATTCTTATATCCCTCACACATTCCACTTGTGTGCAAACACAATTTTACTACAAAAGCCTCTGAATAGCTGAGTCCTTTAAAACCATATCCAGATCATAATGCTGTAATGTTGCCTGCGACATACCATCTCTGCACTTCATCTGCTTAACACATTTTGTGTTAATTAGATTGCGGGTTCTGATCTGATCTGAAGCATATGGTTCTTTATGGCGAAACCTGATAAATTTATGCATTTTAAACTCCATAATTTGTTTTGAATGTCCCGCAATCTCCACCACATTCAGACCTAGTATTGACATGTTTCAAAAGACAGATATTTTAAGAATATTCTTTAGGTCATTCTTAAAGGGTTAGTTCACCCCAAAATAAAAATTCTGTCATTAATTACTCACCCTCATGTCGTTCTAAATCTGTAAGACTTTCATTCATCTTTGGAACACAAATAAAGATCTTTTTGATGAAATCTTATCTGAGATATGTCTTCTCATACGTGCTGTGTAACACACTAGAATGAACCTCATTGGTTATGTTGCACGTTTGAGCATCTGTTTATGTTCGCTGATCAAAGTTTATATGTGAATAAAATCCTAAATTAAATCCGTTCATCATAAAAAAAGCGATCGAGTTTCTTCAGAAAATCTGGACTAAACCGTTCAATTCATATGGATTAGTTTAACGACCTCTTTATAATTTTTTTTTTTGAAGCGTCAAATTTTCAGTTGCAAAGGCAGTCAATGGAGGGACAGACATAAAAGACATCTTCATTTGTGTTCCGAAAACTTACAGGTTTAGAAGGACATGAGGGTAATTAATGACAGAATTTTCATTTTGGGGTGAACTAACCCTTTATGGTATGTTGACATTTACCATTGCTCAGCGAAATTTTGTAAGCGAAATCCAGTTATTCAAATGGGAATTCATGTGATTTGAAAGTTTTGCATCAGGATGAAAAAATTCACCACATATTTTGTTCATGTTCAAGTTGGTCATGCAAATTCACTGCATTGGCCAACAGAAAGCGGGTTTGTTTGAAAGTAACTTCTGTGTGAGGGGTGCTTCGTAGATATGCATTTTTGAGAATGGACCTTTTTTTTGTCCACTTTTAGTTTTCATGAAATCTTTTGCCTAACTTTTGACCAGATGGGCAATTAAACAGTGATTGGTAAATTGTTCTTGTTTTCTTTTCTCTCAGGACCTAGATGATCTGCAAATCTTCTCCCCTACGACCGACTCCTTATCTGTATACACCAATTCTGACATCATCAGGACTGACATGGCACCCAATGTACCCACAATATGGGACATCAAAACACCAGCATCAGTCCAAGAGGTGAGGCTAATTCCTGACCACAAATACACACGCAAATGCTGATGTTAAACTTGACTGATGGTTTATTGGTGGTAACACACCCACGAACTGAACCTTTGTTCCCACTCTGATAGTAAAGCATGCAATCTTTCTGTTGACTTTAACATTTTTCCTCTCCATATTCTGTTTCTCTTGTTCCTCATCAGGTGAATTCTAACAGGTTTCAAGGTTTAAGCTCTTTGGATGACATCTCTGCTATCATTAATACACCACCCATAGGAGGTTATCAGGTAACTCTCTATCAGCAGTTAATTGTTCTTAAAAATAATAATTTAAATGAAAAAAATAGAATTGTAAGTAAATAATATGAAAAAAAATATTATTAGTATTGTAATTATTTTATTTAAAAAAAAAATATTTAATCTCTGTAAGGAAAGTCAGTCAAACACCGAATTATGTCTTTTTTACTCTTTCTGTTTTTTTCTTTATTTTAATCTTATCACGTGTTTACACAGAGATCCCAAACACAGCAAGAAGAGGAAGAGGAAGTGGAGGTGGAGGAGTCAGTTGAGCTGGGTCATGTCGACACCTATGCAGACTACAGACCCTCTAAATGTGAGCATTGGTTTTTTTGTTGTTGTTGTTTTTTTGGGTTTGTTTTGTTTTCTGGATATTAATGTTGTACTGAAAAGATTAATAATGTTTTTGCTCTCTGCCTCAGCCAAGATAGGAATATCCCACCCAGACCGAGTGGTTGAAACCAACACTTTATCTAGTGTTCCTCCTCCTGATATCACCTACACCCTGTCCATCCCAGAGACCACCATAAATGACGGCCTGCTCTCTGCTTTGCAGCTGGAGGCCATCATCTATGCCTGCCAGGTAACCCTGAAGAAACTTGGCCTTTCTTTTCCCACAACATTGCCTTTCTTTTAAACAACATTCACAACAACATTGTGACAGGAAATAACGGACTCTTGCCATGTGAACTCACAAATAGAGTACAAAATTCCTAATATATAATGGCAATAATTATTGTTTAACTATTTTGATACAATCAGGTAAATGTTCTTTTTTATTATTATTTTATTTTATACTATGTTTTAAAAGTTGTTCTGTACTTGTACATTCAGTTCTGAATTTGCTTTTCTGTTCCATCACAAAGCCATCGTAAATTCAGCCTTTGTCTGCAAATATTTTTTTACTTTCTCATCATACTTTGTACAAGCAGGCCATTAATATAGTCTTCTTTATAACACTCAACAGCAACATGAAGTGATTCTGCAGAACAACCAGCGGGCCGGTTTCCTCATCGGGGACGGCGCCGGAGTGGGCAAAGGCCGCACAGTGGCTGGCATCATTTTAGAAAATTTTTTAAAGGGAAGGAAGAAAGCACTATGGTAAGCAATCTCCAGCATCAGCAAGCCCTAAAAAACTGCACAATACCACATCAAACACAGACTCTGGATTAGTTGCCTCATCATTCTCATCTCTCCTTCAGGTTCAGCGTCTCCAATGATCTGAAATATGACGCAGAGAGAGATCTCCAAGACATCAATGCACCCGATATACAAGTGCATGCCTTGAATAAGGTCACTATTACTGCGTAGCTCAATATGGCAGCCCTGTTAATGGAGATCACATTTCCAGTGTAGCTCATTCTCAAAGACTTTCCCCGTAACTCTGCTCGACGTGTCTAACTGTAACTGTTTTCCGTGCAGATAAAGTATGGAGACACAGCTACCTCAGAAGGGGTCCTGTTTGCGACCTACTCAGCATTGATTGGGGAGAGTCAGGCAGGCGGCCAACACCGTACACGTCTGAAGCAGATCCTAGACTGGTGTGAGCCAGGTTTTGATGGAGTTGTATCCTTCACCCTCTAAAGAGTTATGTGCATAAAATAGATTTTGTGGGCAAGGATTTATAACTTTTTGTTGCCTTTACCCTTGCAAAATAAAAGCATTGTTAAATTATAAATATTTAATAATAAAAATAGAAATTGGAAAATATTTGTAATAATAATCTCAAGTCCTTTGTTATTTTATAATATTTATCATTAATATATATATATATATATATATATATATATATTTAGTTTCCAACCTCAGTGTTGTTTTTTGACAACCCTCTACAAAAAAATGAAGGTGAACAATAAAGTTGGCATTACCCTTGACCAAGCGACCCATAGATTATATTTGACGAGTGCCACAAAGCCAAAAATGCAACGTCCACAAAGATGGGCAAGGCCGTGCTGGATCTGCAGAACAAGTTGCCTTCGGCCAGAGTGGTGTACGCCAGTGCCACAGGTGAGTCTCTGCACTGCAGAACACTGACAGTACCCAATATTATGCCAAAGGTTTGCCATAAAAGTCAAGGACTCTGTTTCTCAGGTGCCTCAGAGCCAAAGAACATGATCTACATGAGCCGTCTGGGAATCTGGGGTGAAGGAACCCCCTTCAGAACCTTTGACGACTTCCTCCACACCATTGAGAAGAGGTTTGTACAGTACCACAAACTTGTTGCTGGCAAATATGAAAACTAATCTAGTTTTAGATTTTTTTTAGATTGTAATCTGAATTTGTAATTTTTATGTAATCTGTGTATTCTTTATTTATAGGGGTGTGGGGGCTATGGAGATTGTTGCGATGGATATGAAGGTCAGTGGGATGTACATTGCACGCCAACTCAGCTTCTCAGGAGTCTCATTCCGCATAGAAGAGATCAGCTTGGATGATGATTTCAAACTTGTGTACAACAAAGCTGCTAAACTTGTGAGTTACAGATTGTTTGGTTAATCGAAAGTTCAAATCAACAGCATTTATTTAAAACTAAACAAAACATTTTTTTATCAATTTGATGTGTCCTTGCTAAATAAAAGTATTAATTTCTTTTAAAAAAAAATATATATATATATATATCATACTGACCCCAAACTTTTGAATGGTAGCGTACATGTTGAAAATAACTATTTGAATATGGCATGGGTTGAAAACATCTTCTTTAATTCATTACATAGAATTAAAGACTGAACACTGAACAATAACAGAACAATCTTCACTGAAAAAGTTGATGTTGATAGAATAGTTGACCAGAAAAAATGATCTGGCTGCTCTTTTCCATACAACGAAAGTGAATTGGGACTAGGGCTGTTAAGCTCCAAAACAAAATTTTACCATAAAGCTATTATGAAAGTAGCACATATCACTCACACAGTATATTCCAAAACTTCTGAAATCATACAATACTATTATTAAACTGAAAATGTATCCATTTACTGATAATCTTCTCCTGAAATGATCAAGCTACAGCAGAGGGCAAGATTTTCAATGGCTAAATTTCAGTCTGTTCGTCACACAAATCTATTGTATGGCTTCAGAAGACATTGAATACAGTGCAATTGTAATATGAACCACTTTTGCCATACTTTAAAAGTGCGGAGCTTGCCATCTCCTGTCCCCATTCACTTTCATTATACAAAAAAGTGTGGCCAGGATATATGGGTTTGAAACAACATGACTGGGAGTAAATGATGACCAAATTGTCATTTTTGAGTGTAAATGTAGTACAGCAAATCAAATATCTGAATTGGTCTGTAAAATGGGTCACTCTGCTGTGTGCGCATATCTGACACAATCTCTTCTGCAGTGGGCGGAAGCTTTGACTGTGTTCATGCAGGCTGCTGACGAGCTCTGCATGAGCTCCAGGAAGTCCCTGTGGGGTCAGTTTTGGTCATCCCACCAGCGTTTCTTTAAATACCTCTGCATCGCCGCCAAGGTGCGCTGCCTGGTGGAACTGGCCAAAAGGGAGTTGGAAGCAGGGAAGGTCAGTCACATTAGAGAGCCTGAACTCTTCCTAATGAAAGATTATTTGTTGCAATAAGCATTTACACTCTTTTTTTCTTCTCTCTAGTGTATTGTGATAGGGCTGCAGTCAACAGGTGAGGCTCGAACCAGAGAAGTCCTCGACGAAAACGACGGACGCTTGGACAGATTTGTGTCTGCTGCCGAGTAAGTGAATTTTGGACATCATTGAAACCTTTCAAAATATATAGCCACCTTATGAGTACTTTCCAGAGTTATGTTCTTGCAGTTTCACAATGATGGAAAGGTTTCTCAGTATTGGTGTTACTGTGGTCTCACAGTTCATATATCATTCTGAAACCTAAGAGTAAGAGTTGTCTGATAAGAACCACTTCCTTAAGCCATTAGAAATTACACAAAAACACTTTTCTACACCTTTTCTGCCTTAACACGATAACGTGTTTGTGTGTTCCTCAGGGGTGTGTTTCAGTCTCTAGTCTTCAAACACTTTCCATCAGAGAAGCAGAGGAGAGAAAAAGGAGTGGGGAACAAGAGGAAACGTGAGTTGTGTCGCACACTTGTCAACTTGTCCATACATTGCTCCATCTTTGCTTTCTGCGTTATGGTTTAATTGAAGGTTCTCCTGCAGGTAAGCCACGGGTCCGACAGCCAAAACAACCCCGACACGGCACTGATATAGCTGGAGTTATCAACATCAGCGATGATAGCACCACTGAGTCTGATGCCATCGACAGCGACTCCAACTCCTCACCTGACTCGATCCAAGACAACAGTGATGATGTCATCTTTGTTGATCAAACCAGCTATCAAATGGGTATGTTGAATGTTGTTTTTTGTTGTGCAACTCAAATTAACTCAATTTATCATGATTTTTTATTTTTTTAAAGTCACTTACAGCACCTTTAATGTAAGCATAAACAATCATTTTTGCTCTCATCATTCCTTAGCACGCTTAGAGGAGATGAAACAAGGGCTTCTCAACAAGATCGCTGAGCTAGGAAAAGAACTACCTCTCAACACACTGGATGAGCTCATTGATAAATTTGGAGGTCCCGAAAAAGTATCAGAGGTTATTATTTATGTATTTGTTCTAGTGGTCCAAGGATGGTTATATATCTCAAAAACAAAAAACAAGGCTGTGTTAAAACGCTAAACATGTTTTGTGGATGTGTCCAGATGACGGGACGTAAAGGCAGAGTGGTGCGTCGGTCTGATGGCACTGTCCAATACGAGTCCCGCGCTGAGCAGGGTCACACCATCGACCAAATCAACATCAAAGAGAAAGATCGCTTCATGAATGGAGAGAAGGTGAGACCAAGTCTCAACAAGAAAATCTGCTACCTTTAGACTCTGATTGCTTTTGTTCATCCAGTAAAACATTTCACTTTACTCCTTTCAGTTGGTAGCCATCATATCAGAGGCAGCCAGTTCAGGGATCTCACTTCAGGCTGACAGAAGGGTGAAGAACCAGCGTCGAAGGGTTCACATGACCCTGGAGCTGCCTTGGAGTGCGGACAGGGCTATCCAGCAGTTTGGTGAGTAGCATTAACTCATGTCTACCAACCTTTCCTTGTCATTAAAACTCTCTTCCCCTAAACAGTGCGACCGTACCACAACCACTAACTCACGACACTTTGTGTTCTTCAGGTCGCACTCATCGTTCCAACCAGGTCACGGCTCCAGAGTATATCTTCCTTATATCTGAACTGGCGGGCGAGCGACGATTTGCGTCCATTGTGGCAAAAAGGCTGGAGAGCCTGGTGCGTCCCTGACATACAAGTCCTATTTTTATGACTATAAATGGTTCATAAACACTGTGTTTAACATGAATTATGGGCCATTCATGTGTTATGCTTATAATGGAGTGATATTAGGATGAGAAATGTTTCAACTAGGGATGTGCCTGAAGCCTAAATAGGAATTCGGAAAGGCACGAAAAATGAGTAAGGCATTCTACGGAGCACTTAAAGGGACATGGTCGTCGGTCATGGCGGTCGTCGGTTACATTACAGTTCAACAGATTTCATTTATAATGCGTCATTTCCTTTCTGAACTTATTTGGCTTTGGGCACATCCCTAGTTCCAACTTAAAAAAAAAAAAAAAACTTTGTTCCACTCCATACTGGTCACATAATCAGTGTGTAAAATTTTAAAACATTCAAATCTCTCCTTTAGTGCTGACATGTCTAATCTTTGTGTTTGCTTTTTCACAGGGAGCTCTGACTCATGGTGACAGGAGGGCCACAGAATCTAGAGACTTGAGCAAATACAACTTTGAAAATAAAGTGAGTAACTGTTTCAAATTGAACAGTGACATTGCTTAAAAAATACTCAAAGAAGTCATGGACTAATCCATAGTCTATTCTGGCTGTTTTTCACAGTATGGCACCAAAGCTCTAGATAAGATTACCAAAGCCATCCTCGGACAGATCGAAAGCAAAGTGTCCCCTCCAAAGGACTATCCTGGTGGTGACTTTGTGTTCTTCAAAGGTAAACCGGCTCTATTTGTGCATTATGCTGTTAAGATGTGGATCAGCTAGAACATTAATCTCACAAAAGCCACCAATGCCTCCCAATCTTAGACATGCAGCACGGTATGAAGGACGTAGGCATGCTTTTCACTCAATCACGTTTGGGCATCAACACTGAAAAAGGTGAAGTTTCCACAAGAGTTATATCATACATTTCTTCACAGGCACACATACACGTATTTCCCCTGACCATGTGACTCCTCTTTGTTTCAGACTGCAATATCACCAAGTTCCTCAACCGTATCCTAGGCCTGGAGGTGCACAAACAGAACTCCCTCTTCCAGTATTTCACGGACAATTTCGACTACTTGATTGAAAAGGACAAGAAAGATGGCAAATATGATATGGGGATACTGGGTAAGTAGCACTTCTTCTGGTGGTGTGGTACTTTAAGTTGCCTTGATCTGCTTAGCTGACAACCAAAAATCTGCTTTCTCTCAGATCTGGCTCCAGGCAATGATCAGATCTATGAGGAGACACAGGAGAAGTTTCTGACTGCGGGAAATCCTCAAGATGGTCAAGTTACTATGTATAAGGTGTGTCTTATTGAGAAGTGTACATAAAAGTTGAAGACACGCCAAGTTGAACGGATTCTTTAATGTAAATGTTCATACAAAGCAGCTCTTTAACGGCTGTGAACTCAGAAAACATGCCTAAGGCACGGGAGTTTTATGCTTGACACACGCTATCTCTTCCACCAAGAGCATCGTTTATTTGACAGCTTACGCAATGGGGACTGGTTTTCCAGCCGTTAAATACTTCCTTGACTGCGAATAAACCACATTTGTGAGAACTTCTCTTTTGCATAGATTTTGGATCCAAGCATAGCTAGAACATTGTCAGACACCTGTCCAACCATTATGGACAAGTTTGACAAACATTATCTCTGACAGAACTGTTTGTTTTGTTGCACAGA
The DNA here is from genome assembly GCA_038088235.1 of Zacco platypus. NCBI lineage: Eukaryota > Metazoa > Chordata > Actinopteri > Cypriniformes > Xenocyprididae > Zacco > Zacco platypus. Next base: position 37,530,624 of record CM076086.1, on the reverse strand, counting down.
TAAGTGTTGATCGAGGTATGCCATGGTTGGAGGCTCTCCAGAAGTTCCAAACTCTGAACAACCCGGATGAAGGCTTCTACTTTTCCCATAAAGTGAGTATCTGGGCACAGAGGCAAAAAATCTTTTCTTTCCAAATTTGCATGTAGTTTCCTTTTAGTAACACAGGAAAGATGGTTCCTTGGAAGAACCTTCCTGTTCAGGGGTGAAGGAGGGTTCATGTGTCATTAGAGTTCTTCCTTAGTTGATGTTGACTCCGATGTTGAACATGTTGGTGCATGTCTCCTTTGCAGTTAAGAGGTAACTACCCATGCGTGCTGCTAGCTGTGCAAGGCCGGGAGCACAACATGATCATCTACAAACCAAACATTGGCAAGCAGGCCCAAATGGAAAGCCTTGATAAACTCCAACAAAAATACCACAAGGTGTGTTCAACCTTTTCACCATACATGTATCATTCTCTAAATAAAAGGAAAAAGAGACCTTCCTGAACATGATGCGTGTAGAGCTGCATCATGAAAAAGCTCTCTGCTACCATCTAGCGGCCATTTATGACACTGTCTGAGTGAAGTTTTCTACCTTTGCTTCAGGTCACGCCAGAGGAGGCACAGGATAGCTGGGAAAACCAGTTCACTTTCTCCTTCAAGAAATGTAGCCATGCTAACTGGTGAGAAAAGAGACTGTCCCAGCATCTGACTTGCTACTAGCCAAACTGAGCTGAGAAAATCTTAATGTGTGTGCATGTTTCATGCAGGAACGGGAGATGTAAGAAGATAGACGAGGGTCAGGAGTGCTTAATGGGCACTCGGTTGCGTCAGTACCACATGTTGTGCGGAGCTCTACTCCGTGTGTGGAAACGAGTATCAGATGTGGTTGCTGATATCACCAACTCCAGCATTCTACAAATTGTCCGCCTCAAGACCAAAGACAGCAACAAACAAGTTGGTGAGTTATCCTGTCGACTCTTCTTGAGGATACTTCAGCCCAGAATTATTTTGATGTTCTGGGCTGATAACCAAAGGTTGTAGGTTCTGACCCTACAAGAACACCACTGCAATCGTTCAAAGGAAGTCTGCATCTTGTAATCATTGTTCTCTATTGCCTAGGTATAAAAATCCCAGAGACTTGCGTGTCAAAGGTGCGTCAGGAGTTGCTAAGGATGGATGCCGAGGTGAAGCAGCGACGCAGAGAGAAGGAGCTGCAAGCGCAAGAGCAGCGTCAGGCTGAGGAGCGTCAGGCTGAGGAGCGTCAGAGGCTGATGGCGCAACATCAGCAACAAGAGTTCTTGTCAAATTTCTTCACCCAGTCTTTGCCAGCTCCCAGCCTGCCTAGCTTACCCACCTCTTACATCCCCTTCACCTCGTTTCCTTCCCTAAAAAACCCCTTGGAGGAAATCCTGGACCTGACAGTTCTCAGTTCCTCTCCCTCCCCCCAAGTCAGCACTCAAACTGGCCTAGGTATAGACAACCTCACTGTGCCACCAGAACCTTCGGTGGATGACTTTAACATTGAAGCATTTATTCAAGAGCATCAGCAGCAACAACCGCAGCAGGAGAGCCAGTCCACACAGGAAAGCAATCCAGCACGGGACACCGACCTGCTAGAAATGTTACTGTCCTCACTTTTGCCAACTCCTAGCCAAAATGTCCCTGCCTCTTCCTCTTTAGATGCACCTTTGTCAGTACCCACAGCCTTGTCAAGTTCCTTCTCTTCGTCATCCCAATTCACTCCAACGCTTACACCGTCCTCATCTTCTTCCTCGTCGTCTTCCTCTTTCTCTCTCCCCCCTACAGATCAGAACATGCTCCCATTACCAAACAGCCACTGCAGCTCTGAAGCCATTATAAACGTTCGGGAAGTTTTGAACAGCATGCTGCAAAGTGGAACAGAACCACGCCAGTCCGTCATTCAGTTCCAACAACCCGAGTGAGATGCTTCCAGTCGGAGTCTCCTATAAACGCACACCTTCAGAGCTGTAGTCTGACCACTGTCGGCACCTTGCTCCACCACTGGCCTCGGACCCAAAAGCATTAGATTCTGCTTCAAAAGATGGGGGAAGTTCAATTTTTGCTCTGTTCTCGAGTCAAGTATGATCCCTACACAGTTTGCCTTGAAACTGCATGCCAGAACTTCAGGAGAGTTCCCGAGGTGGTCATCCCAGTTTCAACATCCTGAATTTTATACACTGGGGCTTTAAAGAGTATTGATTTACCAAAAATAGTTCAAGTCTGAAAATAATTTAAGATTTGTATAGATTACTATACCATACCACATCACACAGCATATTTTGCTTAAGTTCCTTAAGATGTTGCTTAAGATGGAGTATGCAGGAATGAAAAGAAACTTAAGGTACCATTTGGCTCATCGCTGGAGGAACCCTCTGAAGAACCTCCAGGCACCTTTGAAGGCGCCTCAGATGTTCTTTTGAGTCCTCTAAGATCTTCAATATATATTTTAAATTGCTCAAAGATGTTATTTTCTAAAGGAGTCACTGGAGAAACTGTCTCCAGAGAACTGTTTGTATGTTCCTCATTGGGCATTCCTGACTCTCCATTTCAGAGTGTGCCTAGAGGTTCTTCAAAGGGTTCTACCCGTGTGCCGACCCGAGGAACCCCGAATGGTGCCACAAGTATCTTTTTTCTCTAGTATCGCTTTTGTGGCCAAACATTCCGTGTGGGCCTAGCTGAAGTACAAACCTTACATATGCAAGACACACCACAAAGTTCACTTCGACGAGGAGCTCAAGCTTTGTTTTGCATTGGACAATCATCAGCTTTACATTTCCATGATGAACTTTTGTTAGACAATACACTTCCTAAGGAGCAAGAGAACAGGCTACTGTCGAAATGTGCCTTTGGAACACACAGTGGAATGTAGACGTAAAAACACATACTCCTGTACCGTTCATGTGCAGATGTTTGTAATGTATTTATTGCCTTTATTTATCAGGCCTTGAAACAGTGTGCTAGTAGGAGAGCGTAACTACCTACAGATCCTGTGCAGCTGTCTCTCTCTGTTGTTCGAAAATAGAACAGTCTGTCCTGCTGTCCCCCGTCTCGCAATGTAATGCAAAACGGTAACGATCTATTAGTTGACTGGTTGGTTGATCCCAAAAGGGCTTTAGTCACACTTCACCCCTGTAGTACAATGTTTTCATTGTGACCTTAAGATACTTCAGCGTTTGATGCAATGTGAAATGCATCCAGGGTACAGTTAAGAAAGGGCAAATAAATATTTATCTAGTTTAAGCCCTTTATTTAATGTTAATTGATTTTAAAAAAAAATGTTATGTTTTAAATCTTTGTAACATCTATAAGAATTACTTGATTTTTTTTATTTAATTTTAAAGGGATATATTCTTGTTTCTATTTTATTTTTTAACAATACTACGTCTTCTGTCTACACAATTACAAATATCAATCTGGATAGCAAACAAAATGACAAACAATTCAAAGCAAAAGTTTTGTTGAACTTTTGCTCTGTTCTTTACTGCTGCACTGGGTAGTTGAATATTTTTCAGTTTATCTTCATTTTTTGTACAAATAATACATTCTTAAATATTTTCAATGCAATATTGAATTGAAACCCAAATATTAACTTCAAAAGTTCATAGCTCCACGGTGTTAAAACCACTCCCTATCTCAGGATGAAATTTATGAACAATTAGCTAAAGATGTTTATATATATCTTTAAATCAGAAAAAAAAATGTATCCAAATGTCTAATATCTGCGTAAATATCAGGTTCTTGTATGTTCAATCCTGTCAATGACACAGATCAAATATTATTTATTTATCCTTTATTGCTTATTCTCTGCACAAATTTCTTATTTTAGTCTTTTTATTAAGGGAAATTCTTTCAGCCTCATTTGCACTTGAAATGTTTTGTGTGAAATTACCCGTAGTTTCTCTCTCAAGCAAATAGCTGTTACACATTCAGCGTGTAATTCATATTTTATTGAATGAAACTCAAGCACTTGATTAATTGTTCCGTAATATTTAGTGCATCTAATAGTTTTAACTTTACAAGTGATCCACATCGCATCTATTAAGTCTGTTTTTCCAGTGCCTCCCCAAAAACAGCCAATGAGGAAGACGAACACAGGACTTAAATTTCTTTTATGCAACAAAAGCACTATACGATGAGGCCATGAAAGTGGGACAATGTCAAATTTAACCTTTGTTTCTGTGTATGATTTGCACTAAAACAGCGTAAATGAGTTTCTGTCTGGTGTGCGTGATCCAGTGCTGCCAATTTTATTTGCTCATGGCACTTCATGGGAATGTTCAATACTGTAAACATCTCGATTCCTTAGCTTCGCTTTTATATCAATATGACATTTACGTAATTTATTGCTATGAAAAAAGAACATGCTACTGACTGTATCTTGAACCGTTTTATTTCTGTGTTCTTATTGGTTATGCTTTTGTCATTTTCTATAGGCCTATTTATAATTTAGATCCAATTGTATATATTGTAAAAACAAAATGTGCCTTTTGACTGTTTCTTAAAGAAAATGTTTTCTACATGTATCAAAAGAAAGGAACATATTACAGTTCAAAATTTATTAATAAAGCAAAAAATAAAATGTTCGGATTCCTGAGTTTGTTTTCGGTGAATTATTGAAACTATATTGTTATGAACTGAATTATTTGCCAATTCAGACATTTTAGTTCACTGCTGACACTTTTATTATTATTATTATTATATTTTTTCACATTTTAAGAGCTTAACTTAGTTTTTTTTTTCCAAGTATTGATGTCGGTTTAAATGTTGAATTATATCTTTGTTTAGTGGTTGTAGTTTTTACACTGTACATTTTAAATTGTAATTTATTTCATTATGAAGAAGTTTTAGAAGACAAACTTCCATTTTAGTTTACTGACGCCCCCTAGTGGTCACCGGTCCCATGGTTGAGAACAATTAATCTAAATGATTCTTTAGGTACCTCAAAAGGTCATGGTTTTACCATGGTACCAATGCTAAATAAATATAAATACCATTATACCTTTTGTAAGCTTATCAAACGTCATCATTTTAATTATATAGGCTTACACTTGACACCAAAAATGTAATGTAATGAACAATAGTGCATTTCATAGTAGCGAGCTATTTTACATATGAAGGCATACTCATCCTATTTGTAAAAGAATCTTACCTTATTCATTGTGTTGTAATCTTGTTTAGATATGAGGGATTGTCCTAAGAATTCATTACTAGCATAACTATCAGCTAACGCATTTCAGTCAGATGTGTGAATACCGTGCTTTTCCCACTGGGGGCGCTATAGCGCAGGAGAAAAAAAACACTAAATAATAATAAAAAATATTTTCTCACAGGCATATAAGCATATATAACCAACAGAAAAATCTAAAAAAAGAAAAATGCAAACATAGCAAAGCGGGTATTATTTAAGCTCTGGCATTATTTTAACAAGTAAGAGATTTTTACTCAGTGTTGTATTTTGACACTATGCATTCCACAACCATTTGTTGAGACAAAGAGAAAATAAAATAAATATGCCACTAGATGTGTAGTATAGAAACTTAATGCTTTGTGACGAAACTGCGCACCCACCTGTATTAAGCCCCTCCCCCTACTTACAGGTACATGATCAGGTGCTGTACAGATACAAGGGAATATAACGAAACCTTATTGGGAAAAGTGCAGGTACCAGGCCCTGTAAGGCCTCCAATACGGAATTAACTGTGAATTTTAGTATTAGTTTTAAAGGGGACACATAATAAGGTATGTGTGTCGAGTGTTTTCTTACCTGTTCTGCTTTGTTGTGTTTATCGATTGTTTGCGTTGGTCTGAGTCATGTTTCACTTTTTGCTGAAATGTAAGCTGTTTGGCTGGACCTTACGATAAGTGATAGGCGACATGTGTCCTGCACGACTCGTATTCTGCTCCTGTGGATATCCTAGTTTGTTTTTGCTAACAGACACTTTTAAACATTTACTGTTTCTACCATTTGTAGCTATATCTTCGTTAGAAACGACTTTTATAAAAGGAAATTCTAACCTGTTGACAGCTATATGTGAATAATGTGGATGCACTTTAGTCTCATTCGTTGTTAATTTGTTGTTATTGTTGTGGTCATAAGTCTGTCTTCAGTTCTGAACCTTTATTTCTATATCGTGAGAATATTTATCGATTTTTCTTGAACGAACCGTATTATTTGTTATTAGCAATTGAAAATTCAAACGTGTTAACAGCTAAATGTGAATATTGATGCACTTTCATTTGATTTATTTATATATGAGCCATTGTTTATACTGTAAACTTTTCGTAAACATCAGCGATAGATGTCCGATTCGATCGAATTGTTCATTTGAATCGGATCCGAGCGACTCGTAGGCGTAGCGAAATCGTACTATTTCAGTAAAGATTTTCGACTTTTTTCTTTCTTTTTTAACTATCCACCTCTTAATTAACCAAGTGACCTGAGAGTAAGATGTTTTTTTAAGTGAACTAACGTGCCGAAAACTGAGTTTAATAGTAATAAGTTTACATCATACTAGTGCGTTTGCGGTGAAATGGTAGGCTTACTTAAACGATTCTTCTGTTCGAAAGAACCGATTCGCGAGAACAATTGAACCAGCGCTGCCTCGTCTTGCTCAACTGGTTATGCCACTCATTTGAGTCAATACGTGCTTTGTAGTTTCGCTGTGGTTTCGAGAAACAGCTTTCCTATTTATCCACATTTCTCGTCAGTGATGTTATTCTCAAGTCTGTGAGTCAAGGACAGGCTGCTAGTTATTAAATGCACTTGTTAACTGTTTTTGTGTAGTTAGTAGTAATGTATGTATTCCCATCAATTGAATTCAATCCTTGTCTTTTGTCATTGTATGAAGTTTTATGCTCTGAATCGTTCGAAACTCGCCAGGATTTTAGCCACAGTTCTAAGAATGTTCATTGTTAGCTGGATGTGTAGAAACAAATGATATGTTCTCTGTTATGACACATGTAAACAGTTTTGAAGAACTGGGCTGGACCACCAGAAACCCATGGTCTCCTATTGTGAAAGCATTACTGTTTGAGGGGCACTCCTTAACACAACACCATCTGACATTTGTGCATTCCTCCTACATTTCCTGTCGAGAGTGTTGGGCTGAGGGTGTGAAATGATTCCAGTAAGCTGACCAAACTTAGGTTTTTGGGAAAAAATGTGCTTAGATTTTGTCTCTTCCTAAATTTAAATTGGTGTAACCACAGAGATGAAGCCCTCCTCTTTTTCATGGGAAATCCATTTGTATTCCTCTAAACCTTGTTCTTATGGTTTTTTTAGCACGTTCCTATGTAGTTTCTAGGGTGACCTGGGTTGTTTCTCTTGTGACATTATAGCCTCTAGTCACGGTTCAGCTCCCACCCTCAATACAAGCCTGATTTTTCACCCATTAATTGTCTGTTAAGTGATTTAAAGGCATAGTTCACCTTACAATTGTACTTGCGTTCACGGTGTTCCAGATCTGTATATTCATTCTTCTGCGTAACACAAAAGAAGATATTTTAAAGAACCAAAAACAGTTTTCATTACTATTTACTTCACTGACCATCGAGACATTTCTCAAAATATCTTTTTATGTTGCACAGAATAAAGTGGTGTGAAACAAATTGCATGGGCCAGTGCTCATTTTTTGGTCGGGATCTACTAATTATCTAAAATAAATTAAATTGAATACAATCCTTTAAATACATGATGAGCATGTCTGTAATATCTGAATTTAAGTTCCTTTTTTTTTTTTTAAAGTTCCTTTTTTTTTGAAGAAGAAGAAGAAGAATGGGGTGGGGGCATAAAGACAAATCTGGTGTGACTAACTTGCAAAAAAACCGGGGAATTGTCAAAGCGAGGACTCCTGCAGACTCTCATAACTGTGTCGAGGTCAAGAAAAAATGTTTACAAGGCGAAGTTAGTTCAGTTTGTAAAGTGTCATGTGGTGTGACCTCAACTGGTGTGACCTTACCTTGATTGTGTTTTTGTGGGTGAAAATAATGATTTTGTACACGCATATTCAAGGTTTAGGGAAAATATGTTCTTCGTAATTTACATGTCATGTACTTGACGGTTACACCACATGACATTTTTAGAGTTTTTAAATTGATACTTGTTGAAAATTAGGGTTAGTTTTTTCGAAACCACAATGAATACAATTTCTAAGAATCTGTATATATTTTTTCTTTATTGTGAAGCAAGTTATTATTGTTAACAAATATAAAACTATTAAAAATTACTTTTGAAAGTTGGAGATAAAATATTCTTTAAAAGACACTTCCAATCAGCTCAATAAAGCTTGGGAATCTTAAGCAAAATGTTCGGGAACATCATCTCCAGCTTAAGCCACTTTTACTAAAATATTTAAAGCTAAATAATATATATATATATATGACACAAGTACATATTGTCATTACTAAAACTGAAAGTATAAAAATAATTATAATAATATTATAATATATTATAATATATAATATATTTAATTATATTTATATAATATAATATTTATTATATTTAATTATATAATATATTATATAATTATACAATATTATAATAATAATATACTATAATAGTATATTAATAATACTGAAATCACACTTATTGTGCACATTTATTTTGTCAGTTGTCACTGACCCACATGCTGAAGTGTAATACGTAGTGTCGGTCCTCGTGTTCTACTTCCTCAAGGCCAATATATGCAGAAACATTCTCTGGGCCAGTGTGCGTATTAAACATTAACAGCCTGAGGTAATGATTGTCAGTGTAACCAAAGTGCTGCACAAATCAATGTCCTTCAGCAACATGCTTTTGTGAGGGATTATCAGAATAAAAAAAGCTACTGTAGTGTTTTCTCAGACCCAAAAATGCTTGAGGGCTTTTTGGGGAAAAACATTTTTAAAACCTTAAAAAAAAGAATTGTGTGTGTATATAAACACCTCTTCCATCCATCAGAAGTCTTCATAAGGTGGCATTGCCTCAGTGAATGGAGGCCATCTCAGCTATATATCCCAGCTCCTCCTTAATTCCTTGAGGGAAAATTAATATCAGAAAGTACCAAAGGATTTGTAGCGCTATAGTGGGCGGAGCTTTCCATGGGCTCAGGTGGGGGTTTTTAAAATACACACTTTGTTTTGTTTGTTTTTTCCCTCATTAACCATTCAGTAAGCCTATGTGTTGCCATATTTCCTGTGGGCTGCAGAAAGAGAACTGTTCATCTTTATAAATGGAGATGTTCTGTTGAAACATTTTTTGGATGCCCTGCTTTGTTTACACTCCTATTTTAATGAGGTGCTTAGTTCTGCCTGAAAATGGAAGTGAGATTTAAAGGGACGGTAAGTACTTAATGTATCTAGCTGTTTATGTTAGTTGTTGAATGTGCTTCGCATAAGCCGTCTTAAGTTTACTAAACAGTGTAATGTGTCATCTGAGCCGTGTAATGACAACTTCGCAGAGAGGAGACTGTAAATACTGACTAGCACCTGTTGCTTTTGTTACTGTTGAGTATATTCCATACTGATTGTGTACCATAAATTGGTAAACTGTACTAATTTGTAGTACACTAGTTGCAGGAGTCACGTGTGCTTCGCTCAAGGACATTTCAGTCATTTTCTAGTTGCTTACTTGCTGTTAACCTGTGACTTAGCAAGCTATGATTATTTTTTCACGTGAAATGCAAAAGGAGATATTTTGAGGAATGTCCTGGCTGCTCTTTTCAGTATAATGAAAGTGAAGGGGGGCTGCGGTTGTCGAGTTCCAACATGACGTATGGTTCGAGGATTGTGCTGGTTAGGTTTATGCTAGTTCACATGATTTAAAGGAGTCTGGTGACCTATTCTCTCATGTCTATAGGGCTTTAGAGGGCGTGTGCAGTGATGTATTCATAATCATAAACTACAGCGTAGTATGTCAGAACAAGTGTAGGAACACCGGACCGTAAGATTCCAACATATTCCATGAAAGGAGTTTCCTAGAAAAGGGTAGTGCTGATATTTGCATCCCTGATTTCCTCAGCACGAGCCACTTCCTTTATGATGATTATTGTTGACACCAACAGTAGTCATATCAGAAACCTGCGCAATTTCAACCTAAAGCTAGTTTGTGGAAACTGTGATACATTTGTTCCGTTTTACTAAGGTTGATCAGCTGTGAACACAGTCTCTCTCTGACCTTTGCAGCCAATAAAAACATGGGAAGCATTCCAGGAATTCTGTAGTCCGATAGAAACCGCTCTCAAAGTATGTCATGGTGGTTGCCAGTTTTTGTTAGGGAACACGTTGAACAGTTTGGCTTCAAATCAAATGTGGGAAAATAAAATAATTCAATTGTGGGCGCAAATGTTAGGATTCGGTCCTTTATTCATAATACAGAAATTAACTTTCATCAATCGTACTAAATATGAATTGAGTAGTAGTCAATGGTCGGTTTCAAAATGAAATGGCATGCCAATGATTTGAGCCACTCAACGAATGTCTGCTGAGAGACGTGTATTGTCAGACTGTTTATTGGTTTTGGTGAGCCGTTGGTGAGGAAGTGTCAGGTATCGCTGTTGTCACGCGCTGGCTCCGCCCCCTTGTACCTGTATGGCAGGAATTCAGCAGGTGGGAGCATGCTCAGCTAGAGCCATTCCTTCTCATGCTCAGCCGAGCTGACAAACAACAGCCGAGTGCTGGACGTACAATAAGAAGTGAGGCCCTCAAACACTGGTGCTTTTCGTCTGACCAGTTTTCGTTTGGTAGTTTGTAAATGTTCGAATATTTTTTTTGTTGTTTGCTTGATGTTTTGTAAAATTAAACTTCTTTATCGTTTCAGAAAACAGACATGGAGGAGATGACGATATGGGAGCAGCATACGGTCACGTTATCGAAAGTAAGTTGTGGATAAGGGATTAATTCGCCTTGGCCACACCTTATCTGTGTGCAGGTGTGTCAGAGAATGTGACACCAGGTTTGGAGTTTCTCAGACAATTGAAAGTCGAGACTGATTGGGAGTTTAGCGAGCAGTTGTGAAACCACGATTGTCGAAAAAGTTCTTTCCACCTGTCACTAGGACACACCCGGAATTGTGGAATGTCCAGTTTAGGGTTCTGTGGTGCATTTTATCATAGAAAGAAAATTATTTATTTTTGTTTTGTTTTTTTTTTTGATCCTGTGTTTGTTGGTTTCATCATTTGATTGTTCTCATTTTTCTTCATTAAGTTTTTTCGTTTCTTTGTTAGTTCTTGCGTTTTTCTTTTGTGGTTGTTCTTGTTCCTTCCTTTTATTTCTTAATATTTTTCATTTTCATACTTTCATTTGTTTTCCACTCATTTGTCCTTTTTTGTTTTCTTTCTCTCTTTCTTTCTCTTTCTTTCTCTCTTTCGCTCTTTCTTTTACTCTTTTTTTTATCTTTTTTTATTTTGCTCTTTCTTTCTTTTGCTCTCTTTCGCTCTTTTTTTGCTCTCTTTCTTTCGCTCTTTCTTGCTTTCTTTCTTTTGCTCTTTCTTTCATTTGATTTCTTTCATTTGCTCTTTCTTTCTTTTGCTCTAGCTCGCTCTTTCTTGCTCTTCTTTTACTCTTTCTTACGCTCTTTCTTTTACTCTTTTGCTCTTTCTGTTGCTCTTTCTTTATTTTGCTCTTTCTTTCACTTTGTTTTGCTTTCTTTCTTTCCTTTTTTCTTTCCTTTTTTCTTTGTCTTTCCTTTTCTTTCTGTCTCTTTCTTTCTTTCTTTCTTTCTTTTTTGTTCATTTCTTATTTTCCTTCATTCTTACATTTCATTTTGCTTATATTTTTTTCACTTATTTGTTCTGTTGTTTTTTGTTCATTCCTTTTTTTTTTTTTTTTTTGCTCTGCCATCCATTTTTTTTTTTTCATTCGTTTATTTATTCTTTTGTTCAAAGGATTCCAAGGTCGGCTTCGGTTTTGCAGTCTCAGGTGGGCGAGACAAGCCCAACCCAGTAAATGGGGACACAACAGTGGTGGTCTCTGATGTGCTTCCCAGCGGCCCCGCCATGGGCCGACTTCAGTGAGTACACGTCCACTTCTCCTGCTATCAGATCCACACTACTTCCTCCCACACATCCTGTCTAATCCTGTCAGACCTGTAAAGTTTGTGTACAAGATGGAAAAACCAACATACTCAAAACATATTTGGCAGATGATTTTTTGTGATAGAGACTCACATGATTTTTTTTGCCCACAGTACACGAGATCAGATAGTTATGGTGAATGGTGTTTCCATGGAGAACGCCACCTCACTCTTCACTATTCAAAATCTGAGGAGCTGTGGGAAATTGGCAAACATTGTAAGCAAAAACATTACCAAAAACCATTCATGAATCATTGCCGGAACAAAAATTTAGGTAAATTTTTTTCTTATTGGTTCATTTCGTAGACCATAAAGAGGCCACGCACAATTCAAATCCCTGCAAGCAACAGACCGACTCGTTCTGCCTCACAATCCAACATACTAGACGACAATGAACCTCAATACAAAGGTCAGCGTGGCACTGACACCAGCCGTAACCGGCGTGCTCGAAGCGTGACACCTGACCGCAACGGTCATGACCTCCCCATAATGTCCGGCTTCAAGAGGTTGCCCAATCAGGATGTGCAAGACAGACCCATCAGAACAACCCTGATCAAGAAAAAACCCTCAGACGGTAAGAATCTCATTGCTTTGGATTGCATAATTATTTGTGGTTCTTGCCAAGATTTCACCATGTTTCTCTGTGCAGAGTACGGAATGAAGTTAGGGAGCCAGATTTTCATCAAGCACATGACTCCCACTGGTCTGGCTGCCAAAGAGGGCAACCTTCAGGAAGGAGATCTTGTTTTGAAGGTGAGGACCAGGTTCTTTAGGAACCGTTCCATCTCACTTGGATGTTTTGTAAACTTTTTAACACTTCTTGTTTAGATTAACGGCATGACGACAGAAAATCTGTCCCTGCTGGAGACCAAGCACCTGGTGGAGAAGTCTAGAGGTAAACTGACCATGTTGGTGTTGAGGGACGACAGAAAGTTTCTGGTCAGCATTCCTGAAGTGGAGGACAGTCCTCAAAACAGTGCGGATGAGAGGAGGGAAGACAGTAGCTCCGAGCTGGAGGGTGAGAGGATGTTTTTACAGGTGATCTTTGGCACTATTAATGTGGACTTTCATGTTAACTTTTCAATTTTTGCCTGGAGAAATCTCAGACCTGGATTCTGACAACCCAACAAATCGCAAATCCCGTCCAAGAGACCGACGTTCTCGCAGGTGAACACCTCAACTCTGACCTGATTTCTTTTAGTTAAATGACCTTTGCACTAACAGAGCTCATTGATCCACAGAAGTCGTGCCAATCCTGTGTCGAAACCACGCGAATCTCCCCCTTTGCGCTCCACACTCACAAGACCTCCCGCCCAGTCGATTCCCCCTCGCAGAGGTAAGCCCTTGTGCAAAAACTCAGTGGCTGTCATTAATGAACTCAAGCAAAGCAATGAAGAACGTTCATAAAAGCATTTAATTCAATTTGGCAATTTTGTCAGATGAATTATCAATTGTTATGGTCAAGAGGTTTTAAGCCATACTTTGCCCATAGTTGTCTATGTAATTGGCTGACTGATGTTTTGGCTCTTGTGCAGTTCCCTCAGAGTCTGACTCGGACCGCAGCAACTCGCCTCCACCATCAAGACACGACACTCTCGATAACAGAGACCGATACAAGTAAACATGGCTTCATGTGTATTCAGCTCTGCAGAACCATAGTTATATATAATGTTTTTCATTTGTTTTGTTCAGAAATTGTTGAAAATGAACTAACAAATGGCTTATAAAATTAAATTGTTTTAAAATAAAATTGTTTTGCTGTTTTTATTTCTTTTTTTAGTTGCTATTTTTCATGATTTTGTTTGTTTGGAAAAGATGCATGGGTCACATGTTATTTTTTTATTATCATTATTTTATTGTTGCTTTTCTCAGAGTTATTGTTTTTTTTTCTGGTTCTTATTTTATAGTTGTTTTTTGTTTTTTTTTCTGTCTGGCTTGTTTTTGTTTGTTTTTTTCGTTTCGTTTTGCTTTGCTTTTTTTTTTTCATTCTGCTGTTTATTTGGGCGAGATGCATAGGTCACATGTTTGTTTGTCTGTTTCAGGGTTCTCTCAGGGATCTCCACACTGCCGAACCCTCGAGCCTCACCCGTCACGCAGAACTGGAGCTCCTCCACTGCCTCACGACCTCGCAGAGGTCTGCCTCAAAATGCTCTGACACAACACAGATATTACCATATTACTTATAAACCAGCTCTGGAATCAAATGCTTAACTGAATGATTCAGTTAATGGTATGCACAAACCTTGAAGACAATTAAATCTCTATAGTTTAACAACTATTTGTTTTGTGTGACCAGCTGTTTCTGAGTCCGATTCAGACCGGAGCGCCTCTCCGCCTCCCAGACGTGAGAGTCCCAGACCTGAAAATCACTCCAGATACAAGTATGCGGACACTAAATGCAAATACAATGTGATATCTTAAGCACATTTTCTGTATCGACAAGTCGTTGAATTGTCTGAAAGACAATCCTAAGTATAGTTGGAAACGGAGAAACCTGTTCTTATTCCCAACAAGTTCCATTCTTGAAAAAATGGTGTTCATACATTTAGCAGTTCTCGAACATGCACTGACACCTTTTTCACTTGATGCGTTTTCAGTAATGTTACAGCTACAAGTATCTCCATTGCCTCTTCTCTTCTCCCAGGGTGCTTCCCGATGTCCCTCCTCCAGGAATGAAGTCTTCCTCTCTAAGCATGTCTCAGGATTTCCCTCGTCGCATGGCCTCCCCTTACAGGCCTCCACCCAGAGGTGATTTTCACCCCCTACGGCACTTATTTTTCATTTCTGTATGCCATTTTAGCAGACTCATTCAACAGCATGTGTTTTCCATACAGCTGTATCAGAGTCCGAATCAGATGATAGTGCTGGACCTCAACGCAGGCAAGGGACTCCAGCCAGCCAGGAGTCCCGCAATAGATACAGGTACACATGAGGGACGCCTCACTGCCACTTTTAAGGCAGCTCGCATCGGACTCTTTCAGTAGGGTCAATCATCTGCCTGTACATGATGAAACAAAAGTTTATTCTGTTGTTTTTCATTTCATTTTATTTTTTTTAATTTTATTTGATTTTTTTTATGTGTGTGTGAGATGCATTTTATTGCTTGTATGCATTCATGTATTTTTCTTTCATTGTAATATCTGAAAATGTGATGTGTGATCTTTTAAAATAAAAGACACCAAATCAACCTGAGTTTTCTCCTGGAGTATGTTGTTTTATGCCACTTGAAAAGGAAATATTGCTCCCAAGATCTAGATAATCTTGTATATAAATTCAAGTATACAATCAAATTATCTACATAATACAAAAAGCACCATTCATAAACACATTATATAAGATTTTTTTTTTATTTTGTTTTATAAAGGGCATTTATTCTGAACAACCAGTGCTGTAAGAGAGATGGGGGTATCATAGATTTGGATCCAATGATCTCTATGATGCGTTTAGTTTAGTACTTTCTGCTTGTTCACATGAATCATTAGTTTTGGGATTTATAAGTGACCCTGTCATCAGTGATGGCAGCAGCTAGCCCACCCCTTTCAATGATAGAGAGAAACCCTGAGGTGAATATCTCCCTGATTTTACAGTAGCTCCCACTCTCCTCATGGACAAGCATCATTTAGTATTCCCTCATCCTCCTTTTTCTCTCACCCTCCCATCTGCCCTCTTTCTCTTGCAGGGCGCCCCCTGAGGTCATGGCAGTCCCTGTAATGGATCCCCCAAAATGGGCGAAACCCTCAACCCCTGTACAGAGAGGTACGAGCGAATCATCATAAAGGGATATTTTAGGTTAAATATTAATTCCATAAATTTCTTAATCTTCAATATTAAGTAATGATAAATATTTTAAAATATTGTGTAATTTAAATTAAGTATTCAAAGTGTACATTACACTTTATTTTCTAAATATTAATGTGTAAATTCTGTAATTATTTTCACATTAATTTATCTGTAATATGTTATTTGTTAATGTGTAAATTACTTCAAATTCTGTAATTGTTCATACACATTTCACATTAATATTTACACACACACACACACACACTATATATATATATATATATATATATATATATATATATATATTTGAAATGAAATATGAAGCATTTTTTCTGTCATTTTTTTTTTTTGTACCTCAATCTTAAGTCTAAAAAGCTAATAAGTTATATTTCAACTCTAAAATTCTAATGACATTTTTTAATGATACTTCACATTTTAAATTCACTGCCTTCGAGTTTCTAGCAACCCATAACGGTCTCTCTTTTGCATATTTAATCAGCTCCTTCAGAATCCGAGTCAGATGCAAGTTACAACTCTCCTCCGAGATCACAGTCTCCAGTCAGTAAAAACTCGAGAAGCAGACAAGGGTAAGATATACTAATGCTGTTTTATTTATTTTTGATTATTGTTGCGCATATAAAGGTGACAATTATTTGCATTGTTTTGTCTCAGGACTATAATGCAAGTGCCAATCAACAACCGTCAAGATCCTCCACTCAGAGCCTCTCCTGCCAGACCACCACCTGAATGTCAGTATAATTCACTTATTACATGTCTGAGTGGTCGATGGAGAAATGTGCCATGCATATTGCCATACTTTTTGAAAATAATTCTAGATCTGTACATCCTTTTTTGGTTCATTTGGCAGATTCCTCTGAATCAGAAAGGGCCCCGTCACCTCTCAGGAGATCTGACAGTCCCAGCCACAACAGCGATCACAGGTTCAGAATGCCTCCTATGATCTATATTTATCTAATCTACACTTAAGATAGCAGATTATATCATAATGAAGGTCAGCAAACTCTTTGGTTGCAACCAAACAATTCCTCAAGACAGTCATGGAATCATTGTCACTTATTGTGTAAATGTGAATGTTCTTTCAGTTTCCCACATGCTAATGGCACTCTCCGCTCTAACATGTCCATTCCCAAACACGCCATGTTGAATTGTGAGTATCATTAGTCCATTAGCACAACCCTAATGCATTGCAATTTATAGAGTGACTGTCAGGTACTAAATTGTAACGGTTTTATCTCAGCGAAACCCGAAGAGGAGCCACTTTATTCACTTCCACCAGATGCAGTGCCAACACCAAACCCGGGGTGAGAAATGTAATGTTTTTGTATAAAGATCAAAGACAAGACATGAGTGGGTCATATTTCATCCCAAAATTAAATGAGGAAAAAAGAATTTATATTTTACTTACATTATTTTTTTTTTCTTTTTTGCATTTTCTTCATGACAGTTCAATACTTAAAAGCATAAATAAGTAAAGACAAAACAACAATTACTACATGTATGCATGATGTATAAATACTTTTTAATAATTCAATAAATATTAATATTATTAAATAAGACAAATAAATTATTTAATATTAAATAATTTATTTGTCTTATTTAATAATATTAATATTTATTGTCAAATATAATTGAAATGTATAAATGATTTAAATTATACAAATAAATTATTTAAAGTTATTTTTGTTTATTATTAAATTTATAACTATTAAATCAATTAAAGAACAAAGTTCAAAAATATTAGCATAGTGTATAAATGTTATATTTAATTTATATTATTTATTTTATTGAATTATTGTATCTATTTTTTTTTAAATTGTGTTTTTCTCCATATCAGGTACAGCTCTGACCAGAACCATGTCAGCTTTGTGAAAGAGGGCAACGTTGGGTTGCGGCTGGTGGGAGGAAATGATGTTGGCATCTTTGTTGGTGGTGTCCAGCCCAACAGTCCAGCCCAGAAGCAAGGCATGACGGAGGGTGATCAGATACTGGAGGTAGGACCAAAGAATCATGTACATGTTTTATATGATAAAACCTATTTTCTCCATTCTTCAAGACTGTGTTATTTTTGGTAGGTAAACGGAATAGACTTTAACCACTTCACCAGAGAGGAGGCAGCTATGTACCTCATGAACGTCCGTGCTGGGGAGCGTATTGATATTCGGACTCAGAACAAAATGGACAGTGAGTGCCTTCATGTTCTCATATTAGGATGCACTTTTGAACAATTCTTTGCAGTATTCCAAACAAAAAAGTCACATTGGGGAAGTAAAATGGATTACGAATGCAATTTCCAAATTAATTTATGCTCTTGTCACCTTAGTCTACAGGAAGATTTTGAAGTCCAGTATAGGTGACTCTTTCTACATCCGTACACACTTTGACCATGTGGCTGACAGCAGTGTCGGCTTGAGCTTCACCAGAGGTGAGGTGTTCAGAGTGTTGGACACCATGTATCACGGGAAGCTGGGAAGCTGGCTAGCTGTGCGCATGGGCAATGATCTACATGAACTGGACAAAGGCACCATTCCTAACCAGACCAGGTTTGTTAAAGTAGTAGTTAAGTCTTTCACTCATAGATATGGATAGTTTGTATGCTTGTATGTTACGTTTAGTTCGTACCTGTACTCTAGTTGACTGATTCTCTTTTTTAGGGCTGAAACTCTGGCCACTTTGGAGCAGTCACAGAGAATTAGTGCGGCCGAGCGCCAAGCCTCCGGCCCCAGAGCCGAATTCTGGAAGCTGCGAGGCCTAAGAGGAGCCAAAAAGAATACCAGAAGAACCCGCGATGACCTCCTGCAGTTGACGATTCAGGGCAAATTTCCAGCATATGAGAAGGTCCTGCTGAGAGAGGGTTGGTGTTTTTTTTTGTTTTATGAGTAAGGTTTCGTACAGATTGCACCTATTTTAACAGCGTTAGTAGACTGTCACTGATGGAGTAACATGAGTTTGTTTGCTCATATGCAGCCAATTTCAAACGGCCAATTGTCATTTTGGGTCCTCTGAATGACATTGCAAATGAGAAGCTGGCCCGAGAGTTGCCTAATGAATTTGAAGTTGCAGGTATGAAAAATTGGATTTAGGTTTTGAGATAAACATTTCTTAATTTTTCAGTTGAAATGCTTTACTGTCAAATACTGAATGTTTCCATATTGTTGGTTTGTAGAAATGGTATCCAGGAGTGGAAGTGATAGTTCATCCAGTGTCATAAAATTGGACACAGTTAGGCGGATAGCAGAGCAGGTAACCTTTTCCTATTATATATATTTAATGCTGTCCGTATGAGCCAACATGACCTTAACCAAACACCAACTAGTTTTTTTCAGTCAACTAAGCAACTTGTATTCACTTGCAGGAAAAGCATCCCCTGTTGGACATTACACCCACTGCAGTAGAAAGATTGAATTACATCCAGTACCATCCCATGGTGCTCTTCTTAGATCCTCATAGTCGGAAGGACGTGAAGACCATGAGGCAAAAATACATGCCAGGCTCCAACAAGAGCTCTCGTCGCCTCTACGCTCAGGCCTTAAAGCTGAGGAAACACTATAGCCATCTATTTTCCGGTAAAGCTTCAAAGTCTGTCTTCAAAGTTTAAATTCTCTGCTTAAAATATTTCTGAAAGCATTTTAAGGAATGATTCATGTGTTCTGAACGGCTATCTCTGGTTTTATGATTCACAGCACGCATTGATCTTCAGCCTAGTACCAATATGTGGTATGACCTTTTGAAAGACAAGATTCGGCAGCAGCAGGCTAAACCTGTCTGGGTTTCTGAAGTAGCGGTAAGATCCCTAGAGTGGCATGATGGTACACTCACATCTTGTCAAATTAACGTAATTACAGGTTTCCAACTTTAAAAACCTTACTTGTCTTTACTGAACTTTTTGGAAACTCAAAACTTTATGAAGGCTTCAACAAACAAATCTCTGCGGTCTCTTAATTGCGATAATTCTGACAAGACGTGAATGCAGAATTGGTGCAGAACCCGCATGTCGTACTTGAACTGGTTAATGAGGATTTTGTCTATGTTCAGTTGGAGGGAGGCGGCGAGGAGGAGCTTGACGCATTGAGCCGTGCAAACAACTCCGACTACCTCAGCGGTGCCAGTGACTACGAGGACACTGACGGTGAGGCCTTCACTGATGGCGAAGCATACACAGACAACGAGGACCTGGAAGAGCACACACAAGGCATCTCTAGACACCGCAGCAGTGCACTAGCCCGCTCCTCAGAACCTGCTACTGGGCAGAATCCTAGTCCTGAACCTTCCTACAACCTAGAGCCATACCTGGAGGAAGAGCCAGAGTACACCCTACCTCCTGGTGAAGTACCTCCTATCCTCCACGTTCCAGAGCCCCGTTCTCCACGCATTATCCCTGGCTTTCCCGAACAAGAAGATGATGTCCCCTCGCAGCGCAGCTTCACGGATTCAGACTTCAGCAACGGTGAAATAGCGGCACCACCTACACCTTCCGATGTGCCACCCAACTTCAGGGCACCAGATCCCAAAGAAGTCCAATCGGAGACGCCTCCACTGTCAGTCATAGAGGAGAAACTACAAAAGGTACCATATATACCCATTCCACTGACCAATCAACATGTTTTAGTCAATTAGGACATGTTCTTTAATAGGACCAAACTTAGCCTAATCATACATTACCTTTAAAAGCAGAGGAAAAATAATAGGTTGCTAATGTTCTTCAAGCCACCAGAGGTAACCCAAAGCTCGACCCTAAAATCTGATTGATTGATCCACTGAATTGCAGTTTGAGTAGCACAACATAATTTAGTCAAATAGGTCAGCCATGTTCTTGAATCTGCATCCGTAGTAGGCCCAACTCAGGCCAAACTTACCCTAGCCATAGCCTACCTTCAAAAACACAGTGAAATAATAAGTTGATAATGTTGTTCACACCACTGATCCTAGACATAACCCAAGTCCCAAAAATCTGATTGCTGGAAAGATCCACTATATCACGGTTTGAGTAGCACGTCACAATTTAGTCAAGTAAGACATGTTCTCGATCTACATCCTTAGCAGTACCAACACCAGCCACATTATTTTAAACAAAACCTACCTATAAAAACGGAGGGAAATGATTGTTTGATAATGTTCTTCATGTCACTGATTCCAGAGGTAACTCTGAGTAGTTGAATCCATCTTAAGTAAAATTTGAGTTGCACTTCATTCATTTAGACAAGTAGGCAAACCCTTACACTAAACATAACCTACACCTAAAAGTAGACATAAAAAATAGATTGAAATTGTTCTTTATGCTCCGAATCTCAGAATGATTTTGCCAACTAAGACATTTTCCTGGGTCAACGTATTTTGTTGATCCTGGAACAACATTCCTGTCCGAAAATTTAATCCTAACCCTACCCCTGTTTCTAAACCTAACCCTGCCCATAACTCATCCCTAATATCAGAGGGAAATGATAGGTGAAAAACACTGATAAACAAAAACTCTAAAATTGTCTATCAGAACTGATCGGTTTGTTGAAATGTTGTTCCAAGATCAACAAAGATGTTCATTTTGGAACATGTTGCACTTGTGAAATCACGTTCACCTAATCCCAGAGGTAATCCTGAACCCAAAATTTGGTTGGTAATCAAGTACCAATCTGGTTGACTGATAAATCCACTGAATTCTGGATATAGTGGTATGGCATGATTTAATCAAATTGGACATGTTTATGGATCAACAAAAGCCAATCCTTTTCCCTTGCCCTAACCATAACCTACCCTAAAATGTAATTGCAGGACTTAAAAAAGGATGTTGATACAGGAACATGTCCCACCTTATTTAAGGCTTGGTTCACCCAAAAATGAAAATGTAGTCATTAATTACTCACCCTCATGTCGTTCCAAACCTGTAAAACTGTCGTTCATCTTCAGAACACAAATGAAGATCTTTTTAATGAAGTTTAATAAAGAGATTTTTGTCCTTCCATTGACAATCTACACAACTACCAATTTGATGCTTCTAAAAATTCAGAAAGAGGCGTAAAACTAATCCATATAAATCGGGTGGATTAGTCCAAATATTCTGAAGAGCCGTGTTATATGATCAACCGGTTTAGGCTTTTATTCATATATAAACATTGATCAGTGAACATAGACAGAAGCTCAACCTGCTTGACGAGCAAGAACAAACCTCAAAGAATGAACCTCTCTGGTTCTTGTACGTCAAGCAAACATGCTTGAGCTACCACAACTGATGTGTGAGTTGATGAATGTTTACATGTGAATAAAAGCCTAAATTAAATCCGTTCATCATATAAAGCGATCGAGTTTCAGAAAATTTGGACTAAACCGCTCAATTCATATGGATTAGTTTTACGATCTCTTTATGAACTTTTAATATTACATATCTAGAAATATTTGGTGGAGCTATTCATCATTTTATTCGTTGTTGTTTCAGGCCCGTATGGCAGAACCAGAAAGGAAATCTTCCCCTTCATTTATAGTGTAAGTATTTCTATATGATCTGTCAATTTATGCTTGTGGAAGATAAAGTACTAATTCAATTTATTTTTAAATGCATTAATAAATCTTTTCTTTTAGATTGGCACATCACGAAGCCATGCAAATGCGGAGAACACAAATCCGAGGAAGTGACAGTGACAGTGATGAACATGACAGAGATGAAGATGAATTTGGTATTGACGATGATGAAACTGATGACATTGAATGGGGACCTGCCACAGAGCTGTAATATACACAGATCGTACTAACATCACAAACAAGGCACATGGGACCACTCATGTCTTAGTCTGGAACTGTACATTTACACAGCCAAACTGGAAATAACTTTTTTTAAATTTTTTATCAAGTGTTCTTATGGACTTGTTAGATAACTTGTCTTGGATTGATTTTTGAAGATTTGTGACTGGAAATGCTTCCTTTTGTGGGTTTCGCTGTTGTAACGGATGTGCTGAGGTCTTCCTCAGGATTATTTCAAAAAGAAATATTACCAGTTGTAATAAAGGCCATTTGGGTATGTTTTACCCTTTTCAGTAACTCGCTATATATTTTAATTCTTTTTTTAATGTATTGTGAAATAAATGGAACAAAACATTAAAGCTCAAGTAATGAACAGTGTTGAAGAGTGTATTGAAATTGATGAGTCTTCTCCACAATTAAGCACAACCCGCTTAAAGGGTGAGTTCGCCCAAAAATGAAAATTCTGTCATTACTTCAAAAAAAAAAAAAAGGTTAAACCACTGGAGTCACATGGATTCCCATACTTTCATGTCTTTACTACCTTTTCTGGGGCTTGAAAGGGGGTAGTTCTGTGGGCTGTCAATGGAGTGACAGAAAGCTCTCAGATTTCATCAAGAAGATCTTCATTTGTGCTGAAGATGAATGAAAGTCTTACGTGTTTGGAACAACATGAGATTGAATAAGTAATGACAGAATTTTTGGTTGAACTAACCCTTTAAAAGGTGAAGTGGAATTCCCCTAGTGGAATCAAATGGAATTGCAACAAAATTAATTTAAAGTAGGTTCCTTGTACTTGTTCCTTCATAGGTTCCCTATCTCCAACTGTGAAAACAAACAGATAACCCTTACACAAACACATTATTTAAGATCATGTTGCTTTTGTAAGGTTGGTCGAGATGCTCAAAAGTGGTTATAGTTTTGCAATGTTTTGAAAGCGACACAGTTTTGGGTGAAATCAACCCACAAATGATATAGATCTGTTCAGTCAATTTGGTAGCCAACCTAGAAAGCTAATTCACCTTGAGTGAGTCAGCTCCCTAATTCAGTAGTCAGGGCACAGATGATCAAGGAGTTAAACCTTTCAAGCACTCTCTCATTTGGAAAATCCTTGTGCAAAATGAAATGCTGCTATTTCTAAAAAATGAACAACCAACAATTCAGTGCAAAAACAAGGAACAACGATGGTCACTATGTTCACTCAACAGAAAATGACACATTTTCTGAAGCGAGAAACAAAAAACGAAAAAAACGTGACATTTTCTCAAGTGAGAAACAACAAAAAATGTGACCATTTTAGAAAACAGTTATTTAATTACATATTAGAATAAACGAATATCGCTAGACAGTAGTGAACATAATCTATTTATTCATAATTAATTTAAGACTGAAATGTTGGAGGGATATGTAACATACAAGTAACTTAGTTACGTATTTAAAATACAAAATTTGAGTAACTGTATTTCATTACAGTTACATTTTAAATGGGTGGTAATCAGATTACAGTTACATCTGAAAAGTATTTTTGATTACTAAAGTGATTACTTTGAATTTTAATGTCATTTATTTCATTTAAACATTAATGTGATAACTGTAACAGGCAATAAATGTAAACAGAAATTGGTTATTCTCTGAAACTAACAGTCTGCAAAATCATCCTAATTCACATTTCTGCTCATAAGTTTCATGAGTTTTCAGTGCATTTTAACGAAATAAGAGGGATCATAAAAATGACATTTTTATTTAAGCTATTTCACATAACACATGACTGAAGTTATAAAAATTGAGTCCCTTGTAATTATAAAAAAACAAAAAAAACAAAAGGTAATTGTGAATTTTTATCTCACAGTTCTGACTTATTTCTGGAAATTGCGAGTTTATAATTAATTAATATAATTGCAACTTTATATCACGGTATTCTGAGAAAAAAAGTCAGAATTGTGAGATGAAAACTCGCAATTACCGTTTTTGTGTGTGTTTCATAACAATTAGTATTGCAAAGTATTCTAAAGTATTTAGATTAAGTTACAAAACATGGGTAATGTAACGAAATTCGTTACAAATTACTTTTTAAAGCATGTATTTTGTAATCTGGAGTGAAATACATTTTAAAAGTAACCTACCCAGCCCAATATATACATATACATTCATGTATATATATATATATATATATATAGTCTATACATTTCTTCCACTGCCTTCGACTTTGCTGCAATTATCGCCATTCCACATCAAAGCATCAGATATCTTTTATTTTTGCTATTGGTCGGCTTTCTTGTGATTTATTTGCATACTGAATTCTAATTGGCCTCGCATTGCAAAGGTTTCTATGCTCTGTCTTTTTAAGACACGTGCTAAAACCTTAACACAATTCTTTTAACACGGACATTTCATTTAAATGAATTGAAAGTGTACTTAAAACCAGATATGTTACCAAACAAAAATATCTCAACATATGTTTTGTTACGAAAGTGGGCGTTGTTTTAATATCTAATTAAACAGCAGCAGGTGACAGACATCAACGGCGAACTGTGGGGCATTTGGCGAAATCTTATTTTTGCGAGTTAAACCGATGAAAATCGCTGCATGAACGTTGTTAAGTCTCGACAAGCATGTATCATGTTTTCCAGCCCACATGTTTCTACATGGCAGCGCAGTTTCACTTGTCAAAGGCACTGAGAGTGAAAAAACTGAAAAGCGGATGCGCCTCAGACTGATGTGTGTCGGTACATTCAGTCAATGTGCGATCATTTCAGAGGAGCGAGACAGAAGCTCGAGCTCGGAGTGTGTAAACCTCGCATCAGTGCTTTGAAATGGGGAGCCGGGGGGTGGGCAGGGGGGTTATATCGTAAATTAAAAGAAATACGCGGCGGGTCTAAACATCTAAAGCTTAAAATGTTCTCTAAAAGGACAAGAGAGCTGATGAAGACGCACTCCATGTCAAAGAAGAGCCGAACAGGAAACAGCCCAGCGCCTCTCAACTCTCCATCAGTAAGTCGCACAGCATCTCTCGTCTTTTCCTCCTGCCAATCAAGTTGATTGACATTTCACCCTCGCGCTCATGTTTTCGTGTCGTTTTCGACGTTGTCGAAACATGTGAGAACTTTACCAGTGTTTTCACTGTTTTAAGTTTAAGTTTATCATTTAGGCCGTTATGTTGCAAAGAAAACGACGGACTGAACTTCCTCAGTGTAATATGGCGCAGCAAGGTGCAAGAAGTGGTCTTTAGACTTGTCATTTTCATTCTGGTTTCAGGATTTTATTTAGACTTTACGTTTAATGGCGTATATTGTATTATAGCTATGAAATATGATGGATAAGAGTGTCGGAAGTTAATTGGTAACGCACTGGAAATGTTGAAGCGTGGATCGAGTAGCAAAAGCTACAGTCCTTACGCGACGAGCCAGAGAGTGAAAAAATCAAACGGCAAAACTAAATTGGACATCTTGCCAAGTAGACCAAACGTCTGGCTCAAACAGGTGGGTTTTTATTGAAAGCTACTGTAAATGTGTTTTACTGTTAAAAAATATGCATGTCGTGTTTTATATATCTACGGTTTTAGTCAATATTTGTATGCAGCTGACAATCTACCAGATATTGTAATATTATTGTACATGTGACCTCATAATAATTGGCTATATGGAGTGTTGTTAAATAATTTGTCACAATGAACTGTAAAAACTTCTTTAAAACGTCTATATGTGTGGGGTTGTGATTTATTGAAGTATTTATGCTAAATGACTAAATGTAAATGTATTTAGTTTATTTAGTTGGTGATGGGGAAAATATAAGCAAGCTTCTGTCTGTTTGAAATGTCGTTTTTTTAAATTGGATTTTGGGATAACACTACGTTTTGATTGGTGCATCATTTTTAGGTGTTCCTTTTTGTTATGGCATTTTTAGTTACTTGTCCTCTGTTGACACTCAGTTTCAGGAGTGTTAGTGAGGCCTGTTCGTGTGGCATCAACTCATCGGGGTGTGACAGGAAGTAGGCCACAGTTACACAATCGTTCTTGTGAAAGAAGTTCTGTTTACTAACAGCCGTCTATTGTAGTCGGTCACAGATCTTGTGTTCCATCCGCAAACCCACTTTCTAGCTTAAAGTTTGCATGCCATGTTTATCAGTTTGCTCACACTGTTTCCCTTTTTTCATCGTAATCCAGCTCTCTGCTCTTCAGGAGCAGCCTCGGAAAGATGCGGTCGACGGCGCCGCCTCCTCTTCATCCCACACACCCACGAGTCTGTCTCCCCCTATCCTGGATGTCTCGTCTTCCTGTCCCGGTACCCCTTTGACCCAGCACACTAAGCTGGTGGGCTGCCCGTCCCCGATGGGCACCCTGAAGCGGCCAACGTCTCTGAATCGCAATGCTAGCGCAGCGGGCTTCCCTATCCAGTCTTGGGTCTTCAGTAAGGGTGCAGGAAAATCTGTCATCTCCCAGAGTCCTTCGCCAGAGACGCCCGAGTCCACAGTGACTATTGAGGTTGAAGACATCCCGTCACTGTTACGCATAGTGGAGCGGTTTGCCAAAGCTGTGGAGAAACTGAAAGATGTTGTGCTTGAAGGTAAGGTGATGATTTTGTTGGAGAGAATCTTATTATTTGGGCTTCAAGGATCAAAACGTTTTATAAACGTTTGCTAAACATTTATTAAATGTTTCCTGGTGTTTGTTTTTTAACTGAGATATCCACAACGGCACTTTGTACTAACCCAACACATGACAATTTGCACGTCGGACCGCAAACTTCACCTTCCGCTGTGGATCATGTGATTGCGGAGGAGAGAAAGGGGCGGGGCTGAGTTTGCTCAACAGGCCGTTCTTCCTGTAGCTGCAATGAGGTTGAGTTCCTGTGGTGCGCCACATTTGTGCAGGAAATGGTACTCTCAGAAAACACCCCATTCTGCTCTCAAGACTCGTAAAGCAACGTCATTTAAGCACCAAAGCCGTAGTCGTATCCATAAATACAGAAATCGGTTATTATATTTGAAGCTTTCTGATACTCTGTACAGATGAATTAAAGGAACTTTTCAACAGGAGGATTCTTAGAAAAAAGCACTGTGTTGGTATTGTATTGTATGAAATTGTATTGTATTTTTATTTATATAGCACCAATTTAATACAACGTTAGTTGTCCCAAAGTGCTTCACAATGCCAAGAGGGAGCAAAAAAAAATATAAATAAAAACAAAACAATATAAAACACACATTTAACGTCACTCATCATCATTGGGATTTGCATTCAGAATTTATCAAATGTGATTTTAACATGGCTTTAAAAACAGTTAAGGATTTGATGGATCTAATGGCGACTAGGAGAGCGTTCCACAATTTACCATTTGGTACCATGATAAAGTAATGGTAATACCATGGTATTTTGAGCTTCTTATATTATTTTAATTTTATTATTATATTACTTTTACATTGAAAAAATATATAAATAAATACACTTAGATGTATAAATATGAAAATAAATATTGATTAAATCAATATCAATTCAATTTTTGTATCAAACATTTCACAAAAATGTTTCAAACCAAGAAGCAATCCCCTAAAAAGAGACATTCTTTTCAACAATTCAATATATTTTATTTTTTGTATGATCTCTTTGGTCTTGATTTAAAAAAAAAATGCCAGCAAGAATGCAAGCTGTTATGTACTTTCCCACAGTCTCTGTTATTGACCACCAAATAGTTTCTAGTTGTTCCCAAAGACTTGCTTTTGATTAAACTTCTGTGCGATATTTCTTTGAATCCATTAAATCCCAACAATAATTACGTTTTGGAATTAGAAACACTACTGTGACTAAAGAGTTTATTCATACTGGCTTGGGTTGTGTGTTGTCAAATTACTATAGTGTTTTTGGTTAATAGAACTTCTTGCACTGAAACTTTGGTAACACTACAATAAGGTTCATTAGTTAATTACATTAGTTACGATGAACTAATAATGAACTGCACTTATACAGCATATATTAATCTTTGTTAATGTCAATTTCAACATTTACTAATACATTATTAAAAAATAGTTAACTTGAACAAACAATGAACAACTCTATTTTCATTAACTACCGTTAACAAAGATTAGTAAATACAGTAACAAATGTGTTGCTCATGGTTAGTTCATGTTAGTTAATACATTAACTAATGTTTAACTAATGAACCTTATTATAAAGTGTTACTGAAACTTTGACTTGAAGAAAAAAGTTTAGTGTAGCTTAACTTTATTGTCTATTTTGTTTGTCACAAAGCAGAAATTAGTCTTTGATACTGAGATCATACATGTATACATAAAAACACCAACTTAAATGTTTACACATTGAGACAGACAGAATTAATCAGTTACACTAACTTCATAATTACTTGAGACACGTCAAGAAATATTAAAGAGCTTAATCAGAACGGTAAGTTAAAATAGTGTCATAATGCCTACCATTCTCTTGATTCGTTTAAAAAAAAAATAAAGTGAACATCTTTATTTCAATCATTTTGTCATATTTTAGAAGGGTTTAGTGGTTGACCCATGCCACATTTTCCACCAAACTTTTGTCTTCACCAGAAGGTTTTTTTTATTCGGTGCAAGTGGCCTACATTCTATGATTTTAATTAAAAAAAATGTTCATGCTCCACATTGCTGTATAAGTCAGGTTAAAGAGAAACTCAACAATAACAGTTGTCGCCTAGGGGTTTTTACTGCGAGTTTCAGTTAGGGAGCCATGACTGGAGGAAGTGGCTTGTAGCTGTGCCGCAGCAGACAAGAAAGCAGTGCAACGCTGTTAACAGACGCTCCGTCTTGCATCATCTTGACTGTTTTAGGATCGGTGCAGATTTCGTACTCTTCCTGTCAGAATGACAGACGTTGACATGCGTGTTAAAGATTTATTGGGGTCACAAAAATATTCAAGACAGATTGTATCCTATAATCTAAAGAGAAATGTTGAGAAATTTAGAAATTAAGCCTGTTAATTTTTTACCATTTATTTTGTTCTTTTTTTTTAATTTAATTTGCTGCTTTATTTTTTGTATTGTTTCAGTTTTGTTCATTATTTTAAATAAATTTACGAAGAAAAATATTAGATTTAATCTCTTTTTATTTTGTGATGTTTATTCAATTTGCATTGTGACGATTTTTTAACATGATTCATTCAGATTAAATATTTTAAATGGACTGCAGCAGTTAACATTTTGTCAGAACCTGTAGTAAATGACATGCAGTTTTGCTTGGTTATCTATTCAGAATCATGACGTCTGAAACGCCAAAAATTGTGGTTCTCAATTTATCCAGAATGGCTCTAATGTTGTGGATGGTTTTTCGGCAGACAAACAGGACAACCGGCGTCCGTTGGCCCATGAGTGTCTGGGGGAAGTTCTGCGCATCCTGCGGCAGGTCATCAGCATGTACCCCCTCCTCAACACGGTAGAGACGCTCACAGCTGCCGGCAAACTCATCTCACAGGTCAAAGGTTAGAGCAATCGCATATGCTAAAATACCAAAAAGGAATGTGACATTTGATCTTTAAAGGATTGATTTGATTTTTCTTTATCGGTTGCGCATCCAGTTTTTAGTCTGAGGGTACGCTTACAAAGCAATTTTGTACTAAAAACGAAAAAGTTCCTAATGACACCATTGTCAAAATGATCCTGTTCACACGGATCTGCAAAAATGACTAAACGCTGTATTCTAAGCCTGTAGATGGCGATGTCACTTTGTAAAGAAACACTACGCACCTATAGACTGTCACCATTTTCACAAATAAGTTTTTTTTGCAGTTTACACAGACGACAACGGTATCATTTTCAAAAACTTGTTTTCAAAAGTTAGCATTTTCAGACCCCCAAAACACCATTGTCATGTAAATGGACTGCCGAAACGCAGAAGAGTTTTACGATATTAAAGTGTCGTGTCAACGGCCCTAATACATTTGTTGTTTTAAACTGTTTAAAACAATTTTTTTTCCCCCCCTTCAGGATACCACTATGAAGTGTGCAATGAAGCAGACAAGAAAGACTTTGAGAAGGCCATTGAGACCATTGCTGTAGCTTTTAGCAGCAAGTGAGTATGGCTGGCTCAATGTGATCTGATTTCCTACTCGGATGTATAAAGTAGATGTGACTTTGCAACTGATCTTAATGAGAGATCTAAACTTTACCTCACAATTATCTTTATTTTTACTCTGAGGATGAAATGTGGCTGCATATTTTGCAATATCCATAAGGTGCACTAATTTGCCTAATGAATAGATTATCTGGATGGCATATTACATTTAATGTAATTAAACATGCAGTACACAACCAGAGAACGGTGCTTGCAAGACTGTATCCCACAATGCAATGTGCACAACTTTGTTTTTGAAAATTGGATATGATAAATGAACTGGTAGTAATTACAGATTATTCAAATTATTTTAAATGTATAGTTTTAAAAATAAGTGAAGTCATGGAATAAACTTGGATACTTTAGTTTTTAGTTATTTTTAATTTATTCACGGGGAGATTACACGTTCCTTTTAGTATTTAATTAGCTTTGATTTGTTCGGGGAAATGGCACATTGTCCTGTTGTGGAAATTGCACTGTTTCTTTGGTATTTATTTTCTTTTTCTTTCTTTTTTGATTCGTTTTAGGGGAAATGGCATGTAGTTCCTTTTGGAATTTTTTTTTTTTTTTTTTTTCCCCAATCAAAATTGATGTACGCCGTAACGTAGTGCCATGTGGCGTACTTTGCATGCATTATGAAATGCTTTGTTAGATCATTGACATTAATCGTAGTTCTACAGAAATAACAGGAAGTAGATTTGTGGCTTCTGCTCTTTTACACTAACAGCCTCAAACCCTCAAGAATCTGTTTTTGATTTCAAGCTGATAATTATCACCTGTAGTATTTCTGTTTTCACTTCTAGTGTTTTAAAACCCGATTCCTGATGTTCTGCTGTCATATTCGTTGTGATACACCTGAAAGCCAGAGCAAAATGTTGCTCAAATGTTCATGAGAATACATTTCATTAATTTCCTGTGGCCAGAACGTGGCGTGATGCTGTTTTTGTGACGAAGTTAAGAGGAAGTTGTGAGCCTAACACTGGCATCTATCATTCGCCCTAGTTATTAAAGGCATTTTAGTGTATAATTAAATTGCAGGTTGACTCAGTTTGCCTTTTAATGTTACATTCTGATACTATATATTACAATCAGAGAAGCGGAGGTGTTTTTAGTGTATAAACCCCATTTCTTTCTTTTCTCAGCGTGTCTGAACTGCTGATGGGAGAGGTGGACAGCAGCACGCTGTTGTCAGTTTTGCCCTCTGAGAAAAGCAGGGTGAGTGTGTCAGTTTCACTGCCTATAAAGAGCGGATGTTGGTGACAGGTTTTTACTTCCTGAAAGTGTAGTTCTGTGATTAGTGCCACTGCTCTGACGCAGTTGTCCACTGAAATATGAATCGCATGGAAAATGTATTAAGATGTTTTATATATTTGTGTGTTCTCTCTTCAGTCTATGGAAAACCTCTCGGGTCATGAGCTTTCACACACGCGGAGTGACTCATCTGAGCTGGGTACATTTTGACACATTCAGAAATACAAAAAAAAGTAGAAAGGGACTGATGTAGAAATTATTTTAAAGATATTTGTAGTCTGCTGCAGGACAAACTTAAAATTAATAATGATGATTTTATTTTTTTATTATAAAAATAATTTATTTATTTTTATTATTGGTCAATTTATTATAAGGTGTCCTACAGAACATATATTTTATAATAATAGTATGTACTTTAGTTTTTACTTACTTTGGAACTCTGGAATAATTGTAAGTTATTTATTTATTTAGAGATCTTTAAAAAGTCTCCTGGAAATTAAGAGACCACTGCAAAATTATCAGTTTCTCTGCGTTTACTATTTATAGGTATGTGTTTGGGTAAAATTAACATTTTTGTTTTATTCTATAAACTACTGACATTTTTCCCAAATTCCAAATAAAAATATTGTAATTTAGAGCATTTATTTGCCAAAAGCAACAACTGGTCAAAATAACAAAAAATATGCAGTGGTCTCTCAATTTTTTCCAGAGCTGTATATGTATAGTATGTGTTTTATTTACTTTAGAACTCATAATTGTAAAATGTATGCATTTATTTAGATCTTTAAAAAGTCTTCTGAAGACGTTTAAAGTTAATATTTTTTTTTTATTGTTTTAGTAAGAACTTTAGTCCCCTTCATTTATGACTACATTTACCTGTATTTAATATATTTTATTTAGAGATTTAAAAAGCCTCCTGAAGAAAATGTTTGAAATGTAGTGATTATATATTTAGTATTGTAGTAATAGTCTCCCGCAGAACATGTCATTATATAATGTATGTTGTATAACATGTAATAGTAATTAATAATAATAATACTATTATTATTGAGTGTTCCTAATAGTGTCTCTTATATTAATCTTATTATAATATAATGTGTTGCATAACATGTATTAATAATACTAATTATGATGATTGAGTTCTCCCGTTATTATAATAATACCCCCCGACGTGATTGTATTGCATGTACGCTGCAGCGATGAGCGCTGAAGAGGTGGACATTATCCTGCAGCGCAGTGAAGGGGGTGTGGACTCCGCTCTGATGTACGCTAAAACCATCTCCAAGTACATGAAGGATCTGATCAGCTATGTTGAGAGGAAGCTTGCACTGGGTAATTGATTTACATTTGTTTAGAAGTGTTATGTGAGAAAACATGATTCTGATTCTAAATTCTGATCAGTTGAGTTGTAGTTATTTGGGTTTAACTTCTTTTTTAAATATTAAATGCCAATTGCAACTTGTTTACTCATGTAGAGCTGGAGTTCTCCAAGGGCTTACAAAGGATCTATCAGTCGTGTAAACAGACAATCACACAGGTGAGATTTAATCATTGTCTGCAGTTCTCAGGCCGTCTGTTTGGTTGCATCCTCATCCACCTCTTTTTGTGTCCATCAGCCACACATGCCCTTCTTCTCCATCTACTCTCTGGCTCTAGAGCAGGACCTGGAGCAGAGCTCTGGGATGCATCAGGCAGCCTCCACCCTGAACAACCAGACCTTCATCATGGTAAAACAGCTCTGGGGCCATCTTTTATCATCCTGTCAACAACAATTACAATAATAGCTCTCGTTGTTGTTGTAGTAATTGTTGTTAAATATTTAGTATGGTAATTATTAAATGACAAAAATAATGATCGATATTATTAGGTTATGAAAATAGTATATTATTAAATGTTAATTGTTGTTGAATGTGTTCTAAATGATGCTTTTTAAAGTTGTCTTGTTGCTGTTATTTAGTAAATAATAAATGTTGTTAAATGTTCTGCATTTTTTAACATAATTACAGTAATTGACATTTTGTTCTGTTCACTGATGGTTTTAATATCTTGAAACCTGGAGTATGAAGTATCTAGATTTTTGAAGAATCATGTGTTTTTGTGTTCATCCACAGCCTCTGCTGCTCCGCAAACAAGAGCACGAGAAGAAACGCAAGGAGATCAAGGAACAGTGGCTGAAGGCCAAGAGAAAACTGGTAACATTTACATTCAGTCATCTTTTTTTAGCGACCTGAACACATTAAACCTCAAGCCAGGAAGTGTCTACAAACAGAACAGTACAAAATGTTAGCGGTACGGGTCTATAAATGTTGTGTGTTTGAGCGCAGATGGAGTGTGAAGTGAACTTGCGCAGGGCTAAGCAGGTCTACATGGCCCGCTGCGAAGAGTACGACAAGGCGAGGACGGCGGCTAACAGGGCTGAGGAGGAGGGCGGCAGCTCCACCACCAAAGCGTTAGACAAGAAGAAACGACTGGAGGAAGAGGCCCGCAACAAGGTCAGCTTTCCCACAATGCATCTCCCTGTCGGTTATGACACTTAAGACACTGTAGGAGAAGTTTTGCACATTCAGTGTTTCAGCAGGTTGTGTTTGTGAAACGGTGTGTGTTTGTCTCAGACTGAGGAGGCAGAGGCCACATACCGGACCTGCATCGCAGATGCCACCACTCAACACCAGGAGCTGGAGCATATGAAGGTCACGGTTCTGCGGCAGATCCAAGAAGTCATAAAGCAGACGGACCAGACGATTCGCTCGGTATGTGCCTACATAAATCTCAAAATGAACACTTGCTCTATATATCAAATATTGACAATTGCAACCTAATACAATGTTTAAATCGCATTATAAGAATAATAAATAAAACTCTGTCGAAGCTAAGTGGCATTAGCAAATCAAATTGAAAATATTCAAATGCCCTACTAAATGAAAGCTCAGTTACTGTTGCTTTTTTCTTTTTCTTTTTTTTTTTAAACTACATTCAGCTTGTGGAATTTACCATCAGAATTTATACTTCTGGATATTTTCTTCTACAAAATGTTTATTCAAAGGGAGATATTACGACACAGAAAAAAAAGAGGAACAATCACAGCAGCTTTTTTTTTTTTTTACATAAGGTGTTTCTCTCACTTGTCCTTTTTTTTTGCGAAATAATTCATCTGTCAAAACAATTAAATATAGTAAATTACTACAAATATTTTAGGATTTAAAAAATATATTAAGAAATTGTAAAATGCAGCAAATATATTTAAAAAAAAACTATAGCAAATGCATTAATCTGTTAATACGAATACATTAAGGAAATATTTTAATATACAGCAAATATATTAGAAATATTTCAAAATACAGCAATTTAAGGATTTTAAAAAATACAGCATTTGAGCATATATATTAAGCATTTTTAGATGCCCTCAATATGAAGGAAATATTGTAAAGTAGCAAAATTTGCTAAAATATTTAAGTAAATATTTTAAAATATAGTAAATTTATTAAGGAGATATTGTAAAACGTCAACTTTAATAAAGAAATATTTTCAAAAATACAGCCAGTTTATTTTTTGTATTAATATTTTAAAATGAAGCTAATTCATAAAGGAAATACTACATACTGTGTAAACTTTTAAATAAATGCAAAAATCTATATAAGAAATATTTTAAATTACAGCAAATATATTAAAGCGATATTGTAAAACATCAACTTTAGTAAGGAAATATTTTCAAAAATACAACACGTTTTTGGGGGGTTTTTTTCAAAGAAATACAGCAAATATATTATTTTAGGTAATACTTTACAATAAGGTTCAGTAGTTAATGTATTAACTAACATGAACTAACCATGAGCAATACATTTGTTACTGTTTGTTAATCTCTTTTAACATTAGTTAATAAAAATACAGCAGTTCATTTTTGTTCATGTTAGGTCAGTGTAATTAAGATTTTAATAATGTATTAGTAAATGTTGAAAAACATTAACTAAGATGAATAAATGCTGCAGTTCATTATTAGTTCATGTTAACTAATGAACCTTATTGTAAAATGTTAACATATTTTGAAATATAGCAAATATATTTCTTACCAGTGATTAAACCATTTTAATATTTAATAAAATAAAGATTTAATAAATTTGTTTATGGCCAGTAAATGCACTCAATTATGGCATAAAGTTCTTTTCAAACTCTGAAGACTTTGTAGAGCTTGTTTGCGTACTTGGCCAGTGACCCAGTCATGCATTAGTTGGATTAAATAGACTCAAATAAATGCTGAAAAACGGCCAAAGAGAAAAAAAAAAAAAATCTAAATCCAGCTTGCGTGGTTTTAACTGTGAGAAACTCTTTCCAGGCCACCATCTCCTACTACCAGATCATGCACATGCAGACGGTAGCGTTGCCGGTCCACTATCAGACTCTTTGTGAGAGCAGTAAACTGTACGACCCCGGACATCAATACGCCACACACGTCAAAGACCTTCAGATGAGTGAAGAACCTGAGGCGCATTATGAGTTTGAGACCTATTCTGCCTCCTCCAGCCAGTAAGAAACACTCCTTTTGCTTTCACACACTTATACAAAGTGTCTTATATCATGAAACGAGGTAAATATCACATTAACTTGTTCTCTTGAATTCAGGCCGTCAGCAAGAGCACGTACTGACAGCGCTAACACTGATGCTCAGAGCAGTGCTGAAGTGCCGCCGAACACAGGAGAGGGTGGAGATGCAAGCGTCTCTCAGAAAGATGAACAGAAGAGGGGTATGTGCATATTATAATTGTATTTAGGTGTATAAAGATTTATTTATAGATGTTCAGGGTTTTGGTGCGATTACCTGAAATGGATATGTAAATGGGTTTGTTTTTTTTATTGTCAGCTCGAGGTCACATGACCCACAAGTCCTGGGGCTCCACAGTGAGTGACACAGATAGTGTGGGAGGAGGAAGTGGCCTGGGATCTCCGACCACCAGCACCGGTACAACTTCTTGGCATGACTACTCTATATTAAACTCACACATGTACTATATTAAGGACATCGTATTTATTTACACTTTAATAAACCTGGTTTGTCGAACACAAGTTTAAACTTCATTTATTTATGCTCTATCCCATCTATCATATGTTTAATTACATTTTTTTAAAAAGATTTGTTTGCATGCTCTTAAAGTTTTGGGTTTGTGTTTGAAATAAATCAGGATCATTAATTTTCTTTTTTTTAAGTAATGTTTGTTTTTAGTAGTAAACATTGAATTCCTTGGCTTTTTTTTGTGTGTGTAGGTGACATAAGTAAAATGGCCCGGACATCATCTACAGGAACGATGTCATCAAACGAAGATATAGATGAGAAAGACTCGAATGTTACTTCCTTTGAAACTCCAAGTGAGATACAACAGTGCACATTTTCCTTGCTAATCTGTGCCTGCCATCTAGTTTCTCACTGTCCGCTCAACATTTTGCAGATATAAACGGCATCGAGCCTGAGATTGTGGTACCCACTGGGCCATTTCGGAACGTCGGGTTGTCAAAAGCTGCTCAGACGCACAAACTGCGTAAACTGCGTTCCCCGTCCAAATGCAGAGAATGTGACAGCTACGTTTATTTCCAGGGAGCGGAGTGCGAGGAGGTGAGGACAACTTAGTGGTGTCTTAGAAAGTTTAGCCTCGTGTTTGAAATAAACCAGGCTTATTAAAGTCTGATTTCCTCTTTGCAGTGTTTCTTGGCTTGTCACAAACGTTGCTTGGAGATTTTGGCCATACAGTGTGGTCACAAGAAACTCCAGGGTCGCCTTCAGCTTTTCGGGCAGGATTTCTCGCAGGTGTCCGGCAACAGTCCAGATGGCATCCCCTTTATCATCAAGAAGTGCATCGCTGAGATCGAGAGAAGAGCATTGAGAATGAAGGTACGCAAGTGACAAGTCGGATCCTGCAGGTCTCGGCCAAAAAGAAATGCAAGATCATAATGAGTGCGTCCTCACTCTCTCTCTCTCAGGGCATTTATCGAGTGAATGGGGTGAAGACGCGGGTGGAGAAGCTGTGCCAGGCGTTTGAGAATGGCAAAGAGCTGGTGGAACTGTCGCAGTCCTCACCACATGACATCAGTAATGTACTGAAGCTTTACCTGCGGCAGGTGAGCCACCATTATATGTAAACATTTAACAAAATCATGCTATATAATATTGTTTAAATGGCATTTGGGGGTTTTGCATATTATACATATGTTAATATGAAAATTACTACTATTTTTTTATATTAAACATTTAACAGAATTTGCTTTTTTTTCTCAATTAAATGTAACCAATGTATTACATTTAATTTTTTATATATATAGCATTGTATTGTTAAATTTGATTTAAATATAAAATGAATACAATTTTAATTGGCACTTTTGGGTTTTTATTTTTTTAGATTTTACTTTAGTTTTAATAACTTATTAATAGTACTTTTTTTATAATATACATATAACTATTATATAATAACAAAGGGCATCCACCCAAGTTTTATTAACATAATTTAATAAAATAAAAGTTGTAATATGTTGCCTATATTGTTTGTAGTGGTTTTCATATCTTCATCTGTATTATACATTTTCCCTTTTTGTCTATTGCCCAGCTTCCGGAGCCCATCATGCCTTTCCGTCTGTACAACAGTCTGATGGGTCTGGCAAAAGAAAGCCTGGCTGTAGTGGGTCCAGAGGGAGCCGAGACCGGTAAAGGG
The DNA here is from genome assembly GCA_038088235.1 of Zacco platypus. NCBI lineage: Eukaryota > Metazoa > Chordata > Actinopteri > Cypriniformes > Xenocyprididae > Zacco > Zacco platypus. Next base: position 37,492,014 of record CM076086.1, on the reverse strand, counting down.
TCCGACCTGGTGAACCTCGGCTCTGAAACAGACCCTGAACTCTTGGCCCTCGTCGAAAGACTAAAAAATCTCCTTAAAGAGCTACCCAAACCAAACACCAGCACTCTCCGCTACATAGCGCGCCATCTGAGAAGGTAAAAAGTATATAATTGATTTCTTGCATTTAAGGGTTATATAACTTGCCTTGGCAGACTCAATTAGCAGCCATTTATTAAACTTATAAAATGTCGCTGTTTTCAGGATTGCAGAACTGGAAGATGACAATAAGATGAGCCCAAGTAATCTGGGAATCGTGTTTGGCCCCTCGCTGATGCGACCCCGGCCCTCAGGGGCCACAGTGTCTCTGTCCTCTCTGGTAGATTACCCATACCAGGCCCGCATAGTGGAAACCCTCATTGTATTTTATTCCTCCATTTTCCACTCAGACTCCAATCGGTCTGCATCCAGCAGCACGACCCGTGCACATTCCCTACAGCAGGTTTGTGATTTAATGTGCAGTGTTGTCTGCTGGGTAAAACCTCATGTTGTCTAATAAGGCCCTGTTTCCACATGGTATTAAGATGCGTTTTGGTTGATCAGATCACTAGTGGACGAGGCAGACATATGGTGTTTTAATCTGTCTCTTTTGTCCTCTTTCAACCACTTGTGTCCTGATTTCTTTGTAGGGAGGGTCTATGGGTGGGTAAATGTATGGACTTTTACAGCTCTTTCGATCTAATGGACAAAATAAGCTCGTACAATTTACATATGAATACTATACTACTGGAGAGTGGCGTTTCTGCTCTGACAGCCGCAATACCACAGCGAATGTGGTGTGTGTGTTAAGAGATCAGGAATGGTGAGAACATTGTGCTTGGTACGGTTGTCTTCAAAACAAACTTGCATCTTCAGCCGACAAAGTTTAAATCCCGTTTGTATGGTGTGCTTCCCATAAAGTTTATGCGTTCAGTAGGCGGTCTTTTGCGCAGTTCGAATGCATTTGACCACATGAGCATCTACAGCAATCCGGTTGAATGAGTCTTCATCTACCTCTGGAAGTGGTCGACCGGTTACGTTTTACACCTGTATTAACAATCATCCACTTCTGATCCGATTGACCAAAACGCATCGTAATACCAGGAGGAAACGGGGCCTGAGAGCTCAATTTTAATGACATCAACAGTTTTTTTTTTTTAATGCAGAAAAATTATTTGTCTGTGCAGGAAAACAGCATTGAAGAAGAACAATGTTTGAACGATGAACAAAGGGTCATCGATGATCCTGGAGCTGCAGAATCAGACAAGTTCGAAGGCCTTGGTATTACATACATTTTATACTTTTGTTGTTTGAGTATAATGTATTAAGAATTCAGATGTATAAGGTTTTAATACCTTTTTGTCTTATTTTGCCACGATTGATTTACTTTGCATATGAAAAATGTATAATGTTGTATCATGTCTCAGCAGAGAGTTCCCCAGGAACCCCTGGTTCTCTGGAACACAGTCTGGACTCCGATTCAGATGTGGAACCGGGCAGAAGTGAACTACAGCCCCCCAGCCCAACAGATCAGGAACTCGACGGGACCACCGAAGACCAAATGAGGCCATCCGTCCTTCTGGTGAACCTCCAATGTCCGTCTGGTTCAAACGAGCCCCCTGCCCTCCCTGAGAGTGAGCCACCCGAGTTAGACGAAACAGAGGAAGTACCAACAAGCCCACTGGCAGCGTTAAATATCGATCAGTAACAATACCACCAAAACACTCACTCTGAGTTTATCCAACACACCAGAACGCTTAAGTTTATGATGTTTTTAAAGATTCATTTTAATATTTAAAATACTTCGCCTTAATCTTGACTTATGCTTTTTTTTTTTTGTGGTTTTCAGTTTTATTTTTCAGTGTTATTTTTCAGCAACAATCTCATGCAACCATCTGTCATGCACTGTGTTCTATAAGATCACATTATACTCAGTTTTGAATATGTTAATTTTTATGTGTGCTTTTAATAAAAAAAAAAAATTCAAAATAATACTTTAACCAATGCAAACTAACTTGAAGTCATGGTTATATGCAAATTAGATTCCATGGTTGTCAGCAAGGAAGTTGTTTACTACAACAACGTTAACGTTTGGTTGACTAATGAACAATGCTTTCTATTTCTCCATTGAACTTGTGGACATCTGCTTTGTGACAATGGCTTTCAGAAAGAAGGTGAGTACTTTCTCTTCTCCACTTCTCACGGGACAAATGAAATGACAGAGTGGCTAAAAGAATCATGTTTATTAGTTAAAATGAATTATATAAAAAAAGACAATTCAGACCATGTTCACTTCCAGTAGTTGAAGATTTTGAACCTGTCAAAATTACAACTTAAATTAAAATGTGAAAATTAATAAGAACAAATAGGTTAATGATACTAAAATAACATAGGAAAGATTTGCAGAGTTACAAGCAGGAACATGAGAAATGCTATAACAGTTACCAAAATGCAGTTACCAAACACTAACAGGGTTGGGAATTGTTTGAATTTTAGCAGTTTCTATTATTGGATTACTGACTGTATGAAATGGATAAGAAATAAGCAAAGTTATTTAGTCAAGCTCAGAGTTTTTTTTTTCTTGTCTTTGTTTAATGACAAACAGCAGAAGGTTTATTACACTGCTGTCACTGTCAGATGCCAGTATATGAATTTAATTCCCAACCCTACACTAGTGAACAACAGAAATACTGACTTTGAGCATTACTGGACCAATCTGTATGTGATGTACCGTCCAGCAGTTTCACTCGGTCTGATGATCTTAACAACCTGAAAAACACGGCACAAACTCACTTTACACCCATGAACATCAAATGTAAATGCTCAAACTATCAGATTTTCAGAGTTATCAAAAGAAGAACTGCACATCAGACCGATTTCCCACCTGGCCTCTTTTCAAGCCAAAGTAACGGGCAACAGGATCCCCAGCTTGAATTCTGGGAAGCTGGTTTTCCTTTAGTTTACTGGAGAGGTGCTGGTTAAGGCAAACCAGCAGTATACGCTATAAAGCTATAACCAGAGATACTGCATGCATTTACATGAATATACACTTCCAAGTACAAAAGGATACTATCGTGCCAGCAACTCTGTTACTTCCTCTTTAGTCATCACTATGTGCTCTGGAACAAGCTGAAATGAATGAAATATTATTATTGCACCACAACTACTAACTAAAAATCTAAACAACCTTAACCCTCTGTATTGTTCATTTGGGTGTCAAATTTGTGAGCTTAATCCCTGATTTTTTTTTTTTGTGTGTCTTTTGTACTCTGAATGATTTAGTGTAACCCACTCCTTGCTGTCCGTTTTCACTGCATTGCTGCTGAATTATTTTATTTCAACCAATTGCAAAAACACAGTTCATATGCGTATCTGTGGGGGGTATCTTTTTTGCACTCTTGATATTTTAGAATGTCATCCCTTCATTGCTGTGCACTTTTTTTTCCCTGCATCGTGGCTGACGTGTAGATTGGGAAATACAGAGAATCATTTCCTATGGCGGTCATTTTTGACTGCAAACAACGGTGTCTTTTTTGTGGTCACAGTGACTGCTGCAAAAGTTGGTGTTTTATACAATTCCAATGACATGGCAGTTTTTAAAATGTAAAAATCTTTTTCAAAAGGCCGAACACCACCAGAGGGTTAAAGTCCATTAAAAATGCAGGTTTCTTCTCACCTCGTGCTCAGTAATGTTGATTAGAAGCTCCTGCTGAAGAAACTGCTCAAGTATGTATTTTGGCGCCATGTCCACCAGAGACTGAGAGACAAAACATGTTAATTGTCTTGAGTGATGGTTAATGGAGGTGCAGGGATGACGTGTGTTTGTAGGCCAAAACCCAGAAACGAGATTCGGCATTGCCGGATCCACACAAATTTTTAATGTATTCTCTCATTCACTGCCATAGAATTTTATCCAACTGTGACTACTTTTGCTTCGAGAAACTCAAACATGTGAAAAGGGTCTATGGAATTAAAAACAGTAGGTGTGTTTGACATGAAGCGGCGAACTGATCGGTGTATGAAAAAAGTACCGTAAGAGCAATTAGAGCAGACTGTTGCGTATGCTTTCAAATCATACACTGATCGATTTGTGCAGTGCCGCATCAAGCCAAACACAGCTGATTACATTATTTGTGGCTGCAATTTACTCTCTATAACTAATTGGTGGATTTTTCCTGTATAGCATCATGGGTAATGTAGTTTTTTCAAACAAATTCCGTTAAACATGATTCTTTAAAAAAAGAAAAGTTCAAATGATGTTAACAGTAACTTGACGTACAAGGTTAAAATAAACTGACCTTTGGAGAACATTAAGGCAGTTTTTAATTCCTGAACCTGACCCTTATAGCACGCATTTACTTCTAGCAATTGTTATTAGGCTTCGAAATTCAAAGTTGTGTTCAATTGTGAAGATTATGATAATGAAGAAAACGTATAATAATCAAACTTCTGTTGGTCACAGAGCTTCTTTTCTGCAATAATCCAACACCCAATGGAAAACGGGCTTTTGTCGCGGGAACTAATTTAGCCTACAAAAAATACGTCATCACTGCAGCGTTCTAATAAACAGCCATTTTGAAGTGAATCTGCTCTGCTTGCTCACCTGTTTGGCGGAGGGCGTCATGCCCATCTGGACTACAATGATGGCCCGAGTGATGTTTTCTTCCTGCATACGCTGGCAATACATCTTTATGGTTTTAATGCCAACCTTTGGTTCCTCTGAAAGCAACATTACGAATATGATATAACCAGTCATGGGCATCCGAAATACATCAAATATCCATCAATACTTCATGATAGAAAATAGGGCTATGGCAAGCCGGCTCAGCATTAAATACCCCTTCCCGTACTAGTCATAAATCAGTTTTGACTAGTCATAATTGCAATTAAGATATCTACAATGTTAATTTGACTAGTCGTAATATACATTACAGATATCTACAATGCTTTTACAACTAGTCATATTCTTCCATTGACTTCAATTGGAAAATATTTTCAGATATCTACAAATGAGGTTTGACTAGTAGAAATTGTAATTAAAGATATCTCCAATTTGATTATGACAAGACAAAACCTAGTTAGAGATCTCAAATTATAATTTGCACTAGTGGCAATTAAAATAGAGATATCTCTAATTGTCATTCTGTCTAGTCGATTTATAATTATCACTCGTCAAAATACGATATTTAAATACCGTTACCATATTTAAATATATTTATAGATCGTCAGAACAAAACAAAGCTTAAATGCTGAAGCGGCTTGCCATAATAGGGCTGCTGTTGAAGATATAACATACCAGGGAAGAACACAAACATTTGGTCGGTTGGATCGTCGTTGTGGGCGACCAGGACAGTGAGGTCGGTTCGTCGTGGTCGACCCTCGCTGGGTTTGTCTCCAAACTGGCTTCTGAACTCATCGAGAGTCTGATCCAGCTCATCTTGCGTCACCAAATAACCACGATCGTGGCAAAGCTACACAATACATGATAATAACACTGAATATTTTTGTTATTTGGATGTGTACTGTATTTTAAGAGATCTTAACTGCGGATAACAATCAACTGTCTAACTAACGCAGCATGGCAGGTGTTACACTATAAAACAAGTTATGTAGCTTTTAAATTTACCTGCATTATAGTTTTCCTAATTTTCCATAGTCTGTAAGTCTCTTCCTCGTCATCCATATCGCGCTAAAAAGATGATTAATAATAAAATATCACGACCAAAACAGACCGCTGTTTCGATCCTTGCACCACACGTTTGAGTCCCGCTGATGGCGCGTGCATATGACGTCGGACGTTACGCCACAGTCAAACTACATTGCGCACTTTGATTTCGTATGTACAAAACAATACGCATTGATTTTTTTTGTAAATATATAAGCGTTTACTAATCGATTTCAGGGAATGAAAATGTTATATCATGTTAGTAATAGATAATAGATGAAAATATTATTTTTTTGCTTGTCAGCGATTTATAATGAAAACAAATACGATAAGGAAGGAGGTTTTGGAACAATCCAGAAACGGTTCTTACTATCTTAAATTTAATGTTGGAAGCGCGTGCGATTTCAGCAAATGTGTTCGAACAGTTCAGATCAAAGAACCGGTTTCCAAAACGATTCATTGATTCCTTTGTCGTCCCTAACATCCTATAATAAGAGCAAGCATATTAAATTCACTAAAACGTTAAAGTATTTGATTAACTGCGTTTTATCAGTACACTGGAGTTTAGTGTAATTTCGTGAGTCCTCTGTAGTTTGACGTTTGGATCATTACGAATCAGACATCAAGATCCACTTCGAAGGAATCGTTCTGTGAAGCAATTCAATGAAAAGAACCAACACAAAGGAACGATTCATTTAAAAGCTGTGCATCATTCTGGACTTTGCAGAGCGTAAAGAACAAAAATGGGTTTTATCCATCGCGTTTTGCTGTTCGGGGCTTTATCGAGCAGTGGGATCATTGGTGCAATGGTATCGTAACGTTAAATCCTCTGTAACTTACTTTTGCTAATCTGATTCATGTTACGTAATCTGGTAAATACGATGTTATGCGCTGTAAATGTTTTATCATCGGTACACACACAATCAGTCCTATTGTGCAAGAAAAGAGTCTAGTTTCACTGCATTTAGTCTTTGTGCCAGTTACCCTTGTCTGTTATTCAGATAATGCGCAATCAACAATAGCAATCTAATCTAACAATGTTTGTCTTTTCTTTTCTTTTTTTGGCACACGCCACTAGAAACTACTATACTATACTGCTATACAAAATAAATAGTATGGCAAGCCGTTTTGACTTTTATTCATTTTCAGGATATGAACTTGTGATATCAACAATTACATTTTCATTAGTTAAAGTTAATTCTTGATATCAGGAATTAGATTTCCACTAGTAAAAAATATACTTCTTGATATCAACAATTCAATTTCCACTATTATAAACTATAATTCTTGATATCAACAACTGAATTTATACTAGTAAAAATGTTCATTTCTGATATCTGAAAATGAATTCCTGATATCAATATAATTTCTGATATCTAAAACGGTTTTCTTACTAGTAACAACCACATTCATGATATCAGAAACGAACATTTTTATTAGTAGCAATTCAATTGTTGATATCAAGAATAGACATTTGCACTAGTAACAATGTAATTATTGATATCAGAAATTTGCATTTTTACTAGTAAGAATTGTATTTCTGATATGTGAAATTAGAATTTCAACTAGTAAGAAATTAATTCTTGAGATCAACAACTGAATTTGAATGGCAGCCTATGGCGAGATTTCACTAGTAAAAATACAATTCTTGATATCAAGAATTATAGTTTTTACTAGTGGAAATTGAATTGTTGATATCAAGAATTAACGTTGTTACTAGTGGAAATGTAATTGTTGATATCACAAGTTCATATCCTGAAAATGAATAAAAGTCAAAATGGCTTGCCATATAAATAGGGTATTATTAACAGAACATCATGTCCAAAAAATATTGCACAACCATGGTGCATGTCCAAAAATGTCATTATCAAATGCCAAAGTACTTTTTTGTTAGAGTTAATATAATCATGAGTATTTTTTGCAATAAATGTATGTAAAAACATTATTTTTAGCCAATTATTTTATCCTTGCATCATGAATCCATCCCTGAAGGCAGTTTCTAAATCAGTATCCATATGGAATATCATGTGTTTACTATTCTACTGCACTTGCGAAATAGTATTATATATAATTTATATAATGCATGCGTCAGCGTTTTATCTAATACTTTATTTATCTAGTATTTGGACAAAGTGCCAACATGAACATAAAGAAATCAGCTTTCTCAGGTTGTGTAAGATTGTCACCCGGTGACCTTTGATCTCAAAAGGATTTACCATCAGATACCCCATATGTAGATGAGCTACAAGCGTGTAGTCAGCAAAAATTCAACCTATAAGGAAGAAACAGCCCCGTGTCAAGTTAATATTTATTTGGAGCCATATATATGGGGGGTTTCAGTGTTCTGGGTGCTTCTTGAACATAACGTACTTAGCAAGAGGATTTGATCGAACGCGCTGCCTGCCATTTCAGTAGTTAGTACTGAAAGGCAGCCATGCATTTCTTAGGCTCTGCTGTCGTTTTCTCCCTAGTGTTGCAGGCAATGGTAAGAATGGTTTTGAAGTGTATGAATGTGAACACTGGATTAACAGGTTTTTATTTGTAGTTGGAATTTAAATACTCAGATTTGTATATTTGATATTAGTTTGAGAATGTTACAAGTTTTTCTTTTACGTATGTAAATGTATTCAAATATATCCTACTGTTTACATCAGCTTGTTTTTCCTCTCAGACTGCACAGCTAGAGGACTGGCAGACGGCCAAATCCATTTATGATTTCACAGTCACGGATATAGATGGCAATGAAGTTTCTCTTGAAAAATACAGGTGAGAGATGGAAATGAGGAGTAAAATTGCTTTTTCTTTCACCTCGAGGTGTAAAGCCTTTTTGTTCAAGGCTGAAATAAACTACAGTGTACTTGAAGTCTGGAGAAGCCGATGCCAACTGATGAAAGTCAGTGTGACGTGTGACGTGTCTGACAATCAGAATTGACATGTTTCTATGAAAGCCCATTTCTGCTATATTAGAGAAAAACTCAACTGGTTACTTTGGTAAATCATAGAAATGAGATCGTCATAAACACAAAAGTTGAAAATATCAGGGGGAAATTCTGAATTATGAGTCTAAATTGACAAAAATCACAAGTATGACATTGTCATAAATATGATTTAAAAAAATCAATTATGACATACTACGTGACAAAATTGACAATTATGGATAGCAATTTACAAAAAGGTTACATTAGTTAACTAATTTAACAAACTAAGAGTTATAATAACAACTTCTACAGCATTTATTAACATTAGTTAATGCACTGTGAACTAACATACAAACAAAGAACTGTTGGATTGTTATTATCTAACATTAACAAAGATTAACAAATACAGTAACAAATGTATTGCTCATTGTTACTTCAGTTAATACATTAATGTTAAACAAATGAGACCTTATTGTAAAGTGTTATCAAATTATGATATACAAATATTGAAATTATGAGACGAATTGAGTCGAAATTGACAAGACAAAAAAAGTCAATATTATGAGATGAAAAGTCATAATTATGACTTAATATCTCCTAATTTCAACTTTTTACATCATAATTATGATTTACCAAAGCATAATGTTTTTGTGGCAAAAATGGGCTTCCATACATTTCACAGAAAATTGCAGAAACTGATTTTTTATTTTATTTTAGTTATTCTATTTATTTGGAGGATATCAAACATGTTTTGAGCCAATTTTATAACAAATACCGTTTTAATTAATCATGCTAGCAATGAGGCATACTTTTCTGCATGAGTTTGTTCGAAACAACTTGAAAGTCTGGTAGCTTATTACAGTATCCTCGGTTGTTTAGTTTATGATACGTCACTCCTTTTGAGTCACTGATTTTGTAACACTAACAAAATCCCATTTCCTGTATATTTCAGGGGAAAAGTTGTCATCATCACAAACGTTGCCTCAAAGTGAGGCAAAACCCCAGTAAACTACTCTCAGTTTGCAGAAATGCACGCCAAGTACGCTGAGAAAGGTTTACGCATCCTGGCCTTCCCATCCAACCAGTTTGGCCGTCAGGTACAGGGAGCAAAAATGTTTTTAATACTCTTAAATCAAATAAATTCCATGATCCAATAATATATGTTTTTGTTCAGGAACCAGGAACCAATTCCCAAATCAAGGATTTCGCCAAGTCTTACAACGCAGAGTTTGATATGTTCAGTAAGATTGACGTGAACGGCGACACCGCACATCCTCTGTGGAAGTGGCTGAAGGAACAACCCAATGGAAAAGGATTTTTTGGAAAGTGAGTTGCCAGATAGTTGACTTGTAAATGTGTAAATAAATGCTTATTTGATGCCATTTAAGGGATAGTTCAGCCAAAAATAGAAATCATTTAATGGTTTCCCTTTGTCTTCCATTGTTTTTTGTCCATATAATATAAGTTAATGGGAACTGAAACTGTTTGGTTACCAACTCTAGGAAGAAGTAGATATGTCAATGTTAATGTACTTGGACGGAATAGATCTGCTACGCTGCTGCTGATTATTGCTGCAGAACATGTACAGAGACTTGCTACTGCCAAAATACACACTGACATACTGCTGCTGCACAAACTTGCATGGAATTACCTGTAGCAGATATGTAAGGTGGAGCTGGGGAAGGTGGAGGGCTTCAGAGGAACTCTGTAAGCGTGCTGCAGACTGCTATAGCAAACACTGACCAACTATTTAAATGTTGAGCAGCAAGCTCATTGGCTGCAGATGCAACAGGAACCAATCAACTTGCGCCATGTAGTTAACAATGTAATTGTCAGCAGGTGGCATTAAGGACCTATCAGCTTGCGCCATGTAGAGTTTCATGACATAACTTGGTATTTTCATTTTTGGGTGAACTATCCCTTTAAAACAGCTGACGCACTCTTAAAAAATTATATTGAGATGTCTGTTGACTTGTTTTTATTCCATTATAGTGGCATCAAATGGAATTTCACAAAGGTATGTGCATTTTTCTTTTTAATTATGCTAAATAAATGCCTTTTATGAGTTAAATCTTGTTTGTTAGTTAAATATTTTGTGCCTTCGTTAAAGTAAATCCTTAAAATCAATATTTTGGGGTTTATTTTCAGTTCCTTATTAACCGTGAAGGCCAGGTGATGAAGAGATATTCTCCACTGACAGATCCAAGCGTACGTTGTTTCGTTTCTTCTAATCTTTGATTGTGTTTCAGTTTGAATTGAGTCATAAAGTAGGTCATGTTAGTGATTTGCTACAGTATCTAATTGTCACAGTGATATTGGCACAAAATATGTAATTTTTATCAAATATTTCTCTTTTAGGTGGTGGAGAAGGATCTGCCTAAATATCTCTAAGGAGCATCAGCTGACTGTCAAATGATCCCACACTGCCCTGCCACCCCTCTTTATTCTCCCTGACTGACAGCTGGGTATCAGTGATGTCGTCTCACGGACTAATGATGGTTTGTTTTAAAACCCCTCTTGAGGAAAAAACAGACCTGATGCATTTGGCGTGCAACCCCTCCTGAGAGGATCTTCTGTGCCCAGCCATCAGTCTGGAGAGAGACCTGCCCCTTGTGCTTTTACATGAAAATATGTACATTTCTTCAGCAATAAACATGTTGTCATGGTGTAACATTTCTTAATAAATGTAAAGAGACTGATTTTAAAAATTGTGGATGTGTTTTGTTGGTATCGGTGAGCCAGTGTTTTAATATCATTGAGATACTATTATTTTATTTTATTATTATATTTTTACTATTTTTGTATTTTCAGTGGCTAGTTTTAGTTAACTGTAATAACCCTGCAGTAAGCATGAAATGTTTTATATATGATTGCCTAGGAAAAGTCATCACTGAGGTAATAATTCTCTAATATATTCTTTACATATATATATATATATATTATATATATATATATATATTTAGATTTAGATTTAAAGTATTTTGTATGCTAACTGCTTCATTTAATTCAATTGGAGAATTCACTGAACATTATTATTGCTTTGTTCATCAATTAATATTTTATATTAACAACCATAACAGTGAAAACAAGGCTGATTGAATATTATTTTATATTATATTACATGATTATATTATATATTTAAATACATGTTAAATAATTTAACACATTTTAATGATATCGTTTGTCTAAGCCTTTCCTCTTCCGTGCTTTATGAATTATGAAGATTCGCCAACAGAGAGCAGCAGCAGCCTCATCTAAACACTCAGCAGAAGTGCGATTCATTCTTACGAATCGATTCATTCGGTTCGCGTTACCGAACAAGTTCAAACGATCAACTATGTTTCGAGTAATCTTTTTCTCAAAAAGTCTTAGTTTGTCACTAAGCTTTTATTTAGATATTGTGTCAGAAGTTGTTTTCTAATTCCTGGCAAAAATATATTTTTCGTCAAAATACCACATTCATTCACATTTAATGCGGTAAAAATCTAATAATAGCTTTCAGAATATCATAATTTCTTTCTTAATTTCTAGTACCAAGTTACCACATCTGCTCACAGACAAACAGTAAATCGAGTCCAAGATTATTTTTGGAGGCTTTTCGAATCAGTTCAATTGAACCATTCAGTCTGTTCAAACTAACGATTCGTTCGCGAATCGAACACACCAATCCTGTGCATGACAGCTCAGAGGAGAGGAGAGGAGGACCACGACGCGCAAGAACGGTCCCCAATCTTCCACATTATTTTTTGTCAGATAGTCAGATTAATATAGATTAGAAGGCAAAGCGGTGTATTGTTTGAACTCGCTACCATCGGTTGGCAGCGCTCTCGCTCGGAGGATTCATCCCGGGATTTTGAATGGAAGCGGAGGCTGAAGGGGCGGCCAGCCTGTCTGAGGCCGGGGATGGGAGTCCGTTATCCGGGGCAACAGCATCCGAGGACACGGGGACGACGGACGGTGAGGACGCAGGTAACTAACCACTCGGGGTTTGATTCGATAGACGGGTTAAGAAAGACTTCGGTTCATGCAATCTCATCTGTTTGATTCATAGGTGGCTGGGATGCACATGGATAGAGCTAGCAAGACTAGCATTCATGCATGGATAAGTGACTGATTCATGTGAAATATCACTCCAGCTTCAGATTATTAGGATTCACATGCAGCCAGAGAGAGAGAGAGAGTCAGAGTGTGTGCAATTATAGTAGGCTATATAGTTTTATGGGCTTGTTGTGAGGTGGATGCTTTGATATGACGGGTTAAACCCAGAGTCAGCTCGCTAGTCATCAGCATAGCAGGGACACTGGGTAGATGACAGATGGGATGATGGGGGTTTCAGGTGAGGGTAAAGGGTTGTATTGCATCAGTGTAGAATAAATACCATAAAATGTTCATTGCATATGAAAATTTAAATGAACAAAAGGAGTTTTTGTAGACTAGACATTTTACAAGTGAGTGATTTATTAATGTCCTTTTTCTTCCTTCATTTATTTGAGTGTGTACAATTGCTTATTATGTCTTAGAAAAAATGTACTGTGGTGTTATCATGGTGCAATTATGGTAAATTGATATTTTTTTCCACTGCTATTTCGCATTTTTGTTAGTTTATTCATTATAAATAATTTTAAAATATTTTTTCTCAATTATATATATATATATATATATATATATATATATTCTACAGCAATTGGTGATTCTCTGACTGACAGTCTGAAAAAGCAGGGTTAAGTTTCATCAACACTCTAATACTTTTAAGGGGGATCATAAAAATTTTTATTTTTATTTAGTACTGTCCTGAACAGGACAAATGACTGAATTTATAAAAAAAAATTGCCGAACTGTCAACCTAACTTAACTGTTCTGTCATGACCTGGATGATCCACGACTGTTTTCATGTTTTGTGATAGTTGTTTGTGAGTCATTTTATAACTGTAAAAAAGGTCACTGCAAAAACTCACAATATTGAGAAGTCAAAAATATGAGATATAAACTCGCAATATTGAGAAGTCAGAATTAAATCTCACAATTTTGACTTCTCAATATTGCAAGTTTATATCTCATAATTCTGACTTTATAACTCGCAATTGCAACTTTATATCATGCAATTCTGAGGGAAAAAGTCAGAATTGTGAGAGAAAAACTTCCACACTTCCAAAGTATTCTAAAGTATTTAGATTAAGTTACTAAACTTGAGTAATGTAACGAAATACGTTACAAATTACTTTTTAAAGCATGTATTTTGTAATCTGTATATATATATATAATATTTCTTATTAATTTATGTGATTATCTTTTTTGTTGAACGTTTTTTGAAATCCTAAAACTTTGTTTCTTCAAGGTTTAAATTCGATTTTGTAACCCGCTGTATATACCATGTATACCAACACACACATACAAATTCTTGTTGAGCCTTGCACTTGGTTCAGTCTGATCATTCAGATTATCACTTTTAAAACAGTTACTTTATCTATAATTCTATCTTGTTTCTGCCTCTAAGAGAATGTGCTATTTTCCTCTCGCTTCCCCATTTTTATTTTTTCTGCTGTTTTAAGTCATGTATCTGTGTGTGAGTGTCAATGAGTGCGCTCGCAGAAAGGAAAGAAAGCTGCATTTTAAATGATCAGTTATTCCTCTGCTTTTAACATCAATACGTAAACAGATATAATAAGGAGTTTTTTATTCAACCAAATTTTAAATAATATACTGTGTTTGAGAGCAAAAATAATTATATTGTAATTAAAAAAGAAAACATTGCAAATAAAAAGCCAAAGATGTGGCTGCAAGTTATTTTGATTAACTATTACGAGGGTACGTGAATTAAAAAAAAAGATGGATAAAATGAATAATAATAAATACTGCAATATTCCATAAGAAAAACAAAAACAAGAATTATCCAGCCATTTATTGCAAAATAAAGTAATTGCCAAAACTCTTAGCAGTGCAAGAAAACCTTTTCGTCTTCTTTATGCAGTTTTACTCTCTCTTCTGCTGTCATTGTTCGCGACTCTAACTGTAAGACCTGTTTCCTGTTTTCGAAAACTGAGTACTTCGAAATCACTCATGTATTATGCATACATGTTCCATGAATGGTCCATCTAATTGTTGATGTAAATTATGATCAAAATGTATATTATCTAGCACCTGTGTTGCCATGCCAGACGGCTGCTACAACCCCTGTCAGAGCCGACTGACGCACCGCGGGACTGTGTCGCGTAGTGGGCGTGGACAGATATTTCGCCAAGTGAGAGCGACCAATAGAAACAGGCTTTTTATTCTGGCGCTTAGATACCGTCCATTGAAGTGCAGCTTCACTCAAGTTCAGAACTTTTCAACTCGCAAGTAAAAGTTTTAGAGTCGTGAACAATGACAGCAGAAGTGAGAGCAAAACGCCATGTGCGGGATGAAAACTGCACAAAGAAAACAAAGATTTTTGCACACTGCAAATTGCTTTATTTTTGTAATGAAGTCAGCTTTAAGAAGATTTTTTATTTGCAATCTTTTATTTATTTATTTTTTTGCTTTTAAACACAGTATGCTTGATTAAATAAAAAAAGACACAAAAGCAATTCCATAATATACACACAAAACAAACCAATACCATTTTCTTGGGTTATTAAACATAATCAGTGTAAGATTGTGCTTGTAGAGCACAAAATGTGATCCGTTCCATAAAGTGCCTATGTTCAGTAGTATGTACTTAAGATTGACCTTTCTCCAGCTCATTGTTGACATGATTTGTTCTTCTGGGTATGTGTTGAAGCTTCGCAAACTAAATTGTGGTTACTGTTCTTCAAAGACATAAATGTCAACGCAATTGGCTTGTAGTAAATGTCACATACTCTCTTGTAGTCTCATCATCTACTCTTTAATTGCTAAAACTTCATCCAAACACTCCCTGAATTCTTCCCTCGGCATCCTCCTGTTTTCATTGGTTTTCTCCCTGGCGTTTTTCCCGTGTAGATATGTGTGGGAAAACATGCTGACTGTTAAGCACGCAATCACATGACTCGTGTTTATGGGGTCTCACAGTGGCCTGTGAGTCATTTTCTCACCTAAAGTGACATGGACGCACTCATCCACCCTTGTTTTGGGGGGTTTTATGTTTTGCTCCTAAAATCAGATTAAATTTTGGTGAGTCACAGGTTTTAATAGTTCTTTAACAGTGTATATATGTCTAAAAATGTCACTACGCCTCAACAGAAAGGAATTAAATATTTACATTTGCACTTAAAAATGTACATTTTTCTAAAGATTTGCTTTAAATGAGTGTTAGATGATGGCAAAGTAATATAAATGTCAAAATAGGGGAAATAACGCACAGTTGAATATCCAAATTTGATGGATACGATGAATAATAAACACCCTCTATTATCATACAATTTGACAACCAATATTGGTCACAATATGACCAATTAGAAAAATAACAAAGTGCAGTAAACGGTAAAACCATTTGCACCACCAACCAGTGTGTTTATGATTATGATAATAAATTCAAATAATATGATAACAAAACACCAATTTACAATATCAAGCAGCATAATGGACTGTTTTTGAGCAGCTAAAATGACTGGAAGCCTCGCACATTCAAGTTAAAAATGGCCGCATCTGCTTTTATTCATTAATAACACTCTTTGCGTGTGGTAATACAATTATTGCTCCTGTTTCGACCAATGAATGATAAATATCTGTGTTGCCGTTCTGTTCAGTGGCCGTCTCGCTTGGCTCATTAAGAACAGCATTGAACTGATGAAGGTCGAGATAGGAAAAGATCTTTATTGTAAATTAATTATAAAACAGTTTTAAGGTTATTACCGCCAAATGGACCGTTTTCAGCACCACTTATTATCATGTGGTGGTGGTGGTGGTGGTAAATGTACACAATTAATGCATCTGTGAAATGGATTTCGCGGTTTATACAAATAACATCCCATGAGATGCATATATAATCAAACCCTTGGCGATACTCAAAGCTGTAATAGTGTTGTGCTCGCTGCTATTGCTTTGCAAAATAGGGCAGGTCTGTCTGCACACTCCATCTATTTCCCCAACTCGTGTTATTCTAATAGCTCAGACTGCTGGGAGTTTTCAAGCTCCGGTGGGAAATGGAAAACAAGCAAGAATTGCATAATGGTGTCTCTCTGTATTCCTTGCCCTCCTCCCCTCACTAATGCCCCGAAGAGGATGGAGCTTTTTATAGGCCTGCGGACCAGACCACAGTACTGGAAGACATTCAATCCCATCGGCACCTCAGAGAGAGTAGGGTGTCTTTTATGAGAGGACTCGGAGTCCTCAGTTAATGTATTTGTGTTCCAATCATTGTTTACGAAGAGTTAGCATATGTATGTACGGTCAGAGTGAGTTGTCTAATCATTTACATGAAACATGTAAATATAATTGGTTCCCAGAACGTTGCCAAATTGTTGCTAAAAGTGCTTTAGCACGTTATTGCGTCGTTGTTACAAAATATGGGTTCCAAAATTGGTGTTCCCTTTCAAAGGAACTCACATTTCGTCGAGGACACTGTGGGAATGCTCTTCGTGATTGCGTCATCAATCACATGTGAAATCAGTCCAATGGTGTGACGAGACATCAGAGGTGGGTGACGTCGCGAACAGGAAACTATAAAGTATGCACAAAACTGTGCAGCACTAGCTTCTATGTCTTCAGTAAGCGCTAAATCTGAAATTGTGTGTCTTATTTGGTGTTCTTTGCATACCTCCATTCATTATATTATTGTCATGGCGAGCAGACAGCAGTTTAGGTTGTGTGTTCCTTCCTGCCCATGCTACATGACGGCTGGGGATACTTACAATCTTTGCGTTGTTTGTTTGAGAGCGGAGCATGCACAGTCAGCGCTCAAAGGTGCTGGCCTTGCAGACTGTGAATTGCTTCCACTACAGATGCTCCACTCCCGCTTGGGTTCGGGTCCCACTGCTGCCGAGGCACAGCGGCAATCTAGATCCTGTGGATCGCAAAGGGATTCATCAGAGGGGTTAGAGATGGCCCAGCCCTATTTCTACCCTCACCTGATAAATCCAGTGCTTTCTCTTAGTGTCAGGAATCACACTTTGTGGTTTCTTTCAGACTGAGTGAGGCACCAGTGCAGATGTCCAGCTCTGAGGTAGCAGAATGTTTGTCCTAAAAATAAACTGGACGAACGCTTCCTGTCCTCGCCAGCATAACCTTTCATTTCTTTCCCTATCTCCACACCAAGGTGTCTAGATCGTGGAAGAGACCGGTCTCTTATATAATTCATAGTGAACAAACCACTCACTATTCCACTATAGTTGGCCATAATGAACATGGACTGCATCTCTCCCCTCAGACTCCATCATCTCTAAAGGCCCCGACGCGGCCCACCAAGCCAGTCAGAACAACATCGGCTTTGGCCTGCAAAGCATATGCAGCGTCTGGTCAGGCTGCACCTTGCCTTCACACTATGGGCCTGCTGCAAGCCTACCAGGCTGATTTGCTTGAAGGTCTTGATAAGGGCAGGGAATTGGCCCCGACACAGTCACAGAGTTGTGTCGGGCCACAGACAGGAAACGGCCAGGTTCATCAGCTGTGCTACTGCAGCCCTGGTCGCTACAGAGAGGCACTTATGGTTGAATTTAAGCACTATTTAAAGAAAAAGATGAGAGCTTCTTTATAGACGTGCCCACTAATGCTGGTGGCCTCTTCGGCAAAGCAGTCAGGATTCCAGTAAGCAGGTGGCGGCATCCCAGAAGCTCCTCCACTGTTGCTTTCCGGTCTCCAGGGCTGCTGAGCGGGAGCAGCCCCAAACGTCAAAAGCCAAGTTCCTTGCACTTGCTTCGCAAGCTCCCCCCCCACAGAGGGGGAAGACGGATCTGAGGACTGTCATGAAAAGGTCCTGACGCCAGTGGTGTCAGACCTCTGAGGGTTGTGCCCTCTGGGGGGAAGTGGTTAACATCACAGTATATGGTGCCCATTTCTCCTTGTTGCCCTAAGGGTAGCCAGACCTACCACCTCTTGTGCAGCGAATATAGATCTCATGCCCCCCCCCCCCCCACTGCAGAGGGTGCCAGAGCTTCCAGTTTGGTTGTTCCAGTGCGCCGTTTCAGGGTATCGAAGTGGTTCCTCGAAAAACACTAGACGCCAGTCTTGAGAGGTTGGTTCCCTTAGTAGATTTTCTGGCAGCGTGGAAGCTACTGCCAGATATATCTCTGTGGGTCCTACGTACAGTCGAAAAGGGTTACACTATTAAGTTCAGGTCTCACCCAGATTTATGGGGGTCCTACATGAGTGGGACCTGAGCAGACTCTGGTTACGGAACAGGAAGTAAACACTTTTTTGGGGAAAGGGGCCATAGAACGTGTACCTTCCCCCGATAGAGAAAAAGGTTTCTGTAGCCTTTACTTTATCGTTCCAAAGAAGGATGGAGGGTTGTGTCCCATTTTGGACCTGCGTAATCTGAATCAGTCACTCTTGCAGTTCAAATTCAAATGTTAACCTTGAGACAGATCGTATTAGAAATCAGGTCCGAGGACTAGTTCGTCACGATAAATCTCAAGGACACATATTTACATGTCTCTAACCTTCCACAACACAGGAAGTTCCTGAGTTTGCTTTCAGGAGTGAAGCATACCAATATTTCTTCCATTCAGTCTAGCTTTATCACCCCGCTCTTTCACAAAATGCGTGGATGCAGCACTTTCGGCATAGAGATGTCATTCTCGCTCACATGGAAAGATTGGGTTGAGGTTGAACGCCAAAAAGAGTACCCTTTCTCCAACTCAGAGGACCACTTTTCTATGTGTGGTATGGGATTCAACTATATGACATAGACACATCTGTCCCCTGCAGATCGAATCAATCCTGTCAAAAGGAACGCCTTGGTTACGAATGTAACCTTGGTTCCCTGAAGTGGGAACGAGACACTATGTCGCCCTGCCATACTTCCAGCATGCTGGTCAGTGACTTACTTCAGACTTTTAGAAGCTAGCACTGCACTGTTTGGGCATGCTTTATAGTTTCCTGGTCGTGACAACACCTTCCTCTGACGTCTCGTCACATCATTGGACTGATTTCACATGTGCTTCATGACGTAATCATGCAAAGCAATCCCACAGTGTATTAGATAAAGCGTCTCGTTCCCTTGGAAACCAAGGATACAGTCATAACTGAGACGTTTTACAGGAATGCCATAGAAGAACCATTTTTGTTTTTTAAAACTCTAAAAAAAACTTTTTGCACTTCAAAGAACATTTTGTTGAATGGAAAATTCCATAAATGTTAAAAGTTCTTCATGGAACCATATATGGATGCCCATAAACAGTGCTGGGTAGTAACTGGTTATATGTAATCTGGATTACATAATCCGATTCCTAAAATGTAGTACTTGTAATTAGATTATTGTACGTTTTAAAATACTTATAATCAGACTACAGTTACTTCTTTATTGATTACATTCACTGATTCTCTCTAATTCTTCTCATTTTTAAAATTAATTCTTCCTTATTTTATCCTTTAAATTTTCCTTTCTAATAAAGACTAATACTTATATATGTTCGGAAAGTCTTCCAGTTTTGTGTAATTGCACACACAAGAACGGCCACTATAGTTAGGTGGCAATAATTAAAAGTAGAGGCCACACAGCATAAACAGTTAAATGTTTTTTAGAAAGTGTTTTATTTTGATTGTTTTATTTTACAATATTTTTCATTAAATTTAACATTTTTAAGATTTAATTAAGTATTATTTCCGATCCCTCTGGAGTTTCTACACAAAATCTAGTTTGAGAAAGCCTGACGTATGTTTAATGCACTTCACGTTGGTGATAATGAAGAGAGGAATACATTTTCTTTTTCCTTTGCGTTTATATATCAATATGATAAAAGATTATTTTATTCAAATCAATGTGATAAATGAGTTAGATTGAAAGACCTAAAATGTGTAATGTAATAGATTACGTTACTAACTAGAATATTCATCATGTAATTTTTATTCAGTAATGGATTGCAGTTTGTAAGTTATCATCCCAGCACTGCCAATAAAGGATCTTTATTTTTAAGAGTGTATTGTATTCCATTTGGTTGCTTGGTGGTTTCTTTCTGGTGCAAAATCTTTTAGATTTTCTGGGCCCTACTTGTGTTCCTTCTCCAATATAAGTCTGTTGGATATTTTTCACCCTTTTTATCATCCAGCATGTAAAAATTATTTTTCGTCAGCTTTGATGTGAACACTATGTACGAGTAAAACCAAACGCACAGCCTTTCAAAGCAAACACCATTTGACAGAGTGTGAACTAGACTTCTTGTCCAGTGTTTGCACTATTTTTTCCAGAAATTATGAGCAATATTAAAATAATAATCCCCTCACACAAGTGCATTGTTGTTGCATCTCCAGTAGTTTGTTGTTCTGTCTCATGCGTATGCATAAAAATAAAGCATACTTTTGGCTTAAGTCTGATTAATTAAAAGAACTTCGAACTTTAAATAAAAGCATCTGTTGAATGGCTTGTTACTTGAATGAAATTTGCAAGAGGAAGCAATGAAAATGGTTTTGTGGCCTTACTGGTGGGTTTATAGTCTCTTTTTTCCTTTGGTTTGTTTTATACAGTTCTGTTTTACAATTTTATGAGCAGTTGTTCATTTGTTGTCATGGTTTTACTTCCAGTATTTAAATTTTTGCTATCATACCACATGATATTATTCACCCATAGTAGCATTTCTATATACTAAGTCCTTGATAAATTTAGTCTCATATAATGAATGTTAGCTTGAGGTGTCAGGTGTCACCTCAAAGGTTCTGTCGTCAAGTTCCTCATTTCAAGTCAATTTTGAGCTGGCTGTGATCACACCTACCCAAAGCATGTGGAATTTCAGGAGGTGTTTTGCCAATTCATTAGCACTGGAGATGTTTTGAGCTCTAACCCTTATTTTAGAAGGGTTATATATATAGGGTTATATCTTAACATCATCTCATGATAGAAGAAGAACGCAATGTTGTTTACGTTTAGCGTTAAAGGGTTAGTTCATCCAAATATGAAAATTATCCCATGATTTACTCACCTTCAAGCCATCCTAGGTGTATATGAGTATCTTCTTTCAGACTAACACAATTGGAGATATATTTAAAAACATCCTGGCTCTTCCAAGCTTTATAATGGCAGTGAATGGGGGGCCTGATTTTGAAGCCAACACGTGCATCCATCCATCTTAAAGGGATAGTTCACCCAAAAATGAAAAATCTGTCATCATTTACTCACGCTCAAGTGGATCCAACCCTGTATAAATTTCTTTGTTCTGTTGTACACAAAGGAAGTTATTTGGAAGAATGTTTGTAACCAAGCAAACATTTTTTTAATGTTACTCAGATTGTATTTGTCTGAAAGAAGAAAGTCATACACACCTTGGATGGCTTGCGGGTGAGTAAATCATGAGGTAATGTTCATTTTTGGGTGAACTATCCCTTTAAGTAACCTTTAAGAATTTAGGCTATTTTAAGGTAATTTTTTGTAAAGATATAACTCTGTTCAACACAGTTTCATCAGATGTTTTATACAGAATTCCTGCCCAAAATCAATTTCTGAACCTTGACATTTATAACCTCCTTCAACAGTTTACACATTTTGTGTCAAAGATGTAGCTTAGCGGTTAGCGCATATTGTGTGCTCAAACACTGTCTCAAGTGGGCAGTGTGAATCTCATCAAACAAAATTTTCTGTCTTTTCTTCTTTACCTGTGACTAAAAATAGGAATAAAAAACACATTTTTGCTGGTCTAATGGTCTTTATTAGATGTGTGGTTGACCCTGGCTAGTGGAGTATAGCAGAAATCCTACAGGATGTTTGCACACCAGCTTGAACTGAGGCCAAACCTAACATCAGCGAACAAGGTCTAGGAAAAAGCTCTTTTATGGAGAACGACAATGTTGCCCAAACAGTCCATAACAGTTTCAGGAGCCCACAGTGACAGCTGGATTCAGAAATAACTGGAACTAACTTGGTCATGAGGCTTATTGGTGTGCATGTGCTATTTCAGAGGTGAAATGGAAAATTGATTTGGTTTGGGACATTGCAGCCTTTATGTTTTTTCTAACTCTGAGCTACCAACTTCCTTACAAAGGTGGCACAACTTCAAATTTACAAAAAACGGGAAGCTTGCTGGTGGAAAATCCAGTTGGTAATGAATTTCTAGCTGGTCCAAGTTAGCGCTGGAAAGTGGTATAACATCTTGCTTCCAGTTATGTCATCTTAGCTTGTCTGCCAGCCCAGCCATCTTCACCAGATGGTGATGCAGGTGGTTGACCAACTGGAAACTATCAACTATCAGCTTAAAAGTATAGTTCACCAAAGAATTGTTTACTAATCATCTTCCCTTCAGGTTAGCTGGTAATCCTTGCAACTGTATCAATGAAGTCAACATGTCAAAAACTGACTTGTGTCGGACTTGTGAACAGTGTTTCATTGAAAATCAGACTCAAAAGAATGATTCATTAAACAGTCCAAAGCTAACATATTTAAGGCAGATGTCCAGTTAGCTACTAATCATTTTGACTAGACCAAAATTTAAGAACTTATTCATTCTGATTTGTGAACGAATTGTTCTGATTTTGTGAACCATTTCACATGATTAATTGAAGATCTAACTGATCTGACAATCAATGAGACCTTTTTATTACATTACGTTTTTATTTAGTAATAATAATAATTATAATTTTATTTGATAGCCATATTCATATATAATCACAAATCTTTTTGCCAAATTGTGCCCCAAACAAGCACAGTACACATTTAATCACATTTTAAATCACAATGTTCATCAGAAAAATTGCAGTTAGCTTTATTCCCCAAATTGTGCAGTCCTAATATGGAGCACTTTAATGCTTTTATGTCCTTTTTGAAGCTTAAAACCTCCAAACTCATTCTTTGTAAAGTCATTGTATAGAATAAGCAGCACATTTCTCAGAATTTCTCCTTTTCTGTTCTACAAACAAAAGAAACTCGTACAAGTTTTTAATGATATGCGAGTAAACGGGGACAGAATTCAAATGTTGGGGTTGACTTTTCCTTGAAGCTGTTTTTAGCTGGATTTTCCAGCATGCCCGTCATCTTCGTTTTGCTGTTGCTTTCTCACTGCATGACTATGAGCTGCTCTGTCTAGCGGCCAATGCCCTATTTAGAGCAGCATGTGTCTGTTGATGCCACATGCATATGCAAACTCAGAGAAAGCTTGTCGACCTTGATTGGGATGCCATGGAAACCGAGGAACTGAATGGGAGCGTGTGCAGATGCATCTGGGGCGACTTTGGGGTTAGAAGCACAGCTCAAGGAATCCAGCCGTCATCTTCACATGGTGTATTTTCATCAAACCATCTTTGTCAACAAACATCCCAGTCGCCGTTGACAGCTGCTGCTGAAGCTTGAGGGGCGGTGATGGAATATAAATGGAGGCCGAATAATGAAGTCGGCTGATGCTGTCTGCGCTTTAGAGGGTGACCCGTTGACTCTTGAAGTCTGGTTATAATTTCAGATGAATGTCTCGTAATCATAGGCACACAAATCTGGTTTCAAATCATGATCTTTAGGACTGACTGTCTGTATTTTCCTTTTGCAACCAATGAAATTTGATCAGATAGTGTTGTCAATACCCGGTTAATCAGTATTCCTTTTCTTTCCTAGACACGACATCAAAAAAGGCTTTCATCACAGAGGTATGTTCCTTAACCACATATCAAGAATATCTACTATTAGACTGAAAGCAAACCTGTTCATGTACAGAGTGCAGGTTGGCGGTATCTCATGTTTTTCTTTTTATACCAGATGCCTTCATCGTCAGGCCAGCCGGCTCATGGGAAGAAGATCGGCCACAGGGGAGTGGATGCTTCAGGAGAAACCACATATAAGAAGGTACATTGCGCTGAATCAATTTCAACAACTTTTTCTAAATTCGATATTGATTCCATTTAAAATGTTTTATTTTTTTCAATGTTTTATATTGGCCAATATTCTATTTTTAATTGTTCATGCTCATGTCCTCTCTTTTTACATTTAGATAGTTTGCCGCCATTTAACTCTAACCTAAAATTAGTTCAATCAGTTTCGATTTTGATTCCATTCAGATTATTTTAGTTACTTCTAGAGACATACTACATATATATCAATATAATTCAGTCCGCTTTTTAAAAATCTTTTCATTTTAACTTTTCAATATTTTATATCGGTTGATATTGTATATTTATACTTAATTTGTCTCTCTTTGCATTTAGATAACCTTTGCTAACACTAACCTAAAATTAATTATTTAGTAAATCTCAAGATGAATATCCATTTTTTATACTGTATAGTTTAATTTTGTAAAGCCTAAATTTACTTTTACATTTACATTAAATACATTTAAATCAATTGATTTTAGTTTAATGTTTTATTTTTTTAATTGATTTAGACAAAAGTGTTGATTTTTAAAATTGAACATTTACCATTTATTAAAAAATATAAAAAATAATTGCATATAGTAATAATATAGGAATTAATTATTGGTTTATCTGTATCGACCAGAATTGTAATATTGGTAATAAGTGTAGATCTGCAGAAATTGGCAGTGTTGATCGTCACTAGGTGACATCAGAACACAAAATGTAGATTAAAAGATCAATCTCTGGGTTAATATTTAAGAAAATATGTCTCTTGTCATTTATATCGGGTTTTTTTTTCTTTCTATTTTTTTCAGACCACATCTTCAGCACTCAAGGGGGCCATTCAGCTTGGGATTGGCTACACAGTTGGCAACTTGAGTTCCAAGCCTGAGCGGGACGTCCTAATGCAGGATTTCTATGTGGTGGAGAGCATCTTCTTCCCCAGGTGAGCTATCTATCTGAGGTTGAGGGTGGATGTAAAATTTCACATGAAATAAATGCTGTTCTTCTTCTCACCTCCTTCTTCTAGTGAAGGGAGCAACCTGACGCCAGCCCATCATTTCCCAGACTTCCGCTTTAAAACCTACGCTCCCGTGGCCTTCCGTTACTTCAGAGAGCTCTTTGGGATTCGGCCGGATGACTATTTGGTGAGAAATATAATCTAAAGGCTAGCTTTTATAACAAATGCTTGGATTTATTGAGGACCACTGAAGAATCACTCAACCAGAATTCAACTGTATCCATTTTTGTGTTCGCCTTTAGTATTCGCTCTGTAATGAACCGCTGATTGAGCTGTCCAATCCGGGAGCCAGTGGCTCAGTTTTCTATGTCACCAAGGACGATGAGTTCATCATCAAGACAGTTATGCACAAGGAGGCGGAGTTTTTGCAGAAGCTTCTTCCTGGATATTACATGGTGAGTTGCTGTACTTTTGACTGATGCATTTTAAATTGGGTTCCCAATGTCCGATCCCGATATGTAGAGAACAGGGTGTACGTATTATACAATACATTTATGCTGCATTATATAATATTTCTGCATTATATAACAGTTCATTGACAGCAAATGATATGTAGCCTACATAAAGTTGGTCAAATACTTATTTTATACAATATTTAATTTATTTTAGAACTGACACAGTGACAATTATGTCCAATTATTAACCGATTATCTGCCTGGCAAGTATTTGTTGGTGTATCACTAATGCAGCCTTCTACTTTTTATGTTTTTCAGCTAAAATAATTTCACAGTAAATACACTAAATTATAAATACAGTCAATTATGTTGTTATTTTGTTATTTTTTGAGAAACTATATTTCGGTAGGATATCGGTTATTTATCGATATTAGAATGTATCGGGCACCATTTTTGTACAAATTTTTAGTGTTTTATTTTTAGTTAATTCTGACAATAAATTATCAGTTGGACAGAACAAAAATATCAGCCATGACTTTAATAGTGTGTATTTTATTTGAAAATAAGGGTCAACCAATATGTATTTTCAATGTCCTTTGTCAGTCAAGTCACCTTTATTTATATAGCGCTTCATACAATACAGATTGTCTCAAAGCAGTTTGAGAGTGACAGCAGGAAAATAATGAAAATGAAAAGTCAGTTCAGAGTTGATTCAGTTCTGTTGTAAATATTATCAATTATTAAATGAATTCATTTATTCTATAAGCAGTTCTGCAGAAAACAGTGATGTCATTGTCCAGCTCTGTTCAGTTGTGATACAACAGCGTCAGTACAGTCAGATCAATAATACTGTTGAATATTACGTGTCCCTAACCAAGCAATCCAGAGGCAACAGTGGCGAGGAACCCACTTCTCCTCTGGCCAACGAACGAACACGTATGATTGTGATTCAGGCTGCATCACATGCCGATATCTATAGAACAGGGCAATAAATACTGCATGAATAGCTTAAAAATAGCAAACAAGATGTAGCCTAGATAAAATGACTGAAGTAACTTAATACATTTTACAACTGATACAATTGTGGGCTAATATTTATTGGCAAATAAATTATTTGCATGGGCAGTGTCTTTTGGGAACCTCTGCTTTTTACAAAGGGGGACCAACACAATATTAGGAAGGTGGTCATAATGTTATGCCTGATCGGTGTATAAACATATACATACATATATATATATATATATATATATATAAAACAGTTTTTCAGCTACAATAAGGTTTAAGCAAGGCTAAAATACACAGTTTATGTTGTTATTCTGTACTTTTTGAGAAACATGCTTTCCACCCTATTATCACATGCTGGTACAAATCAACCACCTAGTTAAACAACAACACTGCTGATTACCCAGCAAGCTATTTTGAACTAATTTCTCCCCTAAGGCGATTTGTCTGCTATTTACCTGAATAACAAAATAAATTACACAATTAGCATTTAAACCGTGCTTGTTCTAGCTTTCTGTCTCCATTGGACCAATTCAATCCACAATTTAAGTACAAAAGGGTTTGGTTTCCAAGAGAACATGAGTTTTTCTTTCAGTAGATGATGCCTAAATGGGTTCTCAGTGTCAGCAGAGTCTGACCAGTGACTGGCTTGGCTTGTTCCATCCATTCAGCTGGAGCTAATGAGCCCATGAATAGTGACGGATCAGTTGTTGTTCAGCAACAATGCTGACCTTGGCCAGTTCGCCTACAGAAATCTGTCTTTAACAATGTCTGGCTCTTTTCCTTTTTCTGTTTCTCCTCTTTGATCGTATCTTGTATCATGTCACCTTTGGGAAGGTGATGGTCGTTGCACAAAGCTCCTCTAGGTTGGATATCTGCTTCATTGCTTTGCCTTTGTGTGGTGCTTTTTAAGAGGACACAAACTCCAATCTAATTGGAATCAGGTGGTGTTACTACGCCCTGGAACACTAGCTGGCAAACTGAATGCCATTGACTTGAGGAAGCCTTTTTTTGGGTGTTTTGAGTCTGGAATGTTGAAAAACAAATAGTTTACTTATGCAAAAAGGCTGTTATTGAACGAGTATTAACATTTAGAAGTGGTTATAAGCGAACGTGTAGTTTGTTTGCAATATAAAAACAAGTTTTTGTTATAATAAACAGATGTGTGTTGTAATATTGACAATTTTAAGGAATAGTTAATCAAAAAACAAATATTCTGCTGTCATTTATATATCATGCTCTTCTGAATCCGAGTGAGAACACAAAAGAAGCTGCTCTTTTCCCCACAGTGACTTTGAACTTGGATGCCTTCAAGGTTAAAAAATGAAAAAAAAGCTAAATAAAAGTATCATAAGAGTACTTATTTTTGTGCAAGGAAAAGGCTGAAAAGATGAGCTTATTTTCTGTTCTTCCCTGTAACACAAAAGAAGATGTTTTGGAGAATTCACGTCACTCTTTTCATATGATGAAACTGAATGCCATTGAGGTTCAAAAAATGACAACAAAGCTAAATAAAAGTACTTCTTTTTGTGCAAGGTAAAGGCAAAAAAATTGTTATTCCCTGAATATCTCATTTGTATGTCCTTGTATTTAAGCTTAAGTTCGTCAAACGTGGCGCAACGAATTTTGGAGCACAAAATTTCACTATCGGGTGAATAAACGATGAAATGATGAATTGTAACTATTCCTTTAAAGAGAAAAAAAAGTAATTACACAATGCTTGTAACATATTAATACTAATACCAAGTTTTTCCATAGATTTGTACCACTGCATGGATGACTTGAATTTGAATATTTGTTTCCTCTGACTGGGCATTGATTTGTCAAATGTTTGTTTTCCTGCAGAACTTGAATCAGAATCCTCGCACCTTATTGCCCAAGTTCTTCGGCCTGTACTGCGTACAATCGGGTGGGAAGAACATTCGAATGGTGGTCATGAACAACGTTTTGCCCAGGGTGGTGCGCATGCACCTCAAATACGACTTGAAGGGATCCACCTACAAGCGACGGGCCTCTAAGAAAGAGCGGGAAAAGGCGAGGCCCACTTTCAAAGACCTCGATTTCATGCAGGACGTACCAGACGGTCTCATGCTTGATACAGACACATACAGCGCCCTGGTCAAGACGTTACAGAGGGACTGTTTGGTAAGTTCTGCACAGTGTGCCGTTGAGTGGATGTGTGAATGGGAGCAAATATTGATGTGTTTTTGGTGTTTAGGTCTTGGAAAGCTTTAAGATTATGGATTACAGTTTGCTTCTGGGAGTTCACAACATCGATCAGGCGGAGAAAGAGCAGCAGATGGAGGGATCTCAGGGCAGCAGTGATGAAAAGAGGCCGCTGGCACAGAAGGCGCTCTACTCCACTGCCATGGAGTCCATACAGGGAGCATCGGCCTGTGGAGAGGAAATTGACACTGATGACACGTGAGCGGCCGAAATTAGTCCATGTTTTCACATATATTAAGGATATTTTAAAAATGTGTGACGAAGTAATATCAGCTAGACCAAAATTCTAGCTGATATCCCAATAACCTGGTTATTATTTTCATGTTATTGCCCATAACCAATAAATTTAATTCTTTACTATTTTGATGCAATTTTTTTTCCTTTATAAAATGATATTTAAGGGTTAGTTCACCCAAAATGAAAATGATGTCATTTATTACTCACCCTCATGTCGTTCCACACCCGTAAGACCTTCGTTGATCTTTTGAACACAGATTAAGATATTTTTGATGACATCCGATGGCTCAGTGAGGCCCAGAAAGCTACTAAAAACATATTTAAAACAGTTCATGTGAGTACAGTGGTTCAACCTTAATACTATAAAGCGATGAGAATACTTCCTGTGCGCCACAAAAACAAAATAACGACAATATCTAGTGATGGGCGATTTCAAAACACTGCTTCGAAGCTTTACGAATCTTTTGTTTCGAATCAGTGTTTCCAAAGTCACGTGATTTCAATAAACGAGGCTTCGTTCTGTCATAAGTGTTTTGAAATTTCAATAGTTCACGTGACTTTGACAGTTTCATACGCGAGCCGACCCACTGATTAAAAAAAAAACAAGATTCGTAAAGCCTCGAAGCAGTGTTTTGAAATCTGCCATCAATTTGCATTTAACTGTATCCCTATGGTCAAGTATGGTAAATTCTGACCTGCAAATTTATATCACGTGAAGACATGTGACCAAATTAAAAAGAACACACATTTTTTTGCAGTACAGTGGAGTAGATTGTATATTTTAGCTTTTTTTTATTATTATATTATTTGTTGAATTTATGTTTATAGAAAAGATGCCACACAGTGAGATGTCATGTTATGACCATTACAGTGTGCATAGAAAGTCTAGTGTGACCACAGCTTAACCCAAAAATTCAGATATTTAGAGACGTTTTTTGTTTTGTTTTATCTCATTTATTTGGATTTTACTTGCTTTTATTTAGTATTTTTTATTTTGTTTTTGTTTTGTCTTTCCTTACCGTTTTTCTTCTCAAAGCAGTTTTTTAAGATTCTGACAACTTCAGGAAACAGAAACACTTTTCAGCACTAGTGCAGTTTTGTTCCCAAAGCATTTTTTTTTTTAGGATTTAGCAAGGTTTAGACTAGACCTTGAAAAACTTAAATAGTCATTTATTTTCTCCTGTTTTCATGCTGTCAGGATGGGCGGCATTCCTGCAGTCAATGGAAGAGGAGAGCGCCTGTTACTGTACATCGGAATAATCGACATCTTGCAGTCTTACAGGTGCTTACGTCAACCTCTCCGACTCATGTCACTTATGATTTACATCATGAGGCGTGTGATTCATTGCTGCCAGTATGATTTAAAAGCACCATGGAGTGAATTTTTTCTATTTCTGTTTCAGGTTAATAAAGAAATTGGAGCATACGTGGAAGGCTCTAGTCCACGATGGGGTGAGAATTTTGTTGAATTTCAATGGCTGTTATCTAGAAAAGACCTTTTGAAATATATTAGCATCATTGTTCCATGCAAGTCGCTCCATCTCTTGTCACTTTGGATGAAAAGTTTGGCCAAGTTAACATCCAGCTGTGTTTTGAGACTCTGTGTTCTTTGACCTTCAGTATAATTCTTCCTTCTTCCTTCATTTTTATATTAACAAAGCAGGGTCTGCTGCGGCACGTTAGCATGAATGGAGTTTAGTGAGAATTACAGGGTTTTGGAGGAAATGCTTGTAAAATATACACTAATTTGGGACTAATTTTTCTCAGAGGATGTGCCAATTGGGCTATTGCTGGATATGAGACGCTTTTCATTTTCTCTTCAGCTCGGCTGTAAATAAAGGAGATTTCTCCAACCCTGCCTGTGACGCATCTGTCTATGCCATACTGTGAATGGCTCAAGAATCATTTGCATGCTAATTAAGTTATTTATAGACCTAGAGCTGGTATATCTTATAGAGCAACGTCAGCTGGAAGTGTTAACTTGTGTCTTCATGAATAATGTATGTTGAACTGGAAAACTTAAGTTTGACTTAAAGGTGACCTATAATGCAACATTCACTTTTATAAGGTGTTGGAACGCTTTATAAAACAACTTTATTCAACAGATGTGTGTGTAAACAACCAGCCTATAATGGTAAAAATCCACTAACAGTTTTTTAATATTTCCCATAAATAATAAACACTCTTCAAATGAGTGGTTCCAAATTTCCTCATGTTTTTTTCCCCAAACGAGTTCAGCAAAAACGCCACCCTGCAGCCGATTCTAAAGATTTCATTGGTCATGTCAGTCACAGTACTGATTGCCTACACCAAAAACTGATCTCTAACCTGTCACTCTAACACTGAAGGGTTAGTTCACCTAATAATGAAATTTCTGTCATTAATTACTCATCCTTCGTCGTTCCACACCCATAAGACCTTCGATCATCTTCGGAACACAAATTAATATAGTTTAGATGAAATCCAAAAGTAGTAAAGACATCGTTAAAATAGTCAACATGACTACATGTTGGACCTTGAATGTGGTAATTACGTTGCTTTCTCTTTGGGATCAGAAACCTCTCAGATTTTTCCTCATGTACTTTTAGTACTTCACAAACAATGGTCAGTTCAACACTGGATTTACACAAAAAATTGACATGCTAGTCGATGAGTTGAATCAACTTAATTCTTCAATAGCTAGATAAATTTATCCACTAACCATTCAGAAACGTCTAGTTTCATTCCAAAAGTTGTAACTTCTTCCTGAGTCTCTCCATCAGTGTCCCGACACCGGCTCAAACATATGATGCTGGACAGCGCTACTGACAGTTTCTGACATTTTGGCTGCGTAAAATTCTCCAGATTTGATGTTGTTGTTGTTGAGTATCTTAAGCGCGAGCTGTTAAAGCTCCGCCCTTCTCTGGAAAAGGGGCCGGGAGCAGCAGCTCATTTGTATTTAAAGTTCTGCTCACACCCAAATAGGGGCAAATTTGACAAACTATAACAAATTATCTGTGGGGTATTTTAAGCTGAAATTTCAGACACATTCTGGGGACACTTTTTCCTATCCAATCTTTTTTTTCCTTGTCTCAAGAAATATCTGCATACACACAAAACCACTGTAACAAAATGATGTAGTATACATGCCAGATCAGTATGTGGCGCTGTAACTCTGCCACAGAGATACACTAAAAATGGAGAATAAGACTTGGAGCATGTGCATA
Source organism: Zacco platypus (assembly GCA_038088235.1). Taxonomy (NCBI): domain Eukaryota; kingdom Metazoa; phylum Chordata; class Actinopteri; order Cypriniformes; family Xenocyprididae; genus Zacco; species Zacco platypus. The sequence goes on along the minus strand of CM076086.1, from coordinate 37,459,456 downwards.
AACCTTGCACGCTCTATACAAACTTTAGTAAAGCTTAGAAATAACGCTTTGTTTTAGTAAAGCTAATAGGCTCAGTAGCTTCTGTGGCACAAACACAAGCATGTAGCCTGCTATTGTTGTTGTTGTTGCTGCTGTTACGTGACATAGCGGTGTCTGACTAGTGTCGAGATGTGGGGTGATGACATCATTGTTTCACAAAATATATGGATTGGCTGTACACAAGAAAACGCAAGTGTGTCGTTTTCAGATTTATCCACTCTGGGACCTGGTTTAAAAAAAATAGCGGTTTCAGGCTTCAAGAACTCTAGATCCGTCAAGACGAAATGCCTATACGATACAAACATTTTGCGTATACAGCTAAACTCGTCTCAGTGTGGACCGGCTCTTATATTACATATTGTGAAAAGGGGCATAATAGGTCCCCTTTAAAGCCTGCATGAAAATTATTTAGGTTGATTGAGATAAGATTCAGTTAATGTATTCACTCTCTCTTTCACTCTTCAGGACACAGTGTCTGTTCACAGACCATCTTTCTATGCGGACAGATTCTTCAGGTTCATGAGCACTACTGTATTCAGAAAGTCTTCATGTGAGTGAACTGATTCTGAGTTGAATTTGTATTACTGAATCACATAGATTCATTTCACGTTCTGCTTGAAGAATTAATGATAAAGTAATAGGGATGCACCAATTTTAAAATGTGGGCTATATATACAACAAACTAAAATGAATCATTTTAAATGTAGAGTATGAAAATTTAAAATCTGTAATATTTACCTATAACCATCCCTGTAAAAAAGGTACTTTAAAATTTGTTAAATTAATTGAAAAAAAAACAACTACAATATATTTAATATCTATATATACCTAATATAAGATTTTTATTTTTTTAGTAAAATCCTAACCTTAACCCTGCTAATGAACGAAATGACAAACTTCACCTACAGTACTTTCATGATGCTATTCGAAGAAACTATTTTTAATATTTAAATGCATTTGTAAACCTGTTTCTTTTAGCGTTAAAATCCTCTCCGTCAAAAAGGGGTCGTGGGGGTCTAGCCATAGGCAAATATGGCGGGCCTGGAGCGGCCTGGTCGGCCAGCCAGCTGCCCTTCGTGAGAGACGAAAACATCTACGACTTGAGAGGAGCCCGTAGCTTCCCCACACTGGACGATGATGGTAAACAATATGCGAAATACATTTTTCATTCTCAGCCTTGAGGACTCATTGGTATTAGTTATATATTTAAATTCTGCCCGGTTTCAGGTCGGGCCGATGTGCTTCCCTGCACCCCTCCCTCGTTCGAGGAGGCCACCACAGCCTCCATCGCCACCACGCTCTCCTCCACCACCTCTCTGTCCATCCCAGAACGCTCCCCCTCGGACACCTCTGAACAGCCACGCTACAGGTAAGAAAAGGCCCCGTCTGTCGCTCTGTAATATTCCAGCGTAGCGGGTACAATAAACTCTCTGTTCTCTTCCGTACAGGAGACACACCCAGTCCAGTCATGAAGAAACGTAAGTAAAACAGAGTCTGGCCTGCAATATGTAGTAGTTCATGCTGACTAACCAAAAAAATACTACTTTTTAGAAGTGAAAAAAAAGACATAGTTTTTTTTTTTTTTTGCTTTGTATTTATCTTATTTACTTTCTCCAGAACGGAGTTAGCCAACTTTGGGAAACACTTTTTTACCGCAATTTTATTCCCCAAGATATAGGCACACATTTCATTTCAGTATTTGGACTTTTGAGGGTTTGTGTGTCTGTGTGTATGTGTGTTTATATATATATATATATATATGAGCAATTTTTCTTCTGGTATATACGATCGCGTTTTTGCAATGAACAAACCAAAATTAGTCTGAACAGACGGAGTTTATGTTTCATTAGCAGACTTTACAATGTTTATTCCCCTCTTGGGCTTGATGTTCTTAATGGAAGGAGAATGATTTGTTCTTAGTGATGTTCGTGTGGTTTGGCTGAGCCCTCTGCTGGTGTTGTTGTAGAATGCAGGATGAGGACCAGCAGACCATCACAGTGGAGGTGGAAGTGGAGGGACGATACGACAGCGAGCCCACCCTCGTGGCTCCCCAGGTATCGCCGGAGAACAGGTACGCACTAAAAACTGAGAAATTACCTGCAGCACTTATTATATATTTATTTTTCAACACTAGACATTGTTGAACATGTTGAAAAAAATATGGAGTGCAATGGAATTAAGGGAATTGATGTCATTGAATCAAGAGCAGTGTGGATGTAAGATCAGGGGTATCATGGGAATGAGGTATTAGACATGCTCACCTGCTCAAGCTCCTCATAGTGATGGCAAAACTACACCATGGAAACTCCCACAGAGGAACATAACCAAACAGGAAGCGCTTAATCACACTGGCACTTTGTACCGAAACGTTATTGTGCTTTCCAGAACTAGTGGTAATATAAGAAATGGCACACTCAAAAATATAATATAATATAACATAACATATGACATAATATAACATGATAAGTTAAAAAACTATTAACATATTTTGCTATAATATGCTAACTAACAAATAAATAAGTTGAAGTACTACGAAATTACTGAAACTGAAATGAAAATAAATTAAAGCTATAAATATTGTTAAAAAACAAAAACTAATAAAATTGACAAAAGCACATAACACCGTTATTAAAGCTAAAATGAAAATAAAAAAGTACATCAAAGTAATATTAAATACTATAATAGTATATAACTGATACTTGAATAAATTGCATACAAAAAAAGCATGACAATTGGACAAAAAAAGCATCATAAAACTACAAAAAAGTTGCCCATAAGATTTAGGCTCTATATTACAGCTCTTCTGAAATCATTCAAAAGATTTGTGAGAAGAACAGACCAACTTGTATGTTTTATTCACTAAAAAGTTTTAAATAATTTTTAATTTAATTCTCTTTTTCATATGTAGTGAAGCTCCAGAGACGTTTCCTGAAGCCTCGTCCTCCTCCGTCCCAGCAAGCCCCAGGATAGTCGTAGAATCTGACAGCGCCAGTCAGGCCTCGGGCTGTACAAGTCGTGCCTCTGTGGACGAGGATGATGATGTGCCAATTACAGACATTTATTTTGTAAGCCCTTTACTCATTTGAACTTAAAATTTGAATCAAAAAAATGCATGAGAACCACCTGATGACCTAATGATGTCTGCACTGCAAAAAAATCATTATTTTTGTCTTGTGTTCCAATGAAAGTATCTAAACATCCTTAAAATGTGATGAATTTACTTAAAAAACAAAACAGCTATTGCATTAAAATATTAAGACTTATTAAGAGAATAAGTTTTGAATTAAGTTTATTTTTCTAACGCATTGTCAAATATTTTTCTATTACTTTAAGCATAAATCTAACTATATTAAGTGAGGTTTGTAATTAAAAATATGAAAAAAAAAAAAAATACCAATGCTGTAACTTTAAAATTCATGTTATATTCTGGCAAGTTTTTTTATTTATGTCTTTATTTATTTATTTGATTGAAGGATGTTTACATATTTTTACTCGAATACAAGAAAAAATTTGTGATGACTGCCTGAGTCATATTTCATTTTTAAAAGAAAACATTAAATATATGTTGCATAAACAAAAATGAAGAATATTTTAGAACCAAAAACAATTTTTTTTATTACTTTTATGACAGTTATGAACGTTGTATGAACGGAGTTCTGACTATAAGTTCGCTTGTGGACTCGCAGCCTTTTGTTTTGTAAGTTGTAAGTTGCTGTTTTGCAATTGTAAGTTTTAATTTTGTGTGTATCTGATTTATCTCATACAGGATCCATTTGATTAAGAATTAATGCGGTAGTAAAGCACTCAGCGGTGATGATCTTTAGCTTCAGCGCGCGCAGCTCAAACAGCAATGCACGACATTAATAACTATGATTGGGACTGTCATATACATAACATTATAAAGAGAACAGTATTTTAATAAAATGTTGTGAATTCTTTGGGTTTAGCTACCATCTTTCAGTATCCGGGAAGAGTGCACGTAGCACTCTTTGTTCAAGTTCACTTGTGTAGATATAAGTTGTAATATTATGTTTATGTTGTATAAATATATGATTAATCTTGATAAATGAACCCGCTAAGAAAGTGCTTCAGTTTCCCGTTCATCTGCGCACACAACTGTCTCAAGTCTATTTATATATGATATAAAAATTTGGATGTAGATTCATTGGCCAATATATCGGCATTCAAATATAAATAATTATCGGTTATCATATCGGCCCAAATTTTCATATCGGTGCATCCCTATGAAAAAAAAACCAAGAATGTGTTATTTTAATTGTATGTTTATATTATATTCATAATATTTATTTAATAATAAGAAAAACTATATGTTCAGAGCTCAGAAAATCTCAGAATACATCTACATGCATTATGATATTGAGAATGAGGTTGTTTTTTTAAATAAGAATTGGAAATAATGTCACAACTTTAGATTTTCTTCTTTCTAATAATTTCATTTTGGGGTTAAATATGACCGTGACATTTTCTTGATAGACTTTGCGAGATAGTTTGTGAGTAGAAAACATTGCTAATGTGACCATTGTTGGATTAATGGTGACTAAAGGAAACGTCTCCAATACGGGACAGAAGACAGAATCTCACAGAGGGTCTCTGTTGGCACGTGGGTGGGTGGGTGTTTGTGTGCAGAGGTGTTAGGAGCTCCTTTGGCTCCTTATTTTTCTCTTCAGTTTCTGCTTGACTGCATGAGACCCATTTAAAAGAAGAGTCCTTTTGTTTATTTCTAAATGTTGACAGTATCATTATGTGTGTGTTAACTTCGGATGACACCAATACAAACGACACATTCGGGCCCATGAACGACTAAACAAATGGATGTGCCAGTGCATCCACAGGGCCAAGAAAACTGAGCGGTGATCAATATCATTTGTTAGTGACATCGAGGCCCTTAAGCTCAGTTGTATGCTGAAAAGAGCCCTAGAGACACGCAAAAGCGCCACCTCTTGAGTTAATCATCTATTAACACCCTGCACCAGCTGCTCCGTCACTGTCCTTTTACTAATGGAGCTGTCAGTTTTTTCATTTATCGACTACTAAACTGCACTCCATCTCTTTGACTTTTTCCATTACCATTCTGCCATCTTTCATTATTTGTCTGCCATCTCTGTCCATCTCTCTTTCTCTGCCTCTTGTAAGTTCTCTGATGGCAGCGTCTGTGTTTGTCAGCCCATCACACACAGAAGAAGGCACAATGTAAGTTTTTATAGCTGAAAGCAGTTGAAACTAGTTTTAGAGGTAGTTTTAGAATTAATTGGCTCAAGCTAGCCCTTTGACTATTAGAATTAAACAGGCTGTTACTGTACCTTTAAGACTTTTATATTCAGAATGAGCCCGCCATAACAAGTTTCAAATTGTTCTGAAAACTTGAGCTAAACAATTGCAACTCTTCAGTTTATACAACCATATATGTCAAGTCACAGTCTCAAAGGTCCAACATTGTGAAAATGGTATTTTTAGTGCAATTTGCCATTATTGTCCCCTTCAAAAACTAGTTTTTGAGCCATACACAAGTGTTTCTAAGACACAGGAAGTAGAGGAAACACAACTGGGTGACATAAAATGACCACAATCACTCACATATTAGTTTACTACATTACTTATCAATGTACCTGGTCTTATTGTGCTGGATTTAATAGAATAAATGCATTTAATAGAAATGTTTAGAAAGATTTAATGTTTTATACACTGAAAAAAAAATGGTGTAAAACATTTTATTGTGAAACATTAATTGACCCTTCGCAAAGACCCGCCCCCTTTAGTTACTGTTGCTATGTCCGACAAGCCACGCGCTCTCACGCCACACATCATGTTCTCACGCAGTGAAAAATACATCGCAGAGCAAAGAGGACACTGACAACACGTCGACAGACAAGATAGAGTAATTTTTAAATAAGTTTAAGCAATAAATAGCGTGTAGTAGCTCTTTAATGTGTCGTGACAGATCGCTTCAAGCGGCTCGTGAACCGATCATCTCTTCATACTAGTTCATTTATAGCATCAAATAAACATGAATGAACATCAGAAGGAATGTTGTTTCAAGCGTGGAAAGACGTGAGTGCACACAATTTTTCAAGTTCAAGTTCACCAACGTTAATCTACTAACTCCCCTGACTGCTTTGTCAGACAAAATGGCGGATTCTGGGTTATGATTGGTCAGATCGCCTGTCAATCAAACTGCTAGCGAAGGGTCAATTGTGTAAACTTCACAATTGATTACAAAGAAACATCAAATAACATAATTAACATAAATTTTGAAGTAGACAGACTGAAATAGAACTTTTTTTATAGTGTAGTCTGATCAAAATATAACCTTTTCTACAACTGAAATGACTTTTCTTGTTTGCTGATATAATGATAGCCATCAAAAAATAATTGTAGCCATAGCCAATAATGTCAATGTTAGTTTTTTGCCGTCCAATCAAATCCTGATGGATAACATTCCTGCCCTACAGTATTTTCTATTGATTATTCTGTTTGAAAATACTTGTGTTGCATAATACTAAAGTAAAAAGTGTTGCGAATGCCATATTTACATTGTCTTTACGAACTGTATTGTAGTTTGTGATTCTTTCAATTCACTTCCTTCTCTTTCGAAGTTTCTCTCTTTTTTGACTCACCAGATTACAGCTTTTGTTAATTCATAAAGTCTACATTTTCATCTTTGCACAGTGGCACAAAAATATTTTCTGATAAATTTATAGCAAACATACATTTCCAGCCTTATTAATGTTAACATCAAATCTTTCACTTGTCTTTCTGCGGGGCTGCACATGACATGCTGAAAAATACCGCGGCCATGAATTAATGCAAATTAATCATTCGTTCTCTCGGTTTAGTTAAATCATGGCTACGAATTAAGAATTAGTTCCCTTGTTTTAGTAAATCACGGCCATGTCAAACCTCGGTTAGATTTAACTAAGTCAAGGGAACAAATTATTACAATGTGGACGCGATTTAGCAAAACGAGGGAACAAATTATAATATAGTGCGCACAATTTACTTAAAACGAGGGAAGAAATTAGTAAAACATGTTTTAGTAAGACATGGGAACAAATTGTTAATCTGTGGCCACTATATACAATTTTTTTTCACTGCATGTCACGTGTGAAGCTCCATATCTATCTCTAGCCACTGCATTTCTAATATTCCTCTCTGGCACTCTTCTCCTCGTTTTCTCTGCATATTTCTACTGGCTGCCTCTGTGTGTCTCCACCCCTTCTGGCTCCCTCTGCTGTCTTGGTTGTGTACCAACAGCCTCCAGAAGACAAAAGCTGGGTGTATTCTCCTCTGCACTTCAGCACAGGGTCTAAGACCCTTCCAGAGGACGAAGAGGAGAGTGAAACAGTAAGTGCGCACCGTGTCAAGGTCGTCCTGGGTTTATAATTCTTGATGATGACGGCCTTGCGCATGAATTCATTTACGCCTAAGTCAAAGTATTCAAGCAATGTTAATGTGTCCCCACAGTAATCAGACCTCAGGAGAGAGGAGCAGCAACAAGGATTGGACTCCTCAGACTCGCCACGTTCGGAAGCTCTACCGGTCGGATGCGACTGTCGGAAACTCCAGCTTCATTTTCATCGTTCTATCACCCACAAACAACACCAAGCGAGTAGTAATGCCAATGTCCAGATGTATTTATAAGTAAAAATTAATATATTTGTTTAATTATTTTATTTTGTTTAGTGGTTTTGTTTTTCATTCATTGTCTAATTTACATACTGTGAGCGTGTTCTACGATTTGAGCGCTGGGACGCAAGATTCCTCCTAAGAGTGGGCTGTATGCTATTTTATAATTATTATTATTATTTTGGGCTGTAGGTTATGTGACCTTCATTAAAAAAGAAAGACGTTTTATAGTTAATTATGCTTTATTTATCCTACTCTGGTTGTTAATGCACTTTGGTTATCAGGTAGTTTTGTTCCTTAGCAAATTAATTTATTTCAAATGAATCTGCATTATTGCAAATGACCCCAAATGAGAGTTCATATTGTGTTCCGTTTCTGTTAAAGTCCTTTAATACTTTTAATATATCTTCATCAGTTAGCAATAGTTCAATGTTTAAGATTTTTGTCTTTTTTTAATACATTCTCATGTCCATAAAAGTTTTAATTTGACCAAATTTAAATCTGTTCCCCCAGAAATCTGCAGAAACAAAATCAATACGCCGTCATCAGGGCTATTAATATATACGTTAAGCCGGAAGATGGGACCAAACTTGATATGTGGGAGGCCAAATATGTACAACAACTTACCATATCACAATCATTTACATTCAAAAATTTTAAATTGTAAATCCATATGTATAGAATTTGTGTGTGCCTATGCATTGAGCGTGTTTGTGGGTTTGAGCAAGTGAGTGTATCATTTTCCAATGGAAGTGTGTGACTGATTCTTATAATGTGCAGTGGCCAGTGACTATTGATATTGCTGTTGTATCTAAAATAAAAAAAGACTACTGCAGCAATATATTTGTAAAGTGTAGCGCACACGTATTTTGGTTGCCTTAATTATTTTTTGCCAACCTAAATCCTATTGTAGTTATAAAATATTCACTGATTCAGTCTTTTTTCTGGTTCACGAAAGACAGTGTCTTAGAGAATTTGTATATAGATCTTTAAATACATATAAAATATATTTTAAATGTTATTTGAACTTTTATTTTGTATTTTATTTTGCAAAAGGTGTCCTATCCTAGGTCTAGTACACAAACCCACCATTCTTCCAGCATCGAGGACATGCGCCATTTCTTGTGTTAAGTCTAGGCTTTCTTTGTATCATACGTGTAAACTTTACAGTTCGGATTGTAAAGTCTATACGGTCTCAGACATACAATTGTGTCAATCGCTTACTCTTCCAACAGTTGAGCTGTGTTTGTGTGCGTGTGGTCAAAAAGCTGTGTGCCCCCCTCAATATCAAGAGCATGACAAAACGTGAGTCTTCTTACATCGATGTACAGCATAGACATTTATCCTACAAAAAGACCACAACCAATGGACCGATGTGTGTACATTTGTTCAGACCCTTATAATAAATACAACTCTCGATTCACAGTTTTCTTGTTGATTTTTTTTTTTTTTAAATTAGCTGTTTCTTGTACCAGTCAGATTTTAAACAGAAGTTCAACAGAAAAAAAAATATCAAATTAGATGTCAAAAACTGCAATGTAACCATGAATTTTTGGTTTTGATTTGGTAAGTTATACTCTTTTGAAAGGCATAAAATGTTTTGATCATAATGCTTGAAGTTTGGGCGACTACAGTAAAAGTTTAGTGCATATTTGAACATGAACGCCATTTAATGAATTATACAAAAAAGCCTGGGACTTTTCGCTCTTTATAAAAACGGGCCGCATCCGAAATCGCATACTTCTAACTACTAGCTTGTTTACGCCATGAAATAGAAAATAAAAAAGGTAATTTGGACTTTTTTTTCTTTTGCAATTACGAGCTTATATCTCAGAATTGCGTGTTATAAAGGCAGAATTGTGATATAAAGGCAGATTTGTGAGTTATAAAGTTAGAATTGCTAGTTATTGGCCCAGTTTCGCAGACAGAGCTTAGCCTAAACCAGGACTAGGTCTTAGTTCAATTAGGGTATTTAAGTAGGCCTATTTTTATAAACGTTCACTAGGAAAAAAAGACCTACTGGTTAGTCACACCATTACTGGTGTGCATCTTGAGACTAAACTATGGCACTGACATATTTTAAATATGTCGGTGCAAGTTACTTTCAGTTAAAAAAAGGCTACAACATGCATTTTAGTCTAGGCTTGCATAAGCCTTGTAAGTGAAACTGGGGGAATTTCTGAAAAGTCAGAATTGTGAGATATAAACATGCAATTCTGAGAAAAAAGTCAGAATTGCATGTTTATATCAATTATTTAAGGTGCAATTGCAAGTTTTTATATCATGCAATTCAGAGAAAAAATTCAGACTTGCCTGATAAAAACAATTGCAAGGGGAAAAAAGTCAGAATTGTGAGATAAAAAGTCTCAGTTAACTTTTATTTAGTGGCAGAAACAAGCTTCCATAATACTTCCATACTATACAGTAGGGGAAACACAGTATGTGACGAAAAGCAGTGTCCAAATTCACAGTACTAATACAAGAAATGTCAAAAAGAACTAAGATGACCTACAACTTCAGGCGAGATTCTGAAGTGTGCACATGATGGTCACTTTACTATCTCAAAGTCTTTTATTCTCAGAATAATTTATATCTCGCAATTCTGACTTTATAACACATTGCGAGTTATGAAGTAAAAATCGAGTTGAGTTTATATTCCGCAAATCTGACTTTTTCTCAGAATTGCATGAAATGAACAGTAATACCCCGGTTTCACAGACAAAGCTAAAACGAGACCTAGACTAAAATACGTGTTTGAGCGGTTTTAACTGAGAACAACTTGTACCGACAGATCTAAAATTAGTGCCATTGTTTTGTCTCGAAACACACAAGTAATTTTTTTTCTTCCAGTGAATGTTTATAAAAGCTACTTAAAAGCCCTAATTTAACTAAGGCCTAATCATTGTTTACACTAAGCCCGGTCTGTTTTAAAATGAGGCCCCAGCATATTGATATTGCTTAACATTGCATGAAAATGTAATAACCAGAAGCCAGATATACACTCACCTAAAGGATTAGTAGGAACACCATACTAATACTGTGTTTGACCCCCTTTCGCCTTCAGAACTGCCTTAATTCTACGTGGCATTGATTCAACAAGGTGCTGAAAGCATTCTTTAGAAATGTTGGCCCATATTGATAGGATAGCATCTTGCAGTTGATGGAGATTTGTGGGATGCACATCCAGGGAACGAAGCTCCCGTTCCACCACATCCCAAAGATGCTCTATTGGGTTGAGATCTGGTGACTGTGGGGGCCATTTTAGTACAGTGAACTCATTGTCATGTTCAAGAAACCAATTTGAAATGATTCGAGCTTTGTGGCGCCAAGAAAATGTCCCCCACACCATTACACCACTACCACCAGCCTGCATAGTGGTAACAAGGCATGATGGATCCATGTTCTCATTCTGTTTACGCCAAATTCTGACTCTACCATCTGAATGTCTCAACAGAAATCGAGACTCATGAGACCAGGCAACATTTTTCCAGTCTTCAACTGTCCAATTTTGGTGAGCTCGTGCAAATTGGAGCCTCTTTGTCCTATTTGTAGTGGAGATGAGTGGTACCCGGTGGGGTCTTCTGCTGTGGTAGCCCATCCGCCTCAAGGTTGTGCGGGTTGTGGCTTCACAAATGCTTTGCTGCATACCTCAGTTGTAACGAGTGGTTATTTCAGTCAAAGTTGCTCTTCTATCAGCTTGAATCAGTCGGCCCATTCTCCTCTGACATCTAGCATCAACAAGGCATTTTCGCCCACAGGACTTCCCTTTTCACACCATTTTTTGTAAACCCTAGAAATGGTTGTGCGTGAAAATCCCAGTAACTGAGCAGATTGTGAAATACTCAGACCGGCCTGTCTGGCACAAACAACCATGCCATTCTGACATTCAGTTTGGAGTTCAGGAGATTGTCTTGACCAGGACCACACCCCTAAATGCATTGAAGCAACTGCCAGGTGATTGGTTGATTAGACATTTGCATTAATAAGAAATTGAACAGGTGTTCCTAATAATCCTTTAGGTGAGTGTATGAATCAATTCCAAAGTAAAGAGGCTGGACTCCCATCTCAGAACCAACTTTGCACTTTGTACAAAAGCGTCTGCCAAATGAATAAATGTAAATGCACTAAGCTTGGTTAAAAATGGAGAGCAGGGGACTTTTATGGCTCCAATTAAGGGTCAAATTGACTCCACGCAATACACCAAAAAACATTATAACACTATTTACCATTAATTTTTAAACTTCTTCCAATAAAAAGCATCTGCCAAATGCATGTACCCTCAGAGTTGCTTAGCAAAACCAGCCCAATTGCTTTTCCATTGAGAAAAAAAAAACGCAGCCTTGCTAACACTGTCTTAGAGTGTAGTTTAGAAACTGAATGAAAATAGATTGACAGACAGGACTGGGTAGGTTACTTTTAAAATGTATTTCACTAGATTACAAAATTGGATTACAAAGTGTGGAACAAACACTAAAAAGGTAATTGCAAGTTATCATCTCACAATTCTGACTATTTCCCTCAGAATTGCATGATATAAAGTTGCAATTGAGAGTTATAAAGTCAGAATTATGAGATATAAACGCGCAATATTGAGAAAAGTCAGCATTATGAGATATAAACCCACATACTAAATTGAAAGAAAAAAAAGTTAGTATTGCAAGTTTAAATCTCACAATTCTGAGAAAACGTCACAATTGTGAGGGAAAAAAAAACAAATTGTGAGAAAAAGTTGCAGTGACCAACGAATTTCAAAATGACTCACAAACAACTATCACAAAACAGGAAAACAGTCGTGGATCATCCAGGTCATGACAGGACAGTTGAGAGTTGGGCAATTGTTTTATAAATTCAGTCATTTCTCTTGTTCAGGACTATACTAAACGAAAATAATTTTTATGATCCCCTTAAAAGCATTAAAGTTGATGAAACTTAATTCTGCTTTTTCAGACCGTCAGTCAGAGAATCACCAATTGCTGTTTAAATGACATTAAAATGCAAAGTAATCACTTTGGTAATCTAAAATACTTTTCAGATGTAACTGTAATCTGATTACCACCCATATAAAATGTAACTAATGAAATAGTTACTCAAATTTTGTATTTTAAATGCGCAACTAAGTTAGTTGTATTTCGTTACTCCCCAACCCTGTTGACAGAACAGGTGGGTCAAACTGACCTGTAAACAATCGTAATACAAACTGTGCACATACCAGTGCCAACATTTTACAGGAATGTCCCTGACCCTGAAGTCAATTTTCATTAGCCACACTAGAAATGCAAAGATAATGCCAAACATGACTAAAAAGGACCACAGAACATCACGGTAGATTCTCAATGTTGAGATTTATTAGCAAACCTTTAACAAAGGCAATTTCTTGGAAAGCATCACAATAAAAAGAGGGGAGAAAAAAAAACATTTGGTCTCTAAAAGTCATAAGCAAAACTAAAAGTGTACCATTCGGCACAAATACAAATATGTAACTTGACAAATTAACTGGAAAGCATAGTGAGTGGGGTGGAGGGAATCAGATGTGGAAGGCAAAAGGTGACGATTATGCATTTCTGTCAATCCTGACGTCAATCTCTCGACCATTAAGCCGGTAGCCGTTCATGGTGCGACAGGCTCGCTCTGCGGTCTCAGGACTATCAAAGCGCACCACACCACAGCCCTTGGATTTGCCATTCTCCATCTTTATGTCTGCATACTGCACAATGCCTGTTAGAAAAATTAATATTATAATTAATGAAACGAGAAAAAAATGGAGAAAATTGATGGGTTTGCTAGACATGGGGGGAAAAAAAAGTCTCACCACAGGAATTGAAAGTGTCCTTCAACATCTTCCAGGTGAAGTCAAAGGGCAGCTGTAAAAATAGACAATTACATTTGTTATATATACACATATAGATACACATTATTTGAAAATGTTTTTATAGTCTATCATCACATAACTAACAACTGAAAGAACTTGTCTGCTGATGTTACAAAGGCAGTGTGGGCGGAAACAAATAATATAGCCAATAATAGCAACTTTGAGCTTTCCAATTAAATCCTGATGGATAAACAGCGGAATAACAGTTTGTGATCATACAAGAAATGCAGGAAAGCAAGAACAAATGCTTACATTTCTGACAAAAATCTGGCAGCCCTTCCTGGCATTGGCTCCACCAGCCCCTGGACCTCCTTGTCCAGACCCACTGAAAGGAGTGCCAAAGTTGCCACGGTCCATATCAGCAGGTCTGTCAAACTGACCACCGACACCACCAGAGCCCATACGATCCATGCTGGTACCCATGCGATCAAGGCCTGAGGAGGGGAAGCGGTCCATGCCACCAGAGCCCATGCGGTCGAAGTTTGAACCCATACGGTCGAGGCCCGCATTCATCCTGTCCATGCCCATAGGAGAGGCAAAGTCCATTCCGCCACTCATACGATCCATGCTGGACGGGCCCAAGCGGTCAAACCCACCAGGGCCCATGCGGTCCACACTGGAGCTCATGCGGTCAAGGCCTGATCCCAGCCGATCCATACTGGGCCCTAGCCTGTCAATCCCTGAACCCATTCTGTCAAAGCCAGTTCCTAACCGGTCCAGATCAGACATGCGGTCCATGCGATCCATTCCCATTCGGTCTAGGCCTCCCATGCGGTCCATGCCACCACCAAGCCGGTCCATGCCAGAATTCATGCGATCCATTCCCATGGTGTTACCTGGCAAACAATTAAAAAAGCAAAATTGAATAGAAAACAACAGTTATTTAAAAATAAAAAAAGCTAGTTTAATAAATGTAAACAAGGAAAGATTAAGCATCAACTAACCCATTCCTCGGTCAAAAGAGTCTCCGAAGTTGCTACGGGACATTCCCATGTCATTACGGCCACCAAATTCTCTATCAAAGCCACCGCCAATTCCACGATCCATATCTGCAATAATGGGGGAAAAAAAAAAAATTCTCAAACTTAAAACTGAATGGCAAAAAAATAAATAAATAAAGTAAATAACTGTAAACACATTTACCATTCATTCTTCCCATTCCAGAGGGTCCAAAACGATCCATGTTGTTCATCCCTCCTCCAAAATTATCAATCCCTGAAATATCATAACATTGTAAATGAAATTTTTCATACTATATAAACTATGCAACGAATAAAAAAAACCCCAACATTATAGAACTCAATTCTTAGCACACAAAGTAAGCAGCAACTTAATTTAAAAATGTGTAAAACCACTGAAGATAATTCAGAACTCTTCTGCTCAGGAGGTACTGCACAGTTAGTATGTAGTTGCAGTTTGGATACCACCCATCCAAACAGACTGACCACCTTTGAACTACAGCATACAAATCATACCGCTGCAGGTTCCTTCCAGATCCCAAAAACAAAAAAAAGTCCAAAACAGGAACAAAAAAAAAAAAAAAAATGCTGATGAGATGTCCTGAGAAACACATACCTCCCACTCTACCCATGCCCATGCCACCAAAGCCCATTCCATCCATTCCTATGGAGAAAATTAATTCATGGAGAGGGGTGGGGAATGATGGTCAGTGTGTACAAGCAGAAACAATCCAAAAAGTTAAACAGGCAACATGCTTTTACCTCCTGGGCCCATGTTGCCCATTCCACCCCGGTTGAGCTGGGTAGCATCGATGGGTTGACCGCCGGGTCCCAGACCTAGACCGACACCGCTCAGACCACCTGCACGAGATTGTGGGAATTGGTTTAGAGCAGTGCTTCCCAACTTTGTGTTTTTTTTTTTTTAACACCAAGACTTAGGCCCCCTAGTGGGCAGCGGCCTACAGGTTGAAAACCACTAGTTTAGAGGAAGGAAAAAAGATGTCTGTTCAGATGGCAAACATGGATGTGAAGTCATCACTTACGAGGAAGTGCTGGAGGACGATCTGGGGGTGCAAAGTCACCTTTGGGAAGGGATTTCTCATCCTGAAAAGACAATGACCGATGTGAAGAGGCAAATCTTGATGAGCTTAACCATATTGCCAATGTATCGCTAAACCTATATGATCACTCACCAGTTTGACGTGCATGACCCTGTTGAAGAGGAGCTGACCGTTGAACATGGCTAGCATCCATTAAGGAAAACTTTACGGAGTGCACATTTCACATTAAATAACCTTATTCCAACCAATACCACATATCAAAAGCTACTGTGAAGGATACAGACTGCTTGAACGGCCTCAATAGGCATCTCAAACGTGACCGTTCCCATGCCTCTGCTTTTCCCATCCTTATCCTCCAGGATGTCAGCACGCACAACCGCTCCAGCCATTCCGAACACCTCTTTGAGCTTCTTCCAGCCAACCTTGTAGTCCAGCTGCGCAGGCAGATGCCACATGAATAGTCAGGGGTCACGTATTAAACCTTGAAATTTAGTTACACAGTGAATTCAAAGTCTTACATTGGCCACAAAAATGGTGCTTCCAATTTTTCCAGACTGGAGTCCATGGATGATCTCATTGGGAATGTTGGGGTTATTCATGAGACTGGGAGGGATGTTGACCATTGGAGGAGCACCAGGCCCTGGACCCATCCCCATGCCCATGCCTCCACCCATGCCTCCTCCCATGCCGCCTCCCATTCCTCCACCCATGCCTGGGGGTCCACCACCGCCACCACCACCACCTCCCCCATGAGCCCGATTAGCTTCACGCTGGGCGATCACTCCGTCTGGATCCTGAGAGAGAAACACAGAGGAATTGTTTATATTTGGGCTGAACAATAGACAATTAAAAAACTGCAGAGAAATTGAATGTCACCAAAAGTCTGGAAATAGATGCTTTTAGCTATATTTACCCAGTTTTATTCATCTATAAGATGCACTCACCTCCTTGACCTTGAGAGGACGGCCATTCATGACATGCTTGTTGACCTTCTCTACAGCCTTTTTCATGAGTTCTTCAGTTCTGAACTCAACCACACTTTAAGAAAAAAAAAAGTTAGCAAGAGTAGTGGAAAAGCAGAACTGACAAATATGAGAAATGATCGATGGGCTGAATAATACTTACGCACAACCCTTTGTTCAGTCAGCACAACAGCCAGGATGAACAAACAAATAAAATGGGAATGAGAGAGACAATTAGAAAAAAGCCACAAGACATCAATGACAACTGACTCTGGAAACATTAAAAAAAAAAAAAAACACTTCACACTAATTTGATAAAAATGTATATATATATTCATATAATACTTCTCTGTGGTGTTCACTTAGTGCAACAATTACATTTACAGCATAATTACATCCAAACTCAAAATGGCTGACAGGATTAATTGACGACCAGAATACACAACCGGCCTTGAGTTCTAATTATGCATTCAAGCTCCATTTCTGTTGTTATCTCACTAGAGTCGCTCAACAAATCATTGACGCCATGTTATCCTTGTTTAGTTACTGAACACCACCTGAAGTCCGAAATGAGACTCGCAGTGCAATAAAAGCTACCTCTAAATCAAACGAAAACCAGAATTACTATATAACTGGTTCCACTCAGAACCGCAGTCGGCGTCCATTTTTGTTCGAATGCCACCCAAGACAACACATTTTGAACTCTCAACCCAGTCCTGAACATCCCACATTAAAATCTAAGAGTACATGTAAGAACTCAAGCGGACAAAGGGAGGTTCGTCTCTTGCACTTACCCTTGATTTGCCTTCTCCGTCCATTAAGTGTTCCACGTACGTTACCTCACCCACTACAAATCAGATTCCAGACGACACACACCAAGGGGAGAGAAGCCGAGAGAACAATTGGGGTTTAGAGTAGACACAAACGGGGGGACGGTGAGAGTGAGCTCGGCCTGCGAGTCCAGAGCCTCCTCCCCCAGCACCTCAGCAGCACAAATTCTGGTACAGGTCTACAAGAAGCAAGCTGTAAAATTTTTAAGGAAAACTTCTTAAGCTGTCCTTGTTGGGATCCTCAACATCCAAGACTGACCAAAAGGATTTGACCTCCCGAGCAATCGAAAATTGGATGGATTGCCAACTATGGCCTTTGTTGGACGTCAATGAAAACGTCTGTTAAGGTTAACACGTCTTCAGCTACCTCCAAAACATTCAACACACCTAAACCGTGTCGATAAGTCAAAAAAAAAAAAAAAAAAAAAAAGTAACTAAAAAAATAAACCTATATAATAAATGTTTTGAAATTACAGAAACTGGAACCTCATCCACCTGGAACCAACTTGGCTTCCCAACTAAACAATTGGCATGGAGACTCTTGAATTTAATCGATTAGCCAAACCAGCTCCAACAAGTCCCGTTGGATGAACACTCAAGAATAGGATTAGATGCTTACTTTGCATCCGATAAGACTGCAAAACCAAACAAGGTCTAGTCTGTTTGTCAAAAACTACATCGAAGAACCACCTGGCATTTCTCCAGCAAGAATGTCTGTCCATAAGATAAAACAAGGACCAGCTTAAGAAGCTGCTTTACTCTGTAGACCTGTACCCCCAGAAATCAATCACACATCCATTTTTTAAAAGGGCACAATAATGAAGATCTGCTGCAACAACATTCACTCTGGCAAACCTAAAAAAGAAAATGCAATTTAATTCTACAAACAACAATTTCCACATGAAATTCCCCATGCGTAAGAATCATTAGGCATGGAGGGGGTGCTACACATGGATTGGGAAAAATGTGACCACTCATGGGTTGTTCTGAAATACTATCCAACAGGTTAGGGTGAAATCTACACACTTTCTCCAAAGCCAAAGAGACCGATTGATGGCATCAGATTCATATGAATGGATTATTCTCTGTTCTAAATGTACGTGTATTTCGCACAAAAGTTTAAAAGTGCCATCCAGCCACATTAGCAATCTTGAATATTTTATGGTTTTCCACAACAGCCTTTTTCCTTCAAAACACTTTTCAAACAGCCTTTTCTTCCAAGACCACTTCCCCATGATGGGATGTTTATCCTCTGACCTAAAGCAACTGTGTAGGTGGCCACCTTCAAAACCCCTCAAAACTAAAAAAAGGTCCTAACCTAGGATATACAGCCAAGCAGCACAAAACCTTACCTTTTTCCTTCATGAGATCTTTCAGTGTTTGCCATTTAACATCATAGGGAATGTTGCTGACAAACACACGGTATCTCTTGTTGGGGTTTCCGTAAGGTTCAAATCGTCCCCCGCCGCCACGCTTCTGGGGCCTCTCCTTTCTGGACTCATGGTTGGACTTGCCGTTCACCGAATTTCTGTATGGTAAGAAACACGTGCAAATCAATAACGTTGTCTCAAACAACAACCTCAGGAGACAAAAACTAAATTCTGTCCGAGCAGTTCCACCCTAAAGTTTATAGACTCAATTTATGCTGATTTTATTCTAGAAATAAAGTGTAACAAGGTTGAAGACTTAGCCTAACTTAAGTAATCCAGCTAGTTTAAGACCAAATGGCTTTGTAGTTACTGAAATTATACTTGCCATTACTATAAAAATATGTTTAATGTCTTCTAACAATAACCTGGGCAACAGGGTTGAGTCTGCAAGTTATGGTGAAACTGTTAAAAAAAAATAGTAGATAAATCTAAATGCACCATACATTATTATTATTATTAATATTAATAGAAATTCTCTTTTTGTTTTGTTTTTTTAATAAAAACACTTTAAGGGAAGGGTTTCTTAGATGTTAATGACCCTATAAACAATTTTTCTTATCTAACGAGGGCATGACATGTAACACATTTAGGCCAAGCGGCAAACAAAGGACACTCATCTCGTGTTTGTTATCGGACAAAAAGTCTTTCATATGTCGTCTACTAACTTTATTTGGTGTATAAAACACATTTCATGCATGATGTTTCCTTAGCTTGTTTCTTGCCGTTGTGAATCCAACGACTCTTTGTTTAAGCAGGGTATGGACCAATCAAACGTGTTCGTCCTCGAGCAATAAAATCTGATATTTTACTGCAACTTAATTACTATAAACGCTATTACTAAAAAATCACTATGCATATACTACAGTTTTAAACGTATGAGCAAAATATGGAGAGAAAAAAAACAAGCATTGTCGCGTTACCCTTGGCCTGGTTTCTCTGGCGAAGCCTCAGTCGACATTTTGCCTTCAGATGATCGCGGTTTTCCTTCTTTTTCAGATTAAGCTGCTCTAAACCACTCAGATTAGGTCTAGATAACGATAAACGCTCATTTAAAGCCTTAAAAACAATGCTCTGTCGTGTTGCTGTCCTGTTGAGATGAGGTATCGCCACTACCGCAAAAAGTGTTCAAACGCCGATTGAGTCCTTCGCCTAGTGAAATGGCGGCGATGCAGAGGGGGCGAAGTTGATATTGGAGGCGTAGAGATGCATGATGGGAAATAATGAGTGACGCGTTCTAGTTTAAATCTCAGTTTCTCTAAAAGTCTCTCAGCGGTCCTAGTTGTTATCATAACCACCATATTATGACATTAATAGGCTGATTTCTATTCACAAACAGATTTCAACCTCGTATTTTCGTTATCCAGTGGAAATAAATGAAACATACGAAATTAAATGTTATAGAGAAAGTGAGGCAAAGCGAACGCACTCCTATAAAGGTGCAAGTTGAGGAAAAAACTATTATTGAAGGAGCAAAACTGCACATTTACTTAAGCAAAAGCTATTTATTTACCACAAACGTTTCGGCTACTAGCCTTTGTCAAGGTATACTAGCCTAAATGTTGGTATTGTTCTCCTTTAATAAAACCACCTTCTAAACAAAGAGTGAAAAATCATAAATTAATTCAATAGTTATTATTAAAGTGACGGCTTTCCCGTCATTTCCACCCCACTGAACAACTTTGCGACTAATAATATATTTTCAGTGTTGGAAATAGTCTGAATTGTGTGAAGATAAAGACAAGGCAAATGTCACTTGTGAACAACATTTTTGTCACTTCCGTTCAAGCTTTAATTTTGGCATATTATGCACATGTGGAAAATATTCCTTTGTATTTAGGATCCACACAATGCCAATTTTGAAGATATGTTGGCATGACGAAAGATTCTCCATGTTTTTTTTTTCCAAAAATGTCATTTCCATAACAAAATACACAATACCTAACTTGAGATGTGATGGAAATGACACTTTGCTGGGAAAATTCATGACTATCAAATGCACATAGGCACTTCTGGACACTAGTCTTGTATTGACTTTCTTTGAATTGCAATTCAGTTCAAATTCAACATCCTGTGGGAGGTTTTAAATTCCTATGAAAATGTACAACGTAACATCAAAACGTCGAGCTTCAGCTCATAAAAAAATTGGTTGCTGTAATTATGAATTGTGTGACCTTTCAGCAATCTCTAGAAAGAACAACCCCACAGTTATCAGATCCAGAGCATCATTTTTAATTTGCTTTGCACACTTTCTTGGCTGATTTAAAGCACCAACATATTTTGGTGAGGACATTACAGACATCTTTCTCTTAGCCACTGCACAACATTGTAGTAATTTCAAAAAGTTCAGAGTGATAAAAATCCTGTGCTCAATGAACAAATGAAAACAAAACAGAAGCAAAATGATATACAGTATGAATACATTAAAACACACACTGGCAAAATGTAAGATATTTCAACTGAATCAAACTGTGTGAACATGTTTACAAGTAAGCTTTGGAAATGTCTCCTTTTTTAAAACGGCAACAAAAATTAAACCCCCCCTCAGAAATTTACAACAGAAACCGCATTTCCATTATAAATTAGTGAAAGTGCCATTGTATTTAAATAAGAAAGCATGCATTGGAGGAACAGATGGGTTCAGTTTCATTAACAACATCTGAGCTGCTGAACTGCTCTTGCAGGGTTGCATATTGTGGCCAGCTCATTGGCATCCACTGCAAGTTAATAAAAAATAAAATTATGAGTTCAACATTGTCCCTCTCCTCCTAAAGTCCTTCATATGCAACAACATCTACATCTATGTTTATATCATACAGGTATTGTTAAGGTTATAGGTAAGAATTGCATTGTAATATTTTTGAAATTGCACTCTTGATGTATTACCCTACATTGCAAAATAACCAGGGAATGGCCCAAAAAGTGAAGAAAGCAGATGGAAGCACAACAAAGAGACAGCATTTTTCAAGTTAGCAGTAAGCTGGTAAAGTTGCCTGTCCTTGGTGATCCAAGACCACTAGTTAAACCTCTGTGGTTTGAATAATGGTTCAAAGAGCAACTACCTTCCGAAAACACTGAGCAATGGGAAAGACGACGACGATAAAGATGGATTATTCCTAAAACCCTTTAAAAATATCAAAATAATTAATGCCATTATAGTTGATCTATTGCACAACTTTTTCCTCTTACAAAAAAATAAAATAAAATAATAATAATCCATTGAGAGGAAAATGTTTTTCAGATTTACATGAAAGTTTTTATTCCTCTGCTGACATCTCTCCCATACTTCATAGCGAAATGAGCTCACGGGAGAGGGGGACGAAATTTGAGGGAAAAACCTTTTGCATGTTTGAATTTCCATCTACAGAAGCACCTTTTGGTTTCAAACTCTCTTGTTTTTGGCACTGAACTTCGTCAGTGCCGCTCTGCCGCATTAACTACAAGCGTCTAAGCACAGGCCAATCAGCCGCGTCCTTTAAAAAAAGTGGTCAGCAAATAATCCAGACATTCATAGGCCTGTATGCTCCACACACACACACACACACATACATACACATACATACATACATACACACATACAGAACCCTGGACCTACAGCAAACAACAGAGACATGAGTTTATCTACACATTTACAATTGAGACACCAGAATTTACAATAAAAGAATTCATGGACCTACATATTCTAGGTAGCTCATTTTATTAGCCTTAAAGGAACTGTTCAAGTCTGTCATTATTTACTCACCCTCATGTCGTTCCAGACTCACATGCTGTTATTTCTTTACGTCAAACCCATAAGGAAGATTTCTGATGAATTTTCACCATTTTCCATAATGGCAAAAAAAAAAAAAAAAAAGACCATGTGGTCCATGCACTATATTCCATCTCTACTGAAGTCATACGAGGGCCTAATTTTAAGATGTAATTCACTGGAAAACTTTCAAAAATAACCTAGGCATGGCAAATCATCTAATTCTGACACTAAACATGAATACAAATTCAGGGAAGATTACCCCTTTCATTTTGCACTATGGGTTTGGAAACGAGCACATGGTTTGTATGAACTGCTTTCATTGTGATTTTGAAGCTTGACACACAAGTCAATACAAATTGTCGTTGTGCAGATATAATGATTCCTCAAAATTGTTCAACGATTAAAATATCAGCACTCAAGTTAGGGTGAGCAAATAAGGACATTTTCAGGTGAACAATTACTTTAGTTGACCTTTACCGCCAAAAGTTCAAGCCTCAAACAATTTGCGCACTTTCAGACCTAGATCTTCCACAGCAAGTGCATAAGGCGCAAATCGTCTACTTTTAGAAGTGGCAAATGTGCAGTTATAATAACACTGAACATCCCAAATAACCACTCCCTCAGGTTACACATTACGTCATCGTAGGGAACGATAAGCTCTGATGGTTGGTGTTGGCTGCCATAGAAGCCTTTGCTTGATAATGTAGTGGCATTTATGGACGACGGTTTTATTACTGGTTTGGCAATGGTGTTTAACTTCACAATTACTTCCTCTGTAGCTTGACCTGCATCTTTCACAAGATAAACTGCTACAAATTCCCAAGTATGCCACCCTGAACCTCAACCATTTTATACTAACTAAACAGCACAAAGAGCCAGAGCTTACAAAACGCATACTGTAAACACACATACACATTCGTCTTCAAACACTCACCAAAAAAAAAAAAATGAAGGAAAAAAAATGATTAGAGCCATTTGAAAGTGATTCAGAACAATGAACTGTAGAGGTCTGTTTGCATCTGCACTTGCCACAACTCAACAACAACAACAAAAAGTTGCCACATATTTGCATCCCAAAAGCGTACACGTATCTACATTTTATCAGCTCACATCTAGGCTACGTTGTCAGAAAGTGCTACGACTTTAGAACCACCACGAGCTGTTTTTTTTTTTTAAACGTTGTTTGGATTTGGAAAAACAGCCTTTGATTCGTACGCGAACAGTCACCAATTTGATGAGATTTGCAAAATGAAATAGGCATGCACGAAAACCTGCGTGTGTCCACGGCAGAATCATGCTAATGGCGGCGTGTTATTGCACTTTTTTTTCGTCACCTGCCTACATTTTGAACGTCCGCTACATCGCAGCAGAAATACATCAGCCTCCACATTCATTGCCCAGGCCACCTCACAAAGCACAAAGGGCCCTATAATACTCATGTCAATTGAAGCTTAGAGCTTACTCGTTCACTTAGTGTGTATATATTTATACATTTATATTGACTAAATCGTATAGGAGCCGTAAGGACTGCGTTCGCGAGAATCGCTTAGGAGCGACTCCGTCGGGTTAAGATGGAAAGTATTTGAAGGTAGATGAGTACAAAACAATACATCAAAAACTAAAGAAAGGTTTGGTTTTAAGCTTCAGCAGCCGTACGTATTTGAGTCGTAATCCCTCGCCGCTGTGCTCAAAGGAATTGTCTATACACATAAGTTAGATTTCTGATTGTTTCAAATACAATGCATACTGAACGGTATGGGGCCTCAGCCTGGCTGTTCAAGCCCCAAATAAATAAAAGGTTTCTTCAAACAACACACTTATAAAGGCTCAAAAAAACATTTAAAAGAGACGGATGAACAAAAACAATAAATGAAGTGCTCACATATTTAGATAAAAAGGATTAAATAGAAAAGAATGCATCCAAAAGTGCCGCGGCTCTAGTTGACGACACTGCGTCAAGAACCGGAAGCACGCTAATATCACCGCGATCGGGCCACGTTCCCCTGCACCACGTCTCTCATACTATGGTCTCGTCAGCTGTCTTTTTCAGCATCTTTGTGGAAAGCAAGGAATGCTGGGTAGAGTGGGCACCCTTGGTGTCGGGAATGAGCAAGCGGACTTTCTGATTGGTTCGTCTCCACTCGGAGTACAACTGACAGTGGTAGCGGAATGAGACCTGCAAAACAAGGACAATTTGTTGTTTTACATTTTTGGTTGAAGAACCAGGTCATACAGATTAAAACTGCCAATCTCATGAAGAACATGCCTGGGAGACATTTCAAGCCAAAATCAAAAGAAAAAAAAAAATCATAGGAACATTGCCTCCACAAGACCTTGGCTACGTTTAAGTCCAATTTTTTTTTTTATTTCCTTCCCTCGCTAACTTCCCTTTGATTGATTCACTCAGATGCACGTCAATGCTTACGTTGCACTAGCGCCCACTACTGACTGAACCCTTGCAATGGGTTTAAATGGAACGCCCCAAACCCTTGATAGTCTGCTATGGAGGTGATTTATCATTTACAGTTTATTTTCCTTAAGAATTTGTATATGCACTATTCTACAGGCCTTGGGCTGTATAAAACGAAACTGATATCAATGCAATAAACTAAAACGGTTAGCTTAAGGTAGCTACAAGTATTATGCG
The DNA here is from genome assembly GCA_038088235.1 of Zacco platypus. Taxonomy (NCBI): domain Eukaryota; kingdom Metazoa; phylum Chordata; class Actinopteri; order Cypriniformes; family Xenocyprididae; genus Zacco; species Zacco platypus. The sequence continues at coordinate 37,434,267 of CM076086.1, read as the reverse complement.
GTAAAAGGATGCATTGTGGTTTCTCCATCTGCCTGAAGTGTACATATTGAGTAGACTCGCTCCATCAGTCAAATTTGTGGGGTCAAAGCTCTGTCCAAATAAACTTCCCTAGCCCACGTCAAGTTTAGCACACTTCAATAAAGGCCTTCTGAAGCAAAGCGATACGTTTTGTATTAAAAACTTTCTAAAATATAATATCTAGCTTCCGACAGACAGCCGTACACAGCGAAAGAGTGACCCCACTCGACGTATGACGTATTGACGAGCACGCGAGCAGAGAGGATAGAGAAAAACAAAACACCGCTCACGAGTTAGAAGTTTAAAATGAGAACTTTTAAAGGGAAATATTGCGAGAGGTGTCTACGCCACATGAGAGGTTACTCTTTTGGAGTAAACCAATGCTTACGGCTGTCTAACGGAAGCTAGTTATTATTGTTTATAAGATTTTAAATATGGATATTTTTCTTACAAAAACCCATCGCTTCACTTCAGAAGGCCTTTATTAATCTGGATTACTTTTATGATTGATGAATGCACTTTTTTGGACTTCAAAATCTCAAATTATCAAGCTTGGAAGAGCCAGGATATAGAACTCTGATTGTGTTTATCTGAAAGAAGATAGTCATGTACACCTAGGATAAATCATGGGAAAATTTTCATTTTGGGGTGAACTATCCCTTTAAATAATGGGAATTTGAAACATTTAACACAAAGCATTGTTTCTTATTTATTTTCTTTTGATTTTGGAGTGAAATATGACCCATAAAAGTAAATTTAAACATTCTGAATAAACGTGTAAATCCATTTGAGTGGTTTGTAATACACTACCAGAGTCCAGAGGACGTAGATGGTGAAGAGTGCGATGGTCAGAGCGATAAGGCCGACTGCCTCAAGGCGACTGTTGAAGTGCAGGTGGTCCTGTGCGCCCCGTAGACACAGCCAGCCAGAGATGGCCGCCAGAGGCGTTATAAACAGGAAGCACACCATGTCACAGAAGAGGGTGCGCTTCTCATTCCGGGGGCCCGGGTCCCTGAGCCACTACAGAAAGATGATGTGAGGTTTAGTGATATTGAACTGAAAAGATCCCGACAATGCTATTCAAATGTAAAGTAACTTATTAAATGCATCGTTTAAATAATTTCTCAACTGAGATGTGTATCTTAACAATTAAGCACTGACAAAAAACCTTTGCAGAAATATAAATGGCATAAATAACAACAATAGTGATAATTATCAAATAAATAAAATTATTCTTTATATATATATATATATATATATATATATATAGCAGTTATGCGAATGCATCTATTAAGCACTTAATGAGAAATTACTCAAATAACAGTTTTTTATATATATACAGCTCTGGAAAAAATTAAGAGACCACTGCATATTTTTTGTTATTTTGACCAGTTTTTGCTTTTGGCAAATAAATGCTCTAAATTACAATATTTTTATTTGGAATTTGGGAAAAATGTCAGTAGTTTATAGAATAAAACAAAAATGTTAATTTTACCCAAACACATACCTATAAATAGTAAACGCAGAGAAACTGATAATTTTGCAGTGGTCTCTTAATTTTTTCCAGAGCTGTATATATATATATATATATTATTATATTATATATAGATATTTCTTCAATGCAAAATTTATTTTCCAAAAAGTAAAAAGACAGTAATAAAATAATAACAAATAAAACAACAGCAAAAAAATTACAATAGAATTAAGAGATATAAAATAAACAGTTTTTCAGGTGGGTCTAACAGTACGGCATTTATTTAGTTTAGTAATACAACAGAACTTAAAGTAATCAAAAGTAAAATAACACTGGATAGTCTTCATTGTAAAAATAAAATACAGATTAATGCTTACAATTAATTACAAAAGTTAGTCAAGAGCAGAGAGTGATTTTCCTTGTCTTTTGTTCTTTTATTAACATGACAGACAGCAGCAGGAATATTAGACCGCCGTCACTTTAAGAGTTTAGGAGCACGGACACAATATACTGCTACAAAACATGCGTTCTCTTTCTCAACTAATTAGTTTTTTTTTTCAAAACTGATGGTGTGTTTAACTGAATACTCACCAAGACAGGCATTTTGACAACTTTGTGTGTATTTGAGCGTTTAATAGCACTAAGCTCTCATTTCGGTACTCGTGAGATCAGTGGTGCGCACGCTTTTGGTGTGAGCTCGAAACCTGCGGGAAATAGAAAAATTATGCGCAATATTTAACCGGAGCGAATGAGACGAGTTGGTGAGGAGGCGGGTGGGTCACTTCACCGTCGAAGAGAAGAGAGCGAGAACGCGCAGCTGACGCTATTACCTGCGCCGATGGCAACAAAACGTATCGGCAAGACGGGAGACAGACCGGCTGGTTACCAGTCTGGGCCGATCATGTGGAAAATCGTCCGATTCCTGGTTAGTGGATCGGTGCACCTCTAATATATAATATACAACGTATATGTACAAATGTACAATGGAAAAATGAGGCCGAGCCATGCAGACGTGGCTAAAGGCATTAACCTTTGTTACCTCTGTGAGGGGTCGTGGCCGGCGCTCAATGGTGAACTCTGTGTGGCACAGCTCACAGTAGCTGGTGTTAGAGGAGGACAGCCACTTCTCCAGGCAGCTCTTGTGGACCGTGCCCAATGTGCCTGTGCAGTCGCACGGTGAGAGAAGCCCCTCGCTGTTGCACACGTCTTGACCCTCATGGCAGATCCGACAAATTGGCCGATCACTAACAGAGAAGAAAGTTAACAGCTTTATCTCTAGGTCACGCAAATGAGCGTCATGTGACTGTATTTGTCAAATCTACTACGTTAGTTGTACGTTTGTTTAAATTGCATGTTTAATATAAAACAAGGCTTTGTATTACACAAAATTACGATTTTCTTACCTCTGGGTGCCCAAGGCTTTGATAACAGTAGATAGTAGACGTCCATCCTTGGCCGTGACCTGGGTGACATATTGGGCCCGGCGGTTATCAGCCTCCTCCACGGTTTTCGACAGGGCAGCATTGCCAGTGCAGTCACACAGGGAGCCTGGGAGGTGGCAACACTCCCCTGTGGTCATTTCGGGGCCGTCCAGGAGGGCGGGGGGCAGGGGAACACCGGGGGGAATCAGGGAGCAGCCTCGCTCCCACACCTCAAGTCACAAAGACCCTACCACTGCAGAGAAGACGAACATTTACACAGTCATTTTGGGGTGCCAAAAACGGTACATTGTCTATCATCAATTACGTTGTGATGAATGAAGCACAGCCCACACAGAAGTCACTTTCAAAAAAAGCAGCTTTCTGCTGGTGAACGTGACCCAAATGAAACCAATGCAAAATCTGCATGAGTAAATATCTCACCCACATGCAAAATTCCAGATTGTGTAGATTCCTATTCAAACGACTTGATCTCAGTCATGAAAATTCACTGAACAACAGAAAACACGACGGCACCTTAATTATAGAACTATCATTTTCGCTATTGTGTTCAATACCAGTTCAGCTCAATAAACAGCATTTGTGGAATAATATTGATTGGCACAAAAATAATTTCTTAAATTTTCTTTAAAAAAAAAAAAAAGCAAAAATCTGAGCTACGGTGAGACACTTGCAAACGAAGTGAATGTGTGAATAAAATACTCACCGTTTCAATAGTATTGCTACAAAATTACATGTTAACATCATTTTAGTGTAAAAACAACAACTAAAGATTGTGTAATGTACTAAATCTAATTTTATAGGTGTAAACCCTAAAATGACTGTAAAAATGATTATTTAAACAGCTTTAACAGCTCAAATAATAAATGAGTTGACAGAAATGTAAAGGAATTAATAAAATTATAACCTCCACATTTGTGCTTTTAAACTATCAAAAACTGTCCCATTCACTTCTATTGTAAGTGCCTAACTGAAACTTGATTTTTGCATCTTTTTTTTAGGAATATAATAATTGAGTTAAAATATTTTTTGTGGCAATTAACATTGTGCCACAAATGCATCCGCTTAACTTGGACTTTTTTAAAAAATAAACAAATAAAAATAATAATATTTTCCATCTGAAAATAAACTCTGGAGGACAATATATGATGATGAATAATGAATTGTCCACTATATTCCAAACTTAACGTCAGAAACAAACTACAAATGAAAGATCTCAGAGCTTGACAGGCATGATCGAAAGAGCAACTTGGACATTCTTCAAAATGTTTCCTTTTGTGTTCCACAGAAGAACGTCATTCAGACAGTATGTCATAATCAGAGTTGGGCAAGTTCCTCTAAAAAAGGTCATTAATTACATCTTCAACAGGATAATTAGATTAGATCACTGTACAAATGACTCTCTCTCTAAAAAGTACTGCATTACTTATTATTACAAAACCTCGACCAGTTGAATAGGACAGACGTGACACTGCTCTTTTAATTCTTCCAAAAAAATAATATAAAAATTGCATAAATGATCTTTGAACTGACCAAAGCATTTAGAGAGAATACTACATTAAAAACATCATTAAATTACAGTAATTACTTAGTAATGCATTACACCCAAAACTTAAGACTTAAGTCTAGTATAAAGAAAGAAAACCTAGAGAGCTGCCTAACCTTTTTTGGCATTTTTTGGGCACTGTAGGTTTTGAAACATTATTTTCACGTCTTTTGTGGGATGGCAACTTGCTGGACTATGAAATCGAAGTATCAAACCAGAAATATCATAACCTTTTCAAACATGAGGGACTGTAAAGAGACGAGAAAATGAACACTGCCATTTTAGATGAACCGCTCCACAAGCTTCATATTAAACATACATTTCTTCCAATGTAGCGCTAAATGTTTTATACTATTAGTTTCAATTGAAAGAGAAAAGCCAGCTTTGTGCATCCGAGAAGTGTCTATTGTTATGAATATTTCTGAGGACTGCTCAATGCTCTTTATGTATTATGAAGGAAATATGGTTTGATTTGAGAATCATTCTTTAACTTGCATACTTTATTTTAGCACTAGCGAACAGAATGTGTTTATGCCTTACTTACTGTAATCTTTCATTTTTCAGTTTAGTGTGTGAGCGTGCAGTTTTATTCCCTGTCCGAGATATTAAATCCACTACTTGAGCTGCCACAGTGAAACCATCTGATCTGATCTGATCTGATCTATCAAGCTGTCTGACACTGGTCTTGGGTGGGCCTTTGCCACACATCACAAGCTGCAAATGAATCATAAATGTCCTTCAATCTAGCTCTAAATGTTGTATAGATTTCAGAGTATTCGTTTAAATAGAAGTTAAAGCTATCCGATACGAATTAAGGCAGTCGGTGAATGTGGAATGATGCAGCTGCTAACGTTAGTTCCATTAGCCGTTTAACGTTAGCAAAATATGCCATCAAAGCCTGGATTACAGATTAAACCAACATTTCGTTTTATCTTACCTTCTGAATCTCCATGCCGAGCTGTTGAGTTTAAAGGTGAATTCCTTTTGAAAGTGGAGCTTGTTTACAAACGATAAGGTAAAAGTACGAGCCTTGTTTTGGGTTTGATCCTTTCAGCAAACGACTCGGCTCGGCCTCCTACCGACGTCTCTGATTAGCGCAGTGTACGTTAAGAGCGTAGAGGGAGGCGCTTCTGTACGCAGAGCTGCCGCGGAATTTTCGTAAAGAGCTTTGTGAATAACCGACATCCGTATAGTGCCTATTGTTTTTATTATTTTTAAGGACTGTTCACTGCTCATGTGGAGCTTTATGTGTTGTGATGGAAATGTGCTTTGATTTGAGAATCATTCTTTAACATTTACTAAAATACTTTTTAGTCTCTATTTTAGCAAGTGAACAAAGTGAACGAGTGTATAATTTATAAACTTTAATTTTTAGTGCTTATGATACACTTTTATTCCTGTGTTTTGAAGAAATGTAGTTTCTCTGAGTAGTTTTCTTTGAAATGAGGCTTTTTTGCAACCACACATGACACAGTAAAAAAGAAAGGGGAAAAATCATAGGAATTTATTAGAGACTTACTTTTGTGGCCATGTTTCATTAATTCATTTCCTCATTTTAGTTTAATTGTGGCCACATTGTTTTCTAACAAAATTAATGTTTTTGAAATGTTTCTAAAATCAAATTTTTTTTTTAGTTTTTTGTGTTTGTGTGTGTAAACAAACTATTTATTATTTTTTTTAAATGTAATTTATCATCAAGTCTTGCATTTAAAAACACAAATTAATACACTAGTTTAAAATCCTGATTTTAAAAATCAATAGCAACTGTACAATGCTCAACAAATCCACAAGAGAAGCATCAAGACATCAGTTTTGACAAAGCATTGTTTTTATATTATTAGATTTATTAATATTTTGAATTAGCTTTTGTTTTTTTATATATTTTTAGTTTAATTTTAGTTTAATGTTTAGTCATTTTATTAGTTTTGTTTTTAATATTGCTATTATTTTTATTTCATTTATTTATTCCCAGTTAATAATTTTAGCGCTTCAACAAACTTATTTCATGCCAAGGCAACATTTCTAATTTCGTTTAAGTTTTTCAGTCACTATATTTATATTTTATTTTAGCTTTATTTTAATTAACAGAAATGTTTTAGTTTTAGAGTATGTTTACTCGACAACAATGTGCTAAAAACAAACGTTTTTCACATACAGACTACAATGTCAAAACTATCCCGTCCACACGGATCCGCGAAAACTGCTGCCAGGCCAGTAGATGGCGATGTCACTTAAACATGGCTATAGACTGAACACATAAAATGTATGCACATGACATCACTGTTTCCACAAATTTGCATTTTTATAGTTTACACAGAGACGATAATGGTATCGTTTTCAGAACTTTGCACTTTGAAACCCTTTTTCAAAAGTTTGCATTTTCAGGCCCCTAAACGCCATTGTCGTGTAAATGTGTCGTGTAACTCCTCGGTATAAACTAAAGGGCCGTTTACATGACACTCTTCAACTAAAAATGAAAACATTATGCGTTTTGGCAGTTCATTTACATGACAATTGTGTTTTGGGGGCCTAAAAACGCAAACTCTAGAATAAGTGTTTTTGAAAACGATACCATTATTGTCTCCGTGTAAACTACAAAAATATGAATTTGTGAAAACGATGATGTTATGCGCATGCATATTACCTGTTCAGTCTGTATGTTACAAAGCGACATCGCCAACTACTGGCCTGGCATAAATAATACAACGTTTTTAGTCTTTTCCTGGATCCATGTGAACAATCATTTTTAAAACGTTGTCTGTAGACAAAATGCAAAGGTTTTTAGTACACTGTTGTCGTGTAACCCTCAACAGACCCATGAATCATGCCAACCATGGCACACAACACTTATTTTAGGTACAGATTCAGACATACGTGTCATGCTTTGACAGGCGTGTTGTGCAGGTGAGTCAAAAAAAAAGAATCATGATTGCAATTGAGACAGTAATTTGGTTTATTTTCCATTTTGATGTAACCTGATAAAAGGCAAAACAACTGTTGTGACTTCATGGATGTGTAAATGTCACATAACCACACTTGAAAAAGGCATCTTAAATCACAGTATGGGAAAACATAAGGCATTTCCAAAATAGCCATATCACTTAACGTCAAACAATCGAATATATAGTGACATTTTCACAGACCGGAGAAACAACTGACCATCTAAAACACTGCGGACCATTGCATTTTCTCACCGAAGAGCTATAATACCTCAGCAATGCAATGAATAGTTTATTATATATATATATATATATATAACTGTTATTTGAATAATTTCTCATTAAGTGCTTAATAGACGCATTCACATAACTGCTATATATATACGGCAATATGAACGCGCCGATCAAATCACGCAAATTCACACTGTCAGCCCTGGCGTAAAATATTGCAGAATAGGACTAAGGGTGTGATGCTTGAAATGTTTAAGAATTGAAATAAAGATGACAGCAGCCCTCCTTTGGTATCCGCGTGATCCAATCAAGATGAATTTGCAAAAAAAAAAAAAATTCCAAAGAACTTGCCCATTCAAGCTCAAGTCAGACGTCCCCTCTGGGATCTGGCTCAACAGACGGCGGGCGTTTAGTGTGGATCCCAGAGAATAACCATCAGAGTGGCTGGAAGCCAAAGACACACTGATCCCTCACCATCCCTTTTCCGTAGGAGCGGATCACACGATCAGCGCCCGAATAAATCACTTCCGAGGAAAACATTTTGCTGAGCAAACATGACTTCAGACAGTGGATAATAGTAAAGAAAAAAAACAGGGACAAACGAACAAGAACCCCCCCCAAAAAGGAAAAGGAATGTTACCTAGAGATTCACGCTTCTAAGGGATGTATAGAATTAGCGTGGAAATCACAACAAGGTAAAAATAGGAAAGAGCCATAGCCATAGCACAACACACAGGAGCAAAGCTGAGATAAATAGAGGGGAACTGAAGCCCAAGGGTCGGGGTGGAACCGGGGGAAGTGGGGTCACAGGTTCTGACAGCACTGAAATTTGTTGCCCTTTAACCCATCGGTAGTGGGCGGCACGCTGATGTCCACTACGTTGTTCCCGGGAGATTCGTCATGCATGGACCTGTCGGCGATTTGCTTTTGTGACACGATCCTATAGATTTCTGCAACAAAAAGAGCCGAGATACATAGAGACATTTATTTTGAGATTCCCAATGGGAATGTGATAAAGAGATAAAATGAAAATTATGTCATGACTCGCCTTCATGTCGTTCTAAACCCATAAGACCTTTGCTCATCTTCATATGAAGATCTTTTTTTCGTTTTATATGATAAACAGATTTAATTTAAGCTTTAATTCACACATAAACATTCATCAACTCACATCAATTGTGGTAAACAGAAGCTCAAGCATGTTTGCTTGACTCGCATCAGAACCAATGAGGTTCATTCTTGTGTGTTACGCATCATGTTTGAGATTCTGGAAGAGGTTTGTTCTTGCTCATTGAGCAGGTTCAGTTGAGCTTACCGTTTATGTTTGCTGATCAATGTATACGTGCGAGTAAAAGCATTGATTAAATCTTTTCATCATAAAAAGCGATTGAGTCTCTTCAGAAAATTGACTAAACCGCTCGATTCATATGAATTAGTTTTACGATCTCTTTATGAACTTTTTGAAGCGCCATCAATGGAAGAACAGAGATTCATCAATTTTATAAAAATCTTAATTTGTGTTCCAAAGAAGAATGAAGGTCTTACGGGTTTGGAACGACAGGAGGGAAATTAATGACAGAATTTTCATTTTTGGGTGAACTAACCCTTTAAGGTGTGGTCACATTTAACATCATTTACACATTTTCGGGAAATTTCAACAGGAATCCAAGCAATAGGGAATTTCACGCAAGGGTAAAAGATTTCCAAATGGGTTTGAGTTGGTCAAGAAGATTCGCCACTGACCAACAAAAATCGGTTTTACTTATAAAATTATTTACGTTTCGGTCGACTACATTGTTCCGAAATTTTGCTAATGTGACCACACCTTCAGTCATGATCAGCACCTACCTGTTAGTATGTTTTTAAATGCCTCCTCCACATTTGTGGAGTCCAAAGCCGATGTTTCAATGAAGGAGAGATTGTTCTTCTCTGAATAACACAAAATGAGAGATATTTTAACACTTGAAGCAGATCTGTTCTTCCCCAACATCATGGAAATACCGGAGGAGAGGCTCACCTGCAAAAGCTCTGGCCTCATCAGTTGGCACGGCCCTCAGGTGCCTCAAATCGCTCTTGTTACCCACCAGCATGATGACAATGTTGTTATCCGCGTGATCCCGCAGCTCCTTCAGCCAGCGCTCCACATTCTCGTAAGTCAGATGCTTTGCGATGTCATAAACCAGAAGAGCTCCAACTGCACCCCGGTAGTACCTGTAAAAGAGATCCAAGAGATATTGATATTTTAAAGTTTTATAGAATTATTATAAATTATACTATAATTAAATCATTTTATCAGTAACTATAAATTTATTTTATACAGTGATTACAAATTTTAACAAATGATAATTCTTAAATTACTTTAGTTATAAAATTATAATTGATTTATCTTTAATCATAGTATAATATCAAATATATATTAAAATAAATATAAATAAATTTTTATATATTTATTTATACATTTATAAATATATAAATAAATACCCTTTTATTAAATAAAATTAAAATGATACTCCATACTTTGTGTTTTATACAATTATAAATTTTTTATATAATAATTACTGTTTAATGGTTATTTTACTTTTTTTTTTTTTTTTTTTTAAAGAAAATTATTATTATATAATATCACAAAAGCTTATTTGGGACCTGCTGTGTGTGCTGCCAGTGCTCATGTACTCACGCTGATGTGATGGCTCTGTAGCGCTCCTGTCCTGCTGTATCCCAGATCTGAGCCTTTATGGTCTTCCCGTCCACCTGGATGCTGCGGGTTGCGAATTCCACACCAATGGTGCTCTTGCTCTCCAGGTTGAACTCATTCCGAGTGAAACGGGACAACAGGTTGCTCTTCCCCACACCAGAGTCTCCAATGAGTACCACTAGAAAACATAAGAAAGTTTCGAGCAAGACTACAAACCTGATATCTAACTACACTTCATACCTGCTCTTATAAAAAACATTTTCAAACGTAAGATATTATTATCCATCCATCACCATACGTATTAAAAAAAAGTCCTTGAAAACAGTCCTTGAAAGTAAACCACAAACCAAAATGTGCACCCAAAGCATATACAATGTCATCATTTTAAAAGCAGAAACGCTAGATTAGTCAGTCATCCTGGTTACTTCAACATGATGAGGGCAGAGAGATAAGAGAGAAGCCGTAATCTACAAACACACACTTCCATTGTCATTTTCCCATTGCTGCATTAATTCAACACCATAAAAACAGATAGGCCAAGCCAAACTGTATAAAGAATCAGAAATACATAGAAAATATCAATCAGCTCATACTGTGTCTGATGCAACGTGGTCATCATTCACTTTCTCTAGATGAAACCTGAAGTAATTCACAAAACAGCTGTAGATAAACTGGAGAAACAGGATAAAGCGTTCAACAACAAATCTTAAGAATAACGAATGTGCCAAATCTGTGTAACCGCTACAGTTATTTGTGGTTTTCTCACTCACTCACTATAAAGGCTTACTGTAAAAACAGGAACCCGTGTGAAAAGGAACAAGACGTATTTGAATGGGCATATACATGTATATATATATCCAAATGTTTTTAGAATGACGTCATGATCATCCACTGTTGACAACTTCACATTACACAGTTCATCTGTCAGCTTAATGATTTAACTAAATTGAGTTGTAAATGAGTCCCAAATACAAAAGTGCTTACAATTGCAGGTTAATGACCAAATTTGGCCCGTTTGAACATCAAGAAGAGAATCTTGTGTAATAAACGACCAAAAGTTTCATATGGCCTAGCAACACAACCACACTAAATATTAAGCAACACATTACTAAATGAATAGAAAGTTACCAATTAAACAGATTTTGTTTGCTGTCGAGATACAAACTGCTTGTATTAAAACAGCGAGTTTATTTAGTTAACTTGAGCTTTTCTGCTGTTTGAGAGCTATGTAGCTGCTTAGCTAACAATGCAAACTAAATTAAGCGAATTGCATCATGGTTTAGGGAATACTGTCGAAAGACGACGCAAATCATGAAAGTCACTATTAAAATGTATTAATCTACTTTCAACTTTTGATTCTGTTTAAGTCACCGATAAATATTCCGATAGCTAATGTCAGTTCACTAGCATTCCAGCTAAACCAGCTAGCCACAGTCATCAGGAAACTTGCTGTTTTCTTTGACAATAAAGGAAGTCAGAACACGTCTATTCTTCTCTTTGATACTATAGAAATCACTGACCTTTAAACAAATAATCGTATTCGTCGTCACGGGTCCCCATGGTTGGTTTACCGCAATGAAATGCTGTTGTTAGGCGACGGATCTCTCTTGATTAGGGATGTCCGATCCGCGAACAAACGAATCGCATCGCATTTGAATCGGATCTTTTTAATGGCCGTTTGAACCGGTTCAAGAATCACACTACATTGATTCGTCGCTGGTTTTAAAGGCTTAGTTCACTCAAAAATGAAATTTCGGTCATTAATTGCTCACTCTCATGTCGTTCCAAATCAGTAAGACCGTTGTTCATCTTCAGAACACAAATTAAGATATTTTTGATTAAATCAGAGGTTTTTTTCACCAAAGAAGCAACGAAATGACCACATTCAAGGTCCATAAAAGTACTAAAGACATCGTTAAAATAGTCAACGTGACTACCGTGGCTCAACCTTAATGTTATGAAGCAATGAAGATACTTTTTGTGCGAAAAAACAAAACAAAAATAACTTTATTCAACATTTCCTATACACCCTGTCATTCTCATACACAGTTTATATGGAGCTTCCGTGTTTACGTCTGAATGCTGTCTCTGTATTACACGCATGTGTTGTGGTGCTCACGTGAACAGTGTCAGCCAATAATGAGCCAATGTTCGGACGTAAATACGGAAGCGCTGAACTGTGTCAACTGCATAGGAGACTGACCTGGTAGAGAAGAAATTGTTGAATAAAGTCAGTATTTTTGTTTTGTTTTTGTGCACAAAAAGTACCCTCGTTGCTTCATAACATTAAAGGGTTAGTTCGCCCAAAAATGAAAATCACACCATGATTTGCTCACTTTAAACCATCCTAGGTGTATATGACTATCTTCATTCAGACGAATACAATTGGAGTTACATTAAATAATGTCCTGGATCTCCCAAGCTTTATAATGGCAGTAAATAGAGGATGAAATTTTGAAGCCCAAAAAAGTGCAACCATCCATCATAAAAGAGAACGATGGCTTAATAAAGGCCTTCTGAAGCAAAGCGACGTGTTTGTGCAAGAAAAATATCCATATTTAAAACTTTAAAAACTTAAATAACTGGCTACTAGCAGACGGCCATAAAGCCATAAAGAGTGAACTCTGATCTGACACATAATGCAATGATGAACGCAGAGGTACAGAGGAGAGAGCAAAACAAAACACCGGCCAAGTCTAAAATGAGAATAGGATTTCAGTATAAGAGAAGAGGAGCTTGAGTTTGTTCCACAGCCCTATTTGTTTGAACAGCGAGAGGCACCAAAGCTTACGCTACTCATCGCCGACATCTCTTTTGGCGCAAGTACAGCCTGCTGGAAGTTAGATATTTATAGAAGTTTTTAAAGTTTTCAATATGGATAGTTTTCTCACACAAGCGCACAGCTTCACTTCAGAAAGCCTTTATTAACCCCCCAGAGCCAATGTGGTTATTTTTTATAATGAATGGTTGCTCTTTTTTCACTGCCATTATAAAGCTTAGGCCAAGGCCAGGACATTATTTAATATAACTGGGATTGTATTCGTCTGAAAGAAGAAAGTCATATACACCTAGGATGGCTTGAGGGTCAGTTTTCATTTTTGGGTGAACTATCCCTTTAAGGTTGATAATTTTAAGGATATCTTTACTACTTCTCTGGACCTTGAATATGGTCATTTCTTTGTTTTCTATGGGAGACAAAAAAAATAATACTAATAATAAAAAACTCTTGGATTTCATGAAAAATATCTCAATTTGTTCCGAAGTTATATCATCAATTTACTGATAGTCCGCAGTTATCTGGAGGATGTGAGATAATGAAAGGGCAGGTCAGTGTTTGATGGGAGGAGCTTTACATTCTGGTGAATGATCTTGTATGAAGAGCATTTCAGTGTTTGACGTTACAAAGAACTGCTAAAAGGTAAGTTTCCTAGACGAATTACATATCATTATTCATGAATAATATAATAATGTTAATGTTATATGGCCTAATTTAAAACAAATTTATAAGCCTAATATAATATCGCTTTCAAACCCGAAAGTAGTTCAGTTTCATTTCTAGTTAAACGGTCTGACAGGGCGCAGAAACGTGTGCAAATACTGTTTACAATGGTGGTTTATTCCACCCTGAGCTTCATACCATGTTAGACAATGTGTTATTTATTTACATTGTAATATTCTTGCAATATAATCTTACAGTGTTAAAGCTATGTGTTTAAGTTGATGTGCATTATTTTAAAGAATTGTTTACTGTTATCAATTGTATTAACTAATGACAGTGTTAAAAACGTATTAAACTAAAGTGTGGTTACTTGGTGTAAAAAACTGAAACCACAACCAGATTTTTTTAGGATTAATTTAGCCAATACTGCTGCCTTTTAACAGAATATGTATTTGTAAAGATAACTTAATAAATGACTGACTAAACTTTAAGAATTAATAATAATAATAAAACTAACAAAGGAAAATTTAATATTGTATGTATTTTTGTGTTTACATAAAATATCTGTAATTTATATTTACATGTCGTTTTGTCTTATCTTAAAGATGCGAAAAAGGCTGGAAAAAGTCAGTGTGGCTCCTCTCACTTCTAAATTAACTGAAGAGCAAAGAAAGCAACTCTGTGCCTTACTGGGGAGTGTTGAACTGACTCTTCTCTACAAAGCTTCTGTTCATGGATATAATGCTCCTGCCTTCCACCAGCGATGTGACCGTCAGGGTCCCACTTTACTTGTAGCCTACAACTATTCAGGCTACATCTTTGGTGGATACACTAGTGTAGATTATACTCAAAGCGGGCAGAATATTACTGATGAAGAAGCTTTCCTGTTCAGCTTTCAAGGCAAGATCCCTGTGTGCATCAAAGTTAACAGTGGATATTATGCACGTCTTGATGATGCTGGAGTACCCAACTTTGGCCAACAGTTGTACTTTTGCTACAACAACCAACCAGTTGTGTATAATCAAGAACAAGAAGGGAGTGAATCATATTATAATCCAGGGGTTAATGCATTCAATTTTCATTCTCCCACACTATATGGGGATGACACTCAACTAACTGAATGTGAGGTGTACAAAGTGGAACAGAGTAAGTTAATTATCAACAACAACAAAAAGTTTATCACTTATTGTAGTTGAAACACACATGTAGTTGTGTGCAGTAGATTATATAAATTCAGAGTCCAATGTCTCAAAATGTACTTCTGTTAACATTAGTTGTATAATAAAACTTCCTCAGAAAAGGATGCCAAGCTGAAGCCGTGGAGAAATGTTCAATGGACAGCAAAGTAAGTTTTCACTCGGTGTTATTTTGCTGCTGATTTCATACAGTAGTATAATAAATAATCCAGCTGGGATCTCTGTTGTAGACGAAGAGACGAGCTCATGGAATCGATCAGGAATCACAAACCCATGATGACGTCTGTGAGTCGGGTCAGAGTTCTAATGATCGGTCCTGTAGGTGCTGGAAAATCCAGTTTCTTCAACTCCATCAACTCCATCTTCATGGGCCGCATGACCAGTAAAGCCATGTCAGGATCTGCAGGCACTAGTCTCACCACACAGGTACAGATTCAACAGGATTCATAGCGTTTCCTGCAGAAGTCTCTCTTCAGGTTGAGGAACAGCTCTTGACGCGTTTCTCTTCTTGGTTGGTAGTTTCGCACATACCCAGTGAGAGACGGTCGTGAGGGAAAGCCACTGCCGTTTGTGTTGTGTGACACCATGGGACTCGAGGAGCAATCGGGTGCAGGACTGGATATTGAGGACATCAGCAGCATTCTTCAAGGTCGCGTACCAGACCGCTATAAAGTAAGTGCACTTCATTCACAATGAATGAAGATTGAAGTAAAAATGATCAAATATTTGTCTCAATTCAGTTCAACCCCATGACACCGTTTCAACCGGATGAGCAAAAGGCCTCCAGATCTGCATCCCTACAGGAGAAGATCCACTGTGTGGTGTACGTGATAGACGCCACCAAAATCTCCCTCATGTCCAGCAAACTAGAGGAAAAACTCGCTGCCATACGCAGAAAAGTGAACTCGCTGGGTAAGTGAACAACATTTTGAGATAACTATTATATCAAATATTAATTATAATCTAGTGACTAACACTAATACTTGCAGTTTTTTGCATAACTCTTGTCTTGTGCCATGACTGACAAAGCTATTTACACATTTTCAGGCATTCCCCAGATGGTTTTGATGACAAAAGTAGATGAAGCATGTCCTGATGTGGAGGAAGATCTTCAAAATGTTTATATCACTTCCTACATCAAGACGAAGGTGAGACATGATCACATGAACCTTCAGGACTCAGTGACTTGATGTGGACTTAACCACTCCACAACCTTAAACCAATGCACTTATACAAAAATCATCCGTTTTTTTGTTCTGCATTCCTCCTCTGCTCTACCTTGTTTCCTAATCTAGCTTTCTAACAAACCTGGGATTGTATACTGTGAACGTTGTTGGCTCTATGACAAACTGATTATGTTCCTCTATTGTAAGTCACTTTGGATAGAAACATCTGCTAAACATCTGCTTGTTTGTCTCTGCAGGTGCAGGAGGTGAGCTCTTGGTTGGGTGTGCCGGTGTCTTGTGTGTTACCGGTGAAGAACTACAGTCAGGAGCTGGAGCTGGAGCTCAACTGTGACGTCCTGCTTCTCACCGCTCTACAGCAGATGCTCAACTTTGCAGATGACTATTTGGATGATGTTGGTCCTATTTAGGACAATCTTATAAAGTGCTACTAGTGGAGGTTTATTTATCCGTTGTAGCTCATTTAATGTTATATTTGAATGTAATCTCATATTGATTTTCTATTTGTACTACTTATTATATATCTATAAAACCACAATAAGTCATTTTAAGATTATTCTATTCTCTTTGTCTGTCATATATACCCGTTCAAGAAAAATGATACGATGTGCAAACAAAGTTCTTATATCACTTAAGCATGTTGCATTGTTACTGTTGTAGTTGTTTGTTATATTGTTGTGGCAAAATTTAAAAGTATAAAATGATGTGTTAGTACTGCAGAAAAAGAGAAAAACACACTAAAAACTGTTTAAGAGTACAATCTGTGTTTCTGTCGATAAATGGGAAATTTGTGATTCTGTTTTGAAAGTCAATTTAAAATTAAAATAAACTAATAATTTATAATACACATTTTTATGACTAAATTAATTTTACTTCTGTATAGAAAAATATGTTGCAATCACAGAACTGAAAAGGCTGGAAAACAATTACAGGGGCAAATGTGGTCAATTTTATCTCTAGTACTATTGCTCTCACATAGATGTCTACTATCCAACTTCATCTTACAGCTGCCATAGACATATAAATACATAGACGCCTCATTGGTCACTGGATCATACATCAACGTCACTGCTATATTGGACCAGGCAACTTGCCTCAACTCTCATTTGTGGACTGAGTAAAGATGCCTGATTATTTTGAAGTTCGACTCGATTCCAAAGAGTTGGAGATTTGATTGTCATCAAATCTATTTTAGCCACGTGGAACCAGAACAACATAAACCTCAAGGAAGAAGCCTGTCAGTGGACTCTGCATTTCCAAGAGATTGTACCTTTTCTGCCATTATATTATTACTTATGATATATTATTGTATTATTCACTACTCACTATTTTACTTACAAGTTTTTATTTTAGTGACTATTATTCTTCAACACGTAAAGATGCTATATTTATTTACTAATTTGTTGTACCAGAAAACCTTTATGGGTAAAGCACAGTATGATTATTTCAATGCAGAGTATAAGAAGGACATTAGACAAGCATGTTTGGACAGTTTGCCAAATGCAACTCTTGACCAAGAAGAACATACGAAACTGTGTGGTGTACGTAATAGACGCCACCAAAATCTCCCTCATGTCCAGCAAACTAGAGGAAAAACTCACTGCCATGCGCAGAAAAGTGAACTCGCTGGGTAAGTGAACATTTTCAGATGTATGTTGCATAACTTTAATGCCAAATGTAACTAACTAATGGTTATTTACATATCCTATGCTTCAGGCATTCCTCAGATGGTTTTAATGACAAAAGAAGATGAAGGATGTCCTCTAGTGGAGGGAGATCTTCAAAGTGTTTTTGTCAGTTCCTACATCAAGGTGAGACATGGTCACATGATCACATGAACTCTTCTTACAGGACTTCACAACAAAGCAAAGTCACTTTCCAAAACCTTCACCCTCTCTCCTCCTCTCTGGTGACATGAGCTGCCATCCTCCACCTGAACTGCTGAAAGGATCACAACTTTCACGAAGCAGCTGAAGACACACCAGTTCTTTAAGCACTTAACTATTCCACAATATTGAACCAATGCACTTAGACAAAAAAAAAAAAAAAAACTCTGCATTTCTACCTCGTTTCCTAATGTAACTTTCTAATAAACCTGGCTGGCATTGTTTAGTATGGCATACTAACATTGTTGGCTCTGTGACGAGTTGATTATGTTCCACTATTGTAAGACACTTTGGATAGAAATGCTTGCTAAATGCATAAATGTAAATAACATGAACAGTCAGGAGTTGGAGCTCTACAGCAGATGCTCAACTTTACAGATGACTATATAATGTTTGTCCCGTCAACAACACTTTCCTATAAATCACTGCTGGTAGAGTTTTCTTTTGAGGCTGTTAAAACTAATGATTTTTTATTCACTAAGTGTTAAACAATGATTGTGTTACTGTATTTTTCCCAAAGACATGTATGATGCTCAGTTGTAGTATTCTCCTGTGGTAAATTTCACTGGAATTTAATTTTATTTAATCTTTTTTTTTATTTTATTAAATGTAATCTTTCTTAATTTACAGAAAGATATCGGTTACAACAAGTGTTGCAACAATCCAAGGTCCCCGTTCTCCCCTAATATTTCTGTCTTTATGTGTATACTGTACCTTTAAATCCCTTGTGGTTCAGTATCAACGTCAGTGTTGTAAAAAAAAAAATCTTCAAAATGAATGCTTTATAGAGACGTTTTTTTATAACCTTAATATAACCTTTACAAACACACCAAAGCAAACATCAGTGCTGTTAAATATGAACGTTACTTGCTTGTATTGGGTCAAAGTCCACAAGAGAAGCAGAAGCGTTTCGAGGTTTCTAGCAAAGATCGAGTGTTCTTCGAAACGTAAGTTACAAAGCTAGTTTGTTCATCGACAGCAACCGTTTGAATATGCACCCAATAATTTATTAAAGTAGTCCAGGTTTCAAATATCTGACATAAAATCAGTGTTTATCTCCCAGCAACGGTTATTGAATAACATTATTTCATCTTACGTCTTTTAATTTGAACAAAGGAGCTTTTCAGTGTTTATTTTCAGTTTCGATTCTAAAAAAAGGTAACAATGAGTTCATATAGAAGTTATAAGCATAATTCATGGATGTGCAAATGCGATGGCTGAAGCCTCTGAATCGGGACACTGCTGTAGAGCCCAAACTTGACGCGTCAAGAGCAGCGTTTCATATTTTGAACGTCTAATTCTTCGCGCGACTACTGTTATATCGTATCAGAAATAATAAACTGTAAGTGGGTCAATAACGTTATTGAAGTTATTCAAAAAAAAAAGAAAAAATGAAACATACAGACAGTGACTAGATTGTTTCTATAATGGACATGTTTTACATTTCTGAATAATAAAAATAATTTTTGTGAAAGAAAAAAAGAAAAAGAAAAAAAACATCTAGATGATGTGAAGTCCAGTTTACCATTTTTTGTGTTCCACTGCATTGTTTTTTTTTTTTTTTATGGGGGGGGGGTTGTTTTTGTTTGTGTGTATAAACTTTTCTTTATTTAAAATGAAGTAAAATTGACTTCTGTTTGATATGGTCAAACGAATTTTGATTTCACTCTTGTATATGATGTCAGAAAAGACAAAGTCAAATCAAGAATTCTGCATTTCTCTGAAATGTATAAAACATTTTAAATGAACTACATAATGACAGTGAAAGCATATTTCAGTTTCAATAAAAGCAAACATAAGTTAGAATCCAACTTGATTATATATAACTCATTCAATAAAGCAAATATGAACATTTAAAATTAAAGCTGCAGTCTGTAATTTTTGCCATCTCTGCCTCTTTGACGCCATCTCTGTTTGCAACCTGCAATTGCAGTTGTTTGCGCAATTATTATCTTTACATGCGTTGTGCCTCGGCACACTCCTCAGATGAATCAAATGTTTGCTGTCAATCACCACATCTGTGTGGATACTGTACTTCGGAATCACAGATTGTCTTGGAAGTATGACAAAAATAAGAAATTTCACCGGAGAATGTCATCTGAACAAGTAAGCAACATGTCTGCCACTTTTGTTCCGACTGAGGAAAAAAAAAGCATTACAGTAAATCGCGCTGCCAATGGTGATTAAATCTTAGCTCATATCACGTCAAACAAATACTTTGTTCTCAAAATGTTAATGTTAACAACATCAGCATTGCATGTGTATTTAGTATTAGCGTTACGTGTAGATTTCAATTTCTGTACAGTCTAATCACTAACGTTAAATTTGTCATACTATACAATTCGCCATCAAAACGATAAGTTTAATTATTGCAGCTGCTGTGAGAAAAGGCTATAGATGATCCACCTCACATGCGATAAAGCCTATGTATACAGACATGACGCAATGACACTAAGACAAACGGCGACATGCTCCAATTTCCTGCGAAAACCCACCAGTACCATCCAAATTATAAAACTTTACTACAAGCTTACCACTCTGAATCAGGCTAAGGTAAGGAGATCATTTTGAACACTGACTGGTTACGTACAAGATTTTGGATAACTTTAACCAGAAAAGTTATGGACAGCAGCTTTAAAATTGATTACATTTTGTTTACATACACTAAACAGAGTTAAGTTTCTCAAATGATAATCTTGTTATTCCTGTTATCAGTATTAAGCCACGTGGACACAAATGGCACTTTCTCCTAAAAACGCGTAAGACTGCAGTAAAGATTGTGTCAGGGCTGGGTTTGAGAGATGAGGCAAGGGCTCAATTGCAGGAAATTTTGGGCTTTTATTGGTTACAAAAATCAAACAAAAACTACCCCATGGGGGAAACAAGCCCAGCAACTGGGCAAGGCAAACAGGGGCAGGTCATGAGAGGTACATTCAACCACGATCTGGCACAGGACAGCAAGGTGAATAAAAAGTGCTGCAAAGACAGGCAACGAGAGTGAACAGGTGGAGCAACTGAACCAATAATCAGATAACAAGATGGGTGGGGTCAAGATAATAGACATGAGAGCAGGCCATGTGCTCACACAAACAAAAGCACAAGCACATGGGACACTCTGAGACAGCCTCGGAGCTGGTTACAGGCTCTGGGATGGCCTCCGGGTCAGCAGCAGCCTCAGGCTGGCAAACAGGACTGGAGGAAGCCAGCTGAGAGCTGTATGCTGCCCAGGCACGCAAGATAATCATGGCATAAAAGGTGAAGACCGACCTCTAGGCCATGGCAGGACAGACAGGGATAATTAGTGACTCGGGAATGGTCTCTAAGGCCATTCCTGACAGAGCAGGTGGTTCAGGAGAGATAGAGTGAAGTAGCTAACTGAGAGACGAACGTACAGGGAGGGGGCAGCCTCTTCGGCCACAACGGGACAGACAGAAAGAAAAGGCTGCTTGAGGACAGCCTCCATGGCCATATAAGGGTGAGCGGGCTGCTCGGGGATGGCCTCTGTAGCCGTATCAGAGAGAGCGGGTTGCTCGGTGACATACTTCGTGGCCGCAGTGTCTGGGGCCAACTCTGGAGAAGCTGCAGTGTCTAAAGCCATTCCAGTGTCTTTAGCAGGAGTATTCCCATTGCAAGCAAGGAAATCCATGAAACCCCCAAAAGTCAGGTGATCCAGGCTTCTCATTCTCCACCAGTTGAGTGGCCCATCAAGGGCATAGTTAAATAAGTCCTTGAGAGCCGAATTGTTGAACCTCAGCCCCTCTGCAGCACCACTGAACTCTAGGGCAAAGTTCCCTAGATCAGTCCCCTGTTGAGGGAGGGAGCTCAAGGCCTTGAATTGGAGAATGCGTTCATAGAGGGGGCTGGAGAGAGTGGAGGGTGGTGTATGGCGCAAGTCCTTCTTCCACTGAGTCCTCATTATGGGCAGATCATTCTGTCAGTGTTGGGGTTGTTGGATGAGGCGAGGACTCAATTGCAAGAAGTTTTGGACTTTTATTTGTTACAAAAATGAAACAAAAATCGAACAAAAACTACCCCGTGGGGGAAAACAAGACCAGCAACTACACAAGGCAAGACTTGGGCAGGACACCAGAGGTACATTCAACACGGATCTGGCACATGACCACAAAAACAAGGAGAATAAATAGGGCAGCAAACACCTCCCCTCAGGTAAAGCGGGAGAAAAGGTGAAGCAAGATCAATAGATACGCGATCAAGACAAAACAAAAACACATTTTGTTGAGATTCAATGTGCCGAGTAACGTGATTTTTCATAGTCTCCGATATTAAAATCAGTACAACACACTTTGAAAAAGGTGTGGGCATTGTTGATATGGCTTTGAGACGACATTAAATTCCTCCATCCAGCTGTTGTTAAATTTATATGTATATTTTTTTCTCACCTGAGCACCAACGAGTCTTCTTCTCCCATTTCTACCAGTGATGCTTGATTCAATTTCCCGCATCTACTACCTCGCAGATATCAACTGCGCAACTGAGTTGTAGGTTGCCAGGTTGAGGTCACAAATGGGTTGAAATTTGTATTTGTTTGTCAATTGTGTGATTAGAATATGTTTCAATCAAGATCTGACAACTGAACAACCTTGAAATAATATATTGATGTTATTTATTCATATAATGAGGTTTGGGCCATACAAATTACAGGAGTTTCCTAGGAGAAATAACAAAATGGGAGGGGGGCGGGAGATGGGTGTGAAATACAGGAGAATCCTGGGAAAAACGGGAGTGTTGACAGGTATGTTCTACACAGAACACGACAACACGAGCGCCTGGCCAATGAAAATATAAACCAAGTGTTCACAAAACACACAAGACAAGAGTGCAGTGTGAATTATTGAACACACAACCCGAGCACTTACATGAGAAACAATACATGGAGCGCAAGTGCTTGAACCCTGACACCGGACCGAAACCGAACTAGACATGAGTGCCGGAATTCTAACACCATGCTCCAAACATGAAACAAGGCACGCACACAGGAGACCGTATGCTCACACAAAGACAAGACAATACCAGAGTGTCAGGGGTCTGTTACAAAACCAAGAATAAACTAGACCGAAGTGACAGAATCCTAACAGATTGTATTCGGCAATAAAGATTGTTTGAAGAGATATTTTTTTATAACTTGTATTTTCTTTTGGCACAGATGCAAAAAGCCAAAGTTAGAAAAGTCAGCATGGATACCCTCACTTCTAATTTACCCGAAGAGCGAAGAGAACAACTTTGTGCCTCACTAGGGAATGTTGAACTGACTCTTCTCTACAAAGCTTCTGTTCACGGATATAATGCTTCTGCCTTCCATCAGCGATGTGACCGTCAGGGTCCCACTTTACTTGTAGCCTACAACCATTCAGGCTACATCTTTGGTGGATACACTAGTGTAGATTATACTCGAAGTGGACGGGAAATTAAAGATGAGGAAGCTTTCTTGTTCAGCTTTCAAGGTGGAACCTGTAGTTATATCAAAGTTAACAGTGGATATAATGCACGTTATGATGATGCTAAAGGGCCCAGCTTTGGCCAGCAGTTGTACTTTTGCTACAACAACCAACCGTGTGTGAATTATCAAGGAGGGAATGCTTTCAACATTAATACCTCATCAATGTATGGGAACGACACTCAGCTGAGTGAATGCGAGGTGTACAAAGTGGAACAGGGTAAGTCAATAATCAGCTTTATTACAACTTAATGTATTTTACATACAAAATCATGTACAAATTAATTTCTTTCTCTTTAATTAACCTATTTAGTGTCTTTTGACATTAATCCAACAAAAAGTTCTATCTTTATCCAACAATTCCTAGAGCCTCAAGTCAGCGTTGAGGAGAAACCATGGAGGAATGTTATGTGGACAGATGAGTATGTTTCTAATTTATCTCTCTTTTGCTGATTTCCTTTTGTAATCTGTAATAATAAAACTGATCTCTGTTGTAGACGAAGAGACAAGCTCATGGAATCGATCAGGAATCATAAACCCCTGATGACGTCTGTGAGTCGGGTCAGAATTCTAATGATCGGTCCTGTAGGTGCTGGAAAATCCAGTTTTTTCAACTCCATCAACTCTATCTTCACTGGTCATGTGACCACCAAAGCTATGTCAGGATCTGCAGGCACTAGTCTCACCGTTCAGGTACACAGTTGACAGGACTTCAGGACCTACCTATAAAACAACAATTGTTTCACAATGATTCCTGTTTGTTGGTAGTTTCGCACATACCCAGTGAGAGACGGTCGCGAGGGAAAGCCACTGCCGTTTGTGTTGTGTGACACCATGGGACTCGAGGAGCAATCGGGTGCAGGACTGGATATTGAGGACATCAGCAGCATTCTTCAAGGTCGCGTACCAGACCGCTATAAAGTAAGTGTATAGGTTCATGTTTCTGGGCTTGTGTAAATATTTATATTAAATAGTATATTTATGAGTAAAATTGATCTTTCATTTCTATTACTCTGAATTCAGTTCAACCCCATGGCACCATTTCAACCGGATGAGCAAAAGGCCTCCAAATCTGCATCCCTACAGGAGAAGATCCACTGTGTGGTGTACGTGATAGACGCCACCAAAATCTCCCTCATGTCCAGCAAACTAGAGGAAAAACTCGCTGCCATACGCAGAAAAGTGAACTCGCTGGGTAAGTGAACATATTTATGCCAATCTTGTGACTAATCCAAAGTAGGTTGTACGTTGAGCTCCCTGCATGTGACGCACCTCAACATTTTCAGGCATCGCTCAGATTGTCCTGATGACAAAAGTAGATGAAGCATGTCCTCTAGTGGAGGAAGATCTTCAAAGCCTTTATGTCAGTTCCTACATCAAGACGAAGGTGAGACATGGTCACATGATCACATGAAGCGTTCCCACGGGACTCAGTGACTGAGATGTTGTTTGTCTCTGCAGGTGCAGGAGGTGAGCTCTCGGTTGGGTGTGCCGGTGTCTTGTGTGTTACCGGTGAAGAACTACAGTCAGGAGCTGGAGCTGGAGCTCAACTGTGACGTCCTGCTTCTCACCGCTCTACAGCAGATGCTTCGTTTTGCAGATGACTACTTTGATGATATACGTCCTGTGGAGGGAAACCCTATATAAAGTTTTTTTTTCTCAGTTCTGGTGGCTGAGGCCAGATTCAAAAAAGGCCAAATCGAAAGTTCTGCGAATCATTTACACAGCTTAAGGAAAGCTGATCCACATACTTGCAAACTCGTTGCTTTTCAGTGAAATTTCATTTATGTGAATCGTCTAGATCTAAAAATTATTTTTCGGGGTGCCTCAAGTTTCTTAAGTGGTGCTCACTGCCGAGTCAAATGACATTCAGCTCCCCCCTCTCTGGATGTAATGGGTCGAGCTCGGTTGAGTCCAGCTACACCTATGTGGACTTGAAGGGTGGTGTTAAGTTTAGGGCAAGGGTTATGGGTGTAGTTGGACTGTCTAGCTCCACCCATTACATCCAGCAAGGGGGAGCTGGATGTCAAGCTCCACTTATTGGCTCTAGAGCGAGCAGCCTCTCATTCTTTTGGCCAATCAGAATCATCATCTTCTTTCTGTGGAAAGTTTGAGGTAAGTTTGCAGCCAACGCTACAATGCTTTTTAAGTAATTAAGCCTAAGGTAACTGGTTGTTACAGTAACATTAACTTGCCAAATCAAGTTACTTTTTCATTTATTAAGTATAGTAGGTATGTCATGGCACATTTTCCCTAACGTTACTCCACTTTTCCCAAACTGTTGGTAAGCTTGTTAGCAAGTAAGCTACATCAATGTATTTGAACATCAGTTTTGAATCAGAATTCTTTTGCTAAATTTAAGGCTAACCCCTACTGCTTCTGTATTCCTATCTGATTTTAACCTCTGTCATTGCCGAAAGTTTCAAAAGAAAATAAAAACACGGAAACAAGACCCACTGTGTTTAATGAGTGATCGTGTTGAACATTACATGTTAACATGTTGTTTGCTAATCATCATTCGATTTAGCTATGGAACAGTAGTGAAGTTTTATATTTCAAAGTCTCCAAACAACAATAAGGTATTTAATATTTGCGTATGACTATCACCTTTGTCATTAGCTGCCGCTACAGTAGGTGTCATGTGGGGCAGAGGAAGTCTCTAGTATTGTACAGGCTCTGGCGGATTATTTAAAGTTGAATCAGGGCTGAGGTGCAGATGGAGCTGGTGCAGACTGGTTGAGGCCAAAGCAGGCGTGAAGGAAGTCCAGCAAAGGTTCTTGCTGTCACAGTATTTAAAATTTCTTTTGACAAAGTTGTGGCTGCCAAAAAGTTCAAGTGAAGTGGTGTCAATTGTCACAGAGACGAACTCCATGATTCCCTCCTCTGACCGTCGGAGGGCGCCATCGCCCGAATATTGACTTCCTGGTTTCCGTTCTCATCCCTGCTTTCACTACATTTCCCATAGGCCCCGTACCTTGGCACTAATTGTCCTCCCAGCTGCCGGCACTTTATTCGCATTATTTAAGAGACTCTCTTTCATTCATACATCGCGAGGTCTTGTTTTTCCTGTTAGGCACAATTCTGAGCGTTAAACCCTATTGATAGCTTCCCTGTGTTTTGACCTGTTTTCGGATTACTGTTTACGATACCATTGTTGACCCTGCTATATTGTGAATAAAGCTGCTCATGGATCCCACACCGAGTGACGAGTCGTTACATCAATATACTTTTTGTATATTATATTTTTTTTTTTTTCTTGAAGCAAATTTGTCTTTTCCCTCTATTTTCTTAATGCTTCATTAACATGTTAAAATCTTCTTATGGGGGAGGATGTCCAAAGACACAGGGATTTCTTTTGTAAACATGTCACCTTTGTAACCTTTTGTGAGTTTGCAGGTCTATGATCACTCTCTGGACACTGTCAGTTGCTTTTATGCAGAAACATTCAATACTTTTATACTGGTTGTCTAGCATTTCATTGAGCTACTAAAAAATTTACTTTTTATTTTTTAATATGTTAATGTTACAGTATCCTATGCTTTTTTTTAAATTTGAACTCAATTAGTGTAATTTCTTTGTACTTTTTACACTTGTTCTTCTAGACTGATGTATATTAAATTATGAATTCTTTGTTTTTTTTAATGATTTTCGGGTTATTGTCACTTTTTATGCTCTGTCTGTATGAGGATTAATAAACTTTGACTATTTTGTAGACCTATTAATTATTTGGCAATAATGTCTACTAGATATTTTGAGACAAAAATGCAGCACATATTGTTTGCATAGACTATTTGACTTAAAAGTATTATTAATATGTGATAAACAAAAGCGTTGAAATGCCTCCAAGATGAAAAGTGAAATTTTAATGGGCATCTTGATTTTAATGGAAAAGCGAGTAAAATTCATAAATTAAATGTGTGGTTTACACATTGGATGTCATCCTGTTCCAGTTATTTTAGCTGTACGATAACAGCCAGTTATGTTGCTATTCATTTTCAACTCTCAGTTTCAAGACTATAACATATGATTCCTTATATGTTGGAAAATCCCAGTCCTCTAGCCACTTTTCCACCATCGGGTAAAAACCCAATGGGTTTTTAAGAACAGTTAACAGTTTTAAGAAACGGTTCCAGTTGTTATTCCACTAGAGCCTGGTATGGCATGTGCACGGCACGATTACACAACTGTTCTTTGCATGGAATTCTCAGCTCTCAGGATGCGTGCAGAGATGTTGTAACTCAGGATTGGTAACCTGTCTGTTGCCTTGCGACCAGTTTCTCTGTAGGTGGCTAAGCACGATATTTCAGCGATGTAAACACAAATTAATAATAACATTAAAAGAAATATATGATTATCCTCCATAACGGTAGCTATTTATACCGTCAAACTTTTGCGGCAGGGCTGGTCGGGGACAGAATGGAACAGTTAAGCAGTGAGTTATGTTGTTGTACGGGAAATGCATCCCTGAGTCATTGAGATTGGTAAAGCCGCAGTTTCCTCCTAATTAGTGATGGGAATTTCGGATAATTTTACTGACTTGGTTCTTTGAATCTCGTTCAGCAAAATGAACAAATCTTTTAAAAATTATTTAAAGTTATTTCATTCATATCAGCAGAATATAATTGACATATTACATGTTAATAGCCAAATTCCCCAGCACATCAACTTGTTCAAACGTTGATCAGATTTAGAATAAGAAAAAGAAAAAACCATAATGCAGCCAAGGCCAAAACAGAAATGATTAGTTCATCTCCCGCATCTTTGGATCTGAGTTACTCATTCACCACAAGTTATGGAAAAGAAACAACATGACAGAAATTCACAAATTTAAAAATCATAAGAAATTTGAGATCAGAAACACATCATATAACTACACTAACTACTAAGCACTAGTTTGTAAGGAAGGTTGGGAATTATTTAACGGGATCTATTATGCCCCTTTTCATAAGATGTTTTATAAGTGTCCTCTGGTGTGTTCAGGATGTGTCTGTGAAGTTTCAGCTCAACATACCCCACAGATCATTTACTGTAGCTTGTCAAATTTGCCTCTATTTGGGTGTGAGCAAAAACATTCCGTTTTAGTGTGTGACCCTTTAAATGCAAATGAAATGCTGCTCCCTGCCCCCTTTCCAAAAGAGGGCAGGGCTTCAGTTGCTCAATGACGATTGTCAGTTCAGCCTTACATTGTTCAAACCAGAGTCAGATATTGATGGAGAGACTCAGAAAGAAATGACAACTTTTAGAATGCAACTGGACGTTTCTGAAAAGTTATTGGGTAAATTTATGTTCGTTAGTTTATGTTCTGTGTCTTGTGTGTAGTAATTTGCTCAAATGGATGAAATATATTCACAACTGAATCACAACACGTTATGACTAATTATGAATATGAATCAACCACGAAGGGAATTAGGTATATATAGATAATCAATTACAACGAATTATAATTAATCATGAACATATATGGTCTAAAATTATTTCTACGTTTAGAATTAATTTAGAAAGACTGGTTTGTTTTGTCCAGCAAAACTATTAGTCCGATTTTCTTATTGATTCTAGAAAGGAAGTTTTCTTCTCTGGCCACGAAAAGGAAGCTTATTCTAGTACTTAAAAAGCATCTAGCTAGCGAAATCAAACGTTAAAGTGACTTGGTTCATGTATGAGTTACCCAGAGACAATGAACTGTGTGAATACAATGTGTTTAATATATGAATATATGATATATACACAAATACATACTACTAAATCTAGCAAAGCATACAATAAAATAACGAAAGGAAAGAAAGGAAAAGTTGATCAAAGAAAGCAAGATTACAAACAGTTCAACCTTTTGAGAGCCAGCAACGAAATCACTTCAAACAATAAAGTTAAAGCGCATCGAAATGAATTCAGATACTTGCATTAGTACTTTGTGCTGTGGTAAATGCCGTTCAAACTTCTGCGTGGAGCTGGAGTTTCTATTGGTTTCTTTCTCAGGTGATTCTTCAGCGGGAAATTCAAAACGGAATTAACTGTTTGTAAAATGCCGGAAAATAAAAGAGTAAGGATGTCTCGTCTAGGATGAAGCGACTGAGCATGGATAAGCTCGTGTTTAGGTGTTATAAAGATGGACTTTTAGCGGGACAACTTTCCTTTGTTTCTTTTTATGGCCTAATTTGCATTATCTACAGAGGTGCTTAAACTGGGTTCTTTTTCCTCCAAAGTACCTTAAAAGTAGAATAATGCATATTATCACGATATAACCCCAATATCTAGTTATGAAATTCACAGAGGAATGTTTTGCGTCCAAAAATCATGCGTTTCGGACTCTCTTTAGGGCATATACATTCTTACATTTAAATATAAGCATTTTACAGTGAAACTAACACAACTACAAGATGTAACTAAGTGGGAGTAATATAGAGATGCATACAAATAGAAAAAACCACCGGAGAAACACTTTGGAATATTCATATTTTGATGAATGTCTCTATGTGTGTGCGTGGACTCCTTGTCCCTGGTCTTGTGTGGGGGAAAGAATTTGGTGTGAGCTGATTAGAATCTTTTGAAGTCATGGAGACTTCCAAAGAGATTCTGCCTTGCCTCACACCTCGCCACTTAAACTGTCACTTGCCCGTGGGGGGGGGCAGGACATTCGGAGGCGACTAAGATTTACTTATGTGAGTCAAAGGGTTAAAAGCTCTTCTTAAAACCTAAAAATGAATTGATCATCCGTGATCCAGTCCAGACGCTACATGTGTGTTACCGGTGAAGAACTAGTCAGGAGCTGGAGCTCAACGGTGACGTCCCGCTTCTCACTGCTCTACAGCAGCTTCGTTTTGTAGATGACTATATTGACGGCATACGTCCTGTGGAGAGCATCCCTATGAAATTTTTTTTTTCCCTGAGTTCTTGTGGCCGAGGCCAGATTCAATAAAAAGGCCAAATCGAAAGCTCTGCGAATAATTTACCTAGCTTATGGAAAGCTAATCACACTACCAACTATGTCATTTACGTTTATGCAGAAACATTCAGAACGTTTATACTTGTGGTCTTGCATTTCATTAAACTACAAAAAAAATATTTTTTATATTAAGTATACAGTTAAAATGATGGTTCACCCAAAAATGAAAATCCTGTCGTCATTTACTCAACCTCAAATTACAAAACTGTATACATTTCTGTCTTATTTTGAAGAATGTTGGTAACCAAACAGACTTTTAGTATTTTTTCCACCATGCTTAGAAATATGTTGTTTACTACTGGTGAGTATTATATATATATATATATATATATATATATACACACACACACACACACACATATATATATATATATATATATATATATATATATATATATTAATTATATAAATTATGTAATTTTAAAAATACATACAGAGAAATAGAAAAAACTCATCGCGTACATCTCTTTTGGCACAAGTACAGCCTGCTGGAAGTTAGATATTTATAGAAGTTTTTAAAGTTTTCAATATGGATAGTTTTCTCACACAAACGCACAGCTTCACTTCAGAAAGCCTTTATTAACCCCCCAGAGCCAATGTGGTTATTTTTTATAATGAATGGTTGCTCTTTTTTCACTGCCATTATAAAGCTTAGGCCAAGGCCAGGACATTATTTAATATAACTGGGATTGTATTCGTCTGAAAGAAGAAAGTCATATACACCTAGGATGGCTTGAGGGTCAGTTTTCATTTTTGGGTGAACTATCCTTAAGGTTGACAATTATAAGGATATCTTTACTACTTCTCTGGACCTTGAATATGGTCATTTTTTTGTTTTCTATGGGAGACAAAAAAAAAACAAAAAAACTCTTGGATCCATATCTATCTATCGTAAACAAAGGGAGTTAATAATATAATTAACAAAACACACATGTAATGAGGACTGAAATCATATTAGTAACCAAGGATACAAACGACAGACAACTGAGGAGAAAATAGAAACTAAAAACTAAAACTAAATTAGAAACTAAATTAACAGTCAAGAAAGCGGACTAAGAAACGGATCAAAACAAACTAAAATTAACAACCCAAATGTGTGACATTAATACACAGAATTTAATTAAAACATGCAAAAACGTTTGTAGTAGTAAGTGTTTTAATTACAAATTATATCATCAATTCACAGATAGTCCGCAGTTATCTGGAGGACGTGAGATAATGAAAGGGCAGGTCAGTGTTTGATGGGAGGAGCTTTACATTCTGGTGAATGATCTTGTATGAAGAGCATTTCAGTGTTTGATGCACAAAGAACTGCTAAAAGGTAAGTTTCATAGACAAATTACATATCATTATTCATGAATACTATAAAAATGTTAATGTTATATGGGATAACTTAAAACAAATTTATAAATTTTCAAATTTAAAATTAAAAAGTAGTTCAGTTTCATTTCTAGTTAAACGGTCTGACAGGGCGCAGAAACCGTGTGCAAATACTGTTTACAATGGTGGTTTATTCCACCCTGAGCTTCATACCATGTTAGACAATGTGTTATTTATTTACATTGTAATATTCTTGCAATATAATCTTACAGTGTTAAGGCTCTGCGCTTATGTTGATGTGCATTATGTTAAAGAATTGTTTACTGTTATCAATCATGTTAACTAATGTTAGTGTTAAAAACGTATTAAACTAAAGTGTGGTTACTTGGTGTAAAAAACTGAAACCACAACCAGAATTTTTTAGGATTAATTTAGCCAATACTGCTGCCTTTTAACAGGCTATATATTTGTAAAGATAACTTAATAAATGACTGACTAAACTTTAAGAATTAATAATAATAATAATAATAAAAATAACAAAGGAAAATTAAATTTTGTATGTATTTTTGTGTTTACATAAAATATCTGTAATTTATATTTACATGTCGTTTTGTCTTATCTTAAAGATGCGAAAAAGGCTGGAAAAGGTCAGTGTGGCTCCTCTCACTTCTAAATTAACTAAAGAGCAAAGAAAGAAACTCTGTGCCTTACTGGGGAGTGTTGAACTGACTCTTCTCTACAAAGCTTCTGTTCACGGATATAATGCTCCTGCCTTCCACCAGCGATGTGACCGTCAGGGTCCCACTTTACTTGTAGCCTACAACCATTCAGGCTACATCTTTGGTGGATACACTAGTGTAGATTATACTCAAAGCGGGCAGAATATTACTGATGAAGAAGCTTTCCTGTTCAGCTTTCAAGGTGATCCGCATTCAAATCCTCTTTGCATCAAAGTTAACAGTGGACATTATGCACGTCGTGATGATGATGGAGAACCCAACTTTGGTAATCAGTTGTACTTTTGCGAAAACAACCAACCAGTCTTGTATAATCAAGGAAGGAATCCATCATATTATAATGCAGGGGTTAATGCATTCAATTTTCATCCTGACACACTTTATGGGGATGACACTCAACTAACTGAATGTGAGGTGTACAAAGTGGAACAGAGTAAGTTAATTATCAACAACAACAAAAAGTTTATCACTTATTGTAGTTGAAACACACATGTAATTGTGTGCAGTAGATTATATAAATTCAGAGTCCAATATCTCAAAATGTACTTCTGTTAACATTAGTTGTATAATAAAACTTCCTCAGAAAAGGATGCCAAGCTGAAGCCGTGGAGAAATGTTCAATGGACAGCAAAGTAAGTTTTCACTCGGTGTTATTTTGCTGCTGATTTCATACAGTAGTATAATAAATAATCCAGCTGGGATCTCTGTTGTAGACGAAGAGACGAGCTCATGGAATCGATCAGGAATCACAAACCCATGATGACGTCTGTGAGTCGGGTCAGAGTTCTAATGATCGGTCCTGTAGGTGATGGAAAATCCAGTTTCTTCAACTCCATCAACTCCATCTTCATGGGCCGCATGACCAGCAAAGCCATGTCAGGATCTGCAGGCACTAGTCTCACCACACAGGTACAGATTCAACAGGATTCATAGCGTTTCCTGCAGAAGTCTCTCTTCAGGTTGAGGAACAGCTCTTGACGCGTTTCTCTTCTTGGTTGGTAGTTTCGCACATACCTAGTGAGAGACGGTCGTGAGGGAAAGCCACTGCCGTTTGTGTTGTGTGACACCATGGGACTCGAGGAGCAATCGGGTGCAGGACTGGATATTGAGGACATCAGCAGCATTCTTCAAGGTCGCGTACCAGACCGCTATAAAGTAAGTGCACTTCATTCACAATGAATGAAGATTGAAGTAAAAATGATCAAATATTTGTCTCAATTCAGTTCAACCCCATGACACCGTTTCAACCGGATGAGCCAAAGGCCTCCAGATCTGCATCCCTACAGGAGAAGATCCACTGTGTGGTGTACGTGATAGACGCCACCAAAATCTCCCTCTTGTCCAGCAAACTAGAGGAAAAACTCGCTGCCATACGCAGAAAAGTGAACTCACTGGGTAAGTGAACAATATTTTGAGATAACTATTATATCAAATATTAATTATAATCTAGTGACTAACACTAATACTTGCAGTTTTTTGCATAACTCTTGTCTTGTGCCATGACTGACAAAGCTATTTACACATTTTCAGGCATTCCCCAGATGGTTTTGATGACAAAAGTAGATGAAGCATGTCCTGATGTGGAGGAAGATCTTCAAAATGTTTATATCACTTCCTACATCAAGACGAAGGTGAGACATGATCACATGAACCTTCAGGACTCAGTGACTTGATGTTTCTTCACATCAAGGCATAAAGTAACTTTCCAAAACCTTCACCCTCTCTCCTCCTCTCTGGTGAAATGAGTTGCCATCCTCCACCCGAACTGCTGAAAGCATCACAACTTTCCCAAAGTGGCTGAAGACACACCAGTTCTGTAAAAACTTAACCACTCCACAACCTTAAACCAATGCACTTATACAAAAATCATCCTTTTTTTTTGTTCTGCATTCCTCCTCTGCTCTACCTTGTTTCCTAATCTAGCTTTCTAACAAACCTGGGATTGTATACTGTGAACGTTGTTGGCTCTATGACAAACTGATTATGTTCCTCTATTGTAAGTCACTTTGGATAGAAACATGTGCTAAACATCTGCTTGTTTGTCTCTGCAGGTGCAGGAGGTGAGCTCTTGGTTGGGTGTGCCGGTGTCTTGTGTGTTACCGGTGAAGAACTACAGTGAGGAGCTGGAGCTGGAGCTCAACTGTGACGTCCTGCTTCTCACCGCTCTACAGCAGATGCTCAACTTTGCAGATGACTATTTGGATGATGTTGGTCCTATTTAGGACAATCTTATAAAGTGCTACTGGTGGAGGTTTATTTATCCGTTGTAGCTCATTTAATGTTATATTTGAATGTAATCTCATATTGATTTTCTATTTGTACTACTTATTATATATCTATAAAACCACAATAAGTCATTTTAAGATTATTCTATTCTCTTTGTCTGTCATATATACCCGTTCAAGAAAAATGATACGATGTGCAAACAAAGTTCTTATATCACTTAAGCATGTTGCATTGTTACTGTTGTAGTTGCTTGTTATATTGTTGTGGCAAAATTTAAAAGTATAATATGATGTGTTAGTACTGCAGAAAAAGAGAAAAACACACTAAAAACTGTTTAAGAGTACAATCTGTGTTTCTGTTGATAAATGGGAAATATGTGATTCTGTTTTGAAAGTCAATTTAAAATTAAAATAAACTAATCATTTATAATACACATTTTATGACTAAATTAATTTTACTTCTGTATAGAAAAATATGTTGCAATCACAGAACTGAAAAGGCTGGAAAACAATTACAGGGGCAAATGTGGTCAATTTTATCTCTAGTACTATTGCTCTCACATAGATGTCTACTATCCAACTTCATCTTACAGCTGCCATAGACACATAAATACATAGACGCCTCATTGGTCACTGGATCATACATCAACGTCACCGCTATATTGGACCGGGCAACTTGCCTCAACTCTCATTTGTGGACTGAGTAAAGATGCCTGATTATTTTGAAGTTCGGCTCGATTCCAAAGAGTTGGAGATTTGATTGTCATCAAATCTATTTTAGCCACGTGGAACCAGAACAACATAAACCTCAAGGAAGAAGCCTGTCAGTGGACTCTGCATTTCCAAGAGATTGTACCTTGTGCCATTATATTATTACTTATGATATATTATTGTATTATTCACTACTCACTATTTTACTTACAATATTTATACTTTAGTGACTATTATTCTACAACACGTAAAGATGCTATATTTATTTACTAATTTGTTGTACCAGAAAACCTTTATGGGTAAAGCACAATATGATTATTTCAATGCAGAGTATAAGAAGGACATTAGACAAGCATGTTTGGACAGTTTGCCAAATGCAACTCTTGACCAAGAAGAACATACGAAACTGTGTGGTGTACGTGATAGACGCCACCAAAATCTCCCTCATGTCCAGCAAACTAGAGGAAAAACTCACTGCCATGCGCAGAAAAGTGAACTCGCTGGGTAAGTGAACATTTTCAGATGTATGTTGGATAACTCTAATGCCAAATGTAACTAACTAATGGTTATTTACATATCCTATGTTTCAGGCATTCCTCAGATGGTTTTAATGACAAAAGAAGATGAAGGATGTCCTCTAGTGGAGGGAGATCTTCAAAGTGTTTTTGTCAGTTCCTACATCAAGGTGAGACATGGTCACATGATCACATGAACTCTTCTTACAGGACTTCACAACAAAGCAAAGTCACTTTCCAAAACCTTCACCCTCTCTCCTCCTCTCTGGTGACATGAGCTGCCATCCTCCACCTGAACCACTGAAAGGATCACAACTTTCATGAAGCAGCTGAAGACACACCAGTTCTTCAAGCACTTAACTATTGCACAATATTGAACCAATTCACTTAGACAAAAAAAAAACTCTGCATTTCTACCTCGTTTCCTAATGTAACTTTCTAATAAACCTGGCTGGCATTGTTTAGTATGGCATACTAACATTGTTGGCTCTGTGACGAATTGATTATGTTCCACTATTGTAAGACACTTTGGATAGAAATGCTTGCTTGTAAATGACATGAACAGTCAGGAGCTGGAGCTCAACAGTGACGTCCCGCTTCTCACTGCTCTACAGCAGCTTCGTTTTGCAGATGACTATTTTGATGGCATACGTCCTGTGGAGAGCATTGCTATGAAGTTTTTTTTTTCCCTGAGTTCTTGTGGCCGAAGCCAGATTCAATAAAAAGGCCAAATCGAAAGCTCTGCGAATAATTTACCTAGCTTATGGAAAGCTAATCACACTACCAATCTATGTCATTTACGTTTATGCAGAAACATTCAGAACGTTTATACTTGTGGTCTTGCATTTCATTAAACTACAAAAAAATTACTTTTTATTTTTTATATTAAGTATACAGTTAAAATGATGGTTCACCCAAAAATGAAAATCCTGTCGTCATTTACTCAACCTCAAATTACAAAACTGTATAAATTTCTGTCTTCTGCTGAACACAAACAAAGATATTTTGAAGAATGTTGGTAACCAAACAGACTTTTAGTATTTTTTCCACCATGCTTAGAAATATGTTGTTTACTACTGGTGAGTATTATATATATATATATATATATATATATTTATACATAAATATATACACACACACACACACACACACACACATATATATATATATATATATATATATATATTAATTATATAAATGATGTCATTTTAAAAATACATATAGAGAAATAGAGAAAAATACAATAAATTGAGAATATAACATTCCTCTTGTTGTGTTGTTAAATCGTTGAAATATTGAATGAAAATCTCAGGATGTACTTCAAATAAAAACTTTAGGGACTGCTGCATGGGTTCAGCTGGCAGAAAAGTTTTGGAATAGCAGGCCTAAAGGATATTACTTACAGCATCTTCTAGAGTTGGTCTGGTATCGATTGATAAGATGGAGAGAGGAGCGTGACGTTTACGCGGTCGGCTGCGGAAGCAGCGCTTCAGTATTTCATCAGAGAGGAACTGGACTGAGAAAGGTAAAATGGGCCTATATAGTCGATATGACTTTTTAAGTAAAAAAAATATACCGCGCAAATATACAGTATTTAGTACGCAGTATATATGGCTTTGTATTTCATTTGAGCATATTTTGCTTTTATTTTCAGTTTCGATTCCGGCCAATCGGCTTAGCTTTCAAAACACAAGTAGCCTGATTTGACTGTTCGTGTGTGTCAATCTGTGTAAATCACCCAGAACTCAAATAATATCCTTTTTCATGTTTAGATGTTTGCTTTCGGGGGTAGTGGATCCGGGGCGACCAACACCTCTAAATTAACTGAAGAGCAAAGAAAGAAACTCTGTGCCTTACTGGGGAGTGTTGAACTGACTCTTCTCTACAAAGCTTCTGTTCACGGATATAATGCTTCTGCCTTCCACCAGCGATGTGACCGTCAGGGTCCAACTTTACTTGTAGCCTACAACCATTCAGGCTACATCTTTGGTGGATACACTAGTGTAGATTATACTCAAAGCGGGCAGAATATTACTGATGAAGATGCTTTCCTGTTCAGCTTTCAAGGTGATCCGCATTCAATTCCTCTTTGCATCAAAGTTACCAGTGGACATTATGCACGTCGTGATGATGCTGGAGAACCCAACTTTGGTAATCAGTTGTACTTTTGCTACAACAATCAACCAGTCTTGTATAATCAAGGAGGGAGTGGATTTCATGTAGGGGTTAATGCATTCAATTTTCATCCTGCCACACTTTATGGGAATGACACTCAACTAACTGAATGTGAGGTGTACAAAGTGGAACAGAGTAAGTTAATTATCAACAACAACAAAAAATGTTTATCACTTATTGTAGTTGAAACACACATGTAGTTGTGTGCAGTAGATTATATAAATTCAGAGTCCAATATCTCAAAATGTACTTCTGTTAATATTAGTTGTATAATAAAACTTCCTCAGAAAAAGATGCTCAGATCAGTGCCAAACTGAAGCCGTGGAGAAATGTTCAATGGACAGCAAAGTAAGTTTTCACTCTGTGTTATTTTGCTGCTGATTTCATACAGTAGTATAATAAATAATCCAGCTGGGATCTCTGTTGTAGACGAAGAGACGAGCTCATGGAATCGATCAGGAATCACAAACCCATGATGACGTCTGTGAGTCGGGTCAGAGTCCTAATGATCGGTCCTGTAGGTGCTGGAAAATCCAGTTTCTTCAACTCCATCAACTCCATCTTCATGGGCCGCATGACCAGTAAAGCCATGTCAGGATCTGCAGGCACTAGTCTCACCACACAGGTACAGATTCAACAGGATTCAGAGCGTTTCCTGCAGAAGTCTCTCTTCAGGTTGAGGAACAGCTCTTGACGCGTTTCTCTTCTTGGTTGGTAGTTTCGCACATACCTAGTGAGAGACGGTCGTGAGGGAAAGCCACTGCCGTTTGTGTTGTGTGACACCATGGGACTCGAGGAGCAATCGGGTGCAGGACTGGATATTGAGGACATCAGCAGCATTCTTCAAGGTCGCGTACCAGACCGCTATAAAGTAAGTGCACTTCATTCACAATGAATGAAGATTGAAGTAAAAATGATCAAATATTTGTCTCAATTCAGTTCAACCCCATGACACCGTTTCAACCGGATGAGCAAAAGGCCTCCAGATCTGCATCCCTACAGGAGAAGATCCACTGTGTGGTGTACGTGATAGACGCCACCAAAATCTCCCTCATGTCCAGCAAACTAGAGGAAAAACTCGCTGCCATACGCAGAAAAGTGAACTCGCTGGGTAAGTGAACATATTTATGCCAATCTTGTGACTAATCCAAAGTAGGTTGTACGCTGAGCTCCCTGCATGTGACGCACCTCAACATTTTCAGGCATCGTTCAGATCGTCCTGATGACAAAAGTAGATGAAGCATGTCCTCTAGTGGAGGAAGATCTTCAAAGCCTATATGTCAGTTCCTACATCAAGACGAAGGTGAGACATGGTCACATGATCACATGAAGCGTTCCCACGGGACTCAGTGACTGAGATGTTGTTTGTCTCTGCAGGTGCAGGAGGTGAGCTCTCGGTTGGGTGTGCCGGTGTCTTGTGTGTTACCGGTGAAGAACTACAGTCAGGAGCTGGAGCTGGAGCTCAACTGTGACGTCCTGCTTCTCACCGCTCTACAGCAGATGCTCAACTTTGCAGATGACTATTTGGATGATGCTGGTCCCATGGACAGCAACCCCATATAAAGGGCTGCTGTTACTTAATTTTCTCAACAATTCTGAGTCAGATTTGTGTTATATATGACATGGGTTTAGATTAGAATATAGGAATAGTGAGGTCTTGTCATTCGGTGATAGTTTACAACAGTAATGGTCACTTGTACTATTGTGTCAACTTAACTATACAATCAGCTTTAAAATGTAATACTGAAATGGTGAGGAAAAATATATTTACGAAACAAGATTTGCATTAAAACTGTCAACATAAACACTGTTTGCTATTAATTTACACTTTCTGAGGTTGTCTACTGGACTGCTATTTATGCGTGTGATTTTAAGATGATGTACGAGTAAAGCAGACTGGACTTTTTATTCGCTAACATTTTAGCGGATATGGATATTTACAAATTTCTCAGGAACGAATAATCGTGGTACCAAGTAGCATCGCGTGATACTTTGAACGCGTCGCAAATACTTCTTTATGGTTTACATAAAACAATTGTTAAAGTTAGAATTTTATTATACAAAATACTTATTTCTGAACTTAATGTAAATTTCTTAATTTTTACAGAGTTCGCATCTGAAATGTAGATGCACCGCTTTGGGCGACGCGGGTTCGAATTCCGGCTCGACTTCGTTTTGCTTTCGGTCTTCCATTGCACTGTAGAGGCAAGACTCAAAAATATAAAAAAAAATTTATAAGCAGAAACGTAAGAGTAGCTGAGGAACTAGCAGAAGAAGAAAGTAAAGCTAAATAAACAGACTACAGTTGAATTACCATTACTGTTTATTGAAACAACGAAAGGTGTGAATCAAATGAAGTCAAACATGGACCAAGAACTATATATTTACTGTCAGATATTTACTAGACAGATGACATCTGCAGGCTGGAACAGTGAAACGGATGAACCGACAAACCAGACGCACAGAAGCAACGTCTTCTGTCCTAAAGATTACAATATAAAAACACATGTAGCCATCAAACTGGCATGTCTTTCTTAATTTGTACAATTAGTTTGGCATTTTTTTAAATCAGCTTCAAAAACTAAAAAATAAGAGACAAGAACATGTATTTTTACATCAGTGTAAATATGGCGACTTGTTAGCGTGTATATGTCCCATGCAGATTATTTCAATCCGCTTGGTGAAATACAACAGATATCGGACAACTATTAATATGGACATCCTGACAAATAGCTGAAGAAATGAATTTCAGTTTTATACGTTGTCTCCATATGGCTTTTAAGTCGCTATGACACCTGCGATGCATCTGGCGACCTGGTTTGCTTTTCTCCTTAATAAAGAAGACATCTTGACATGTTCGAGATTTCTGCATGGCGTCTGTCACTGAATCGCTCATGTATACCTGTTAAATAACATAAAATAAACAATATGTGCAACTTGGCATGAATATCGTGTGGCCATCGCAACGTCAAAGCTTCGTGTCGTCTGATGCATTTCGTGCTCACTGAATCTGTCTATGAACAGTCTATGGAAAACTGTGAAAAATGGACGGAGAGGGAATGTCACTGCTTGTTTCCATACATGGTTAATTATCTGTGCTTTTCGGTATTTGACATTTATAAAGAGGATATTCATATTCAAAATTGTAAAAAATAATGAAACACTTCTTTCAGAACTGTACAAGATTAAAATAAAAATCAACATTTAGTTATACATATTTATATGACAAAACTGTTACATTTATTATTTCTATATAGAAAACAAAAAGTTTTTTTTTTTTTTTTAATTTTAATTGTTAGCTGAATGCAGTATTCCCTCAGAGAAAAAAAACCCCCAAAACAATTAGACTCTTTGAATTTATGGACTAAAGTTTATGTACTTGCATGCTAGAACTGACAATTTGCTAACAAAAACTCCATCCACAGAAGTGGATAACTGGGTGAATATGAGTAAAAGTAATATATATCACTCTATCGCTCTAGTACTTGTTACTATCCACTAGGTGGCATCGCAAGCGAAGGAACTTATAACAGTAGTAAGTGCATCTGGTGGAGAAGTTTGTTCAAGTCCTTCATTAGTCCACGTGAGGGAATACTGCATTGCCATGTTGCGTTGCTAGTAGTGTTCATTAGAGAGCTTGTTTTCTACTCCGATTGGCCAAGTGGAAGGGTCACGCTCCTCCACCCTTCGGATAAGCCCTTGACGAGTCCTATTGGCCCTCTTTGGGTGAGGAGGGTGACTGGTTACTGGTGGAAGTCTTGAGGGACCCCAGTGTTTTACTGAACCAGGAGTTTTTGGCAGCTTGAACCTCAGTCATCAAAACGCCCCTCTGATGCTCCAGCTCCTGGTACATTACATAAACGAATAACATTGAAGTTACTGTAAACTGCTATTTATATATATAAATTTGTTAGAATAACATGTTTAAGAATAAAGTCTTAACAGTACAAGAGAATAAAGTAAAAAAGTATGATATTAAAGCAAAAGTATGTAAACAAAGTCAAAATTACAAGATTGCAGTATAAATTACATGAACAATGTCGTAACATTAGATTTAAGTCAACATTATGAGATTTAAGTTAAAATTACGAGAATAAAGTCAAAATTACAAGAGTAAAGACAAATTATGTGAACAAAATAGTAACATGAGATTCAAGTCAAATTTGTGTGAACAAAGTCATGACATAAGATTCAAGTCAAAATTAACACAAACAAAGTTGTAACATTGAGATTTCAGTCAAAATTACATGAACAAAGCTTTAACATGAGATTTAGGTCAAAATTGTGTGAAAGTTGTAACTGAGATTTAAGTCAACAAAGTGGTAACATTATGAGATTTCAGTAAAAATTACGTGAACAAAGTTGTAACATCACAGGTTAATCAAAATTCTGAAAATAAATTTGTAAATTCGAGACAAAAGTTGAAATTAAGTAAATCAAGTCGTAACATTATGAGGTTATAGTAGTAAAACTTTGAAAATAAATCTTAAATTTGAAGCATAAAGTCAGAATAACAAATTTGCAAGGAAATCATTATCAAAGTGACAGTGAAAACATTACAAATAATTTAGAAATGTTACGAAAAGAATTATTAAGACTTAATTATGTACTATTAACATGGCACTAAAACTTAGTGAGACAACTATATCTATAACACTTGAGTTCATATGTGTTTATTATAAACTAACAAGTCAGTAGTTTAGAAAATGTACTAGCAGCTGGTCACAAATCTCCCTTTAACCCTCTGAGGTCGGCCGTCACGCCCGCGTGATTTACTCACTTTTTTCTTGTCAGTGTGAAAGAGACTCAAAATGCTCCGTCAATTTTGAATATACAATTAAGAGATATATACCATTGCAATCTGTGAAATGTCTACTTTTACTTGTGCACACTCATAGTAAAAACAAAATGTTGTGCTTTTTGCAAAATAAACAAAACTAACATGATGCGTGAGCTGCGATCTCTCTCCGAATGAAATCCATTCTGATAGTCATAAGAAAATGAACGGTAACTTCGTGAATACTATTCACACAAATATGAAACGCATGTCTAAATAAACGTTGAAATGTCAGGTTTTAAATCATGTAAGTCAAATCTAAAACAAATATTCTCTGTTTATGTAATCTGTTTGAAAACGGAGAGAAATCAGTCGTTCGCGAGCCAGCTCATTATCTGTAATGTGACCACGCCCACGGAGAGCGCGCGCTATTCAAACACAAATTCTGAGGCGATTACTGTAACAGAGAGTTAACGCCCACATAACATTCTTAGTTCAAGATGCTTCACAGCTTTGGTCTTTGGATGGGCCGTTAGCCACTGGGGGAGTGTCTTTTGTCTCCCCTGGTGTGAATTGCTAATGTATTCATGGCCATCACCACTCCCATGCATACAGCAGTGGTGACACAAAAACTGATTTACAAAATTTAAATCATTATATTGTTGTTTGTGTTGAAGCATTCAGAATGATTTCCATATCATTGTGTAGTAAAAATTCTAGCCTACAAGCTTGATAACTCAAAAGTCTTGTGAACAACTATTCAGTATGTGTTTTATGGCCTTATTGCAAGGGCATTTTTTTTGCCAAAACTTACTAACCACGCATAATCTTTATTTTTAAAAAGATGCAAACATGTACATCTATTTTGCTCACATGTTATTGTAGCAGAGTTTGTGCTGAATACAGCAAAATTACATGTTGGCCAATAGTATGTTATAAGTAGCTGAAATAAGCACAAATGTCAGAGCATGTAAAACTACTCCAGGACCCCAAATCAGCCTCAGACCCCAGAGGGTTAAACAGAAATAAGTTGATTTCGACCTGCAGCTGATGAGCTGATTAGC
This sequence comes from Zacco platypus, assembly GCA_038088235.1. NCBI lineage: Eukaryota > Metazoa > Chordata > Actinopteri > Cypriniformes > Xenocyprididae > Zacco > Zacco platypus. The sequence continues at coordinate 37,390,301 of CM076086.1, read as the reverse complement.
TAATGAGTAGCAGAGTCTATAAATCTATCTTGACCGCTATGATATATGCTGTGACGACTGACCTGGATCTTGCACTTGGCCTCCACCAGCTGGAGTTTGGTTTGCGCCAGCTCTAGTTCTAGTTCTCTCAGCTGAGCCTTGAGCGAGTCCTTCTCCTCATCCATGTCTGTGTCCCGGTTGTCCTGACTCACCGCCGGGATCTGCAGGGGTCCGTCTTTGCTGAACACTTCCCTACAGCGCTCACACGCCATCACTTTAGCCTGAAAGAACGAGACATACCGATCGTCACATACTCAAAAGGCCACATAAGAGCACTCAAAGACTAGTTACCCACCTTAACTATATCCAGTTCCTCTTTTGTGGACGCTTGCTGTTTCTCCAGCCTCGTACTTAACTGGGAACATATCTAACACAAACAAGACCAAATTTCAGATCTTATTATACTCTATCCATCACAATAAATACTATAAAAGATGTAAGATCCTGAAGACATGTTATTTTAACATCATTGAGATACTATTATAGTTTTTATTACTAGTTTGAATTCATTTTTTTATGTTCCATTTTAGTCATTTTTGTTGTGTTTTAGTGATTTTTTAAAAATATATTTCTATACAGTTTTTATTCATTTTTATTTCAGTTAGTGTTTTAGTTATTTTAGTGTATGAAGTTAAATTAAATGAAAATGAGAAAAGTTTCCTTGGTAAGCAACTAACTAAAATAAAATATATATATATATTTTTTTTAAACAATTTCAGCCAGTGTTATTTTAGTATCATTGAGATACTATTATATTTTTTTTATTCATGTTTATTTCAAGTTTCAGTCATAAATAAAAGAAAAAAAAAGTTCAAGTTTATTTTATTTCAAACATTTTTTAATGGTTCTAGTTCCATTTAACTATAGTAACCCTGATTCAGTTAACATTTATTCATTTATTTTATTTTTTTTGGGGGGGGGGGGATTAACTATAATAATACCCCTAATTCTTTGATACTCTGCCCTGAAGTGAATTTAGAGGATTATGGGATTTCTAGATTTGCATGGGACACTCAAGCATACCTGTTTATACTCTGTTATGATGGCTGTGGTCTTCTTGATCTCTAACTCCGCTTTCTCCAGCTCTCTTCTGAACACTTCCTTCAGCTGAAAAGCAAAAACAGTCCCGTTCACGTCTGTAGCAGGTAAGTTTAATAATACATAGTTTTAGAGACATTTAGAGTCCTTGATCCTCATACCTGTGCGGTCTCCTCCTCTTGTCTTCTCTTCTCCTCCTCTGTCTCTACAAGACGTTGTTTAGTGTTGAGCAGTTCTTTGTTTAAAACATCAGCTTTGTCCTCGGCCTGAGAATGCAACACTTTTTAACACACAAGACCTAAACCAAAGCCAAATGTATAGAGCGTTAACTAGTGTAGAAATACCTGGTCCAGGTCATTCCTCAGTGCTATCTTGCTGGTCACTAGTTCATGGGCAAGATCATCGTTCTCCTGCTCCAGACGCATGCTGGCCTCCTGCAGTCGCCGGTTTTCTCTCTGCAGGGACACATACACAGTTAATTTACTACTTTATGGAGGGGAACTCGTGCAGGTTAACAGACGGAGACTGAAAAGACTGCGAGGCTAGCTTTGAAAAAGCTACAGCCTCAAATTTCCCAAGCACTCACATGTAAGCATAACAAATGTCTATGAAAGAACATGATTGTGTAAACTGCACCATTTTGCAATACATGAACGCACCAGATTAAAATAGCATGTATTAATTTTGTCACTAAAATTCTCCCAAGAAATGTTTTAATAGTTTTGACAGTTTACATTTTCTGTCACTTCTGTTATTTATTATTTGCTCTCACAGAGAGCATTTCTATATAAAAATAATAGTAACATATACATAATAGCATTCATGTATGTTTGAACATGTAATATTCAAAAAATAATTTAATTTAAATCATATTCCACATAACTCATAATTCAGTAGACTGGACCTCCCAATTCCCAAAAAAAGCAAGAAACACCCCAAAAGCTGCACATTGACTACAAGACACTATAGCCCAAGAGCCGTATGTAAAGACAGTTAGATCACATGCTGATCTAGGATCAGTTTTTCCACATCCAGTCTTGAGAAATCACACTAAATGACCACAGTGTGACTTCTGCATTGCCTGATTAGAGAGCTGGCGTTGTCACAGGGAGTCTCCCACTGCCTCACATGACACACATTTCCTTATCAGGAAGGGGAAAGCTGTCATCTGACTTCCATTTACACAAACACACACACAGACACATTGCTGGTTAGGATGTGCACAGCAGTTGACGTAACATGGAAGACTTGAGGCCATCATTTCAAATGGATCAGAGAAACAAACACACATGCAGGCAGATGTTAGTAGCCAATGAGCGCTGGTGGGCTGAAGGCTTACCTGCACCGTCGACCCCAACACAGTCAACACTACACCCACTAGAACAAGAACCGCAGAGGCCTTCCCCATCCAGCACCGCCCGACACATACAACACCGCTTGTCCATGCTCCACCCCCCGCCACAGACCATTGGTTAAACGGGTGAGTGAGGGAATCTCATTTGTTAGATGGGTGAGTGAGGGAGAGGGTAAACAGGAAGTAACAGCAAGGAAACCACTGAGTAATGGAGCTTCCTTTAATAGCATGCTTGGCTTTTCAACAGTGCATGTTGCTTGTGAAAGCACACATTCATAAATTAAAAAAGAAAAAAGCCAAAAAATTATACATTGCTTAGGATTACACATTTTTCATGTGAAGAATATAAAGTTAAAAAAATTAAAAACTATAATACATTCAAATAATGTTATCAATTTAAATAAAAAAGCATGTTTTTTGCCTTTTAAACATTCCAGTTAATGTAAACATGAGACTCAAGCTGAGACTGACAGCTATAAAAAAATTGACAAAAAATAAACAAATTATTAAAAAAAGTCACTCTTTCCTTCATTAAAATGCTAAAAAAATATTTGGGTATTTGGGTGTACAAAACAAGAATCTACAATGCGAATGTTTGGCGAGCGTATTGCTCTTTCCCTGCGATGTACACCGTCTGTGGTTTCCAGTGAAGCCCGCTACACAGTCCTGAACTGAGACAGAGTGAGACGAAGATGAACGTAGGAAGTGAGGATGAGGACTGGAGGAGAGGGGGCTAAATCAGGTTCCTGCTTACCTGATATCTGTCTATGGGGTCTTCCTGCTGCAGCTGGCTCTCTCTCAGAGACTGATACTCCTTCTCAAACTTCTTCAGCTTCTTTGTTGGCACCTAAGAAAGACAGGAAATCAGAGATCAGGTTTGTAAAATGTACACTCTCACAAAACACACCCATCAATATGTTGTTTAATACCGTTTAAAATACTGCTTCCCCCACCAAAGAATGTATATGCAATTATATACACATTTACCATTAAAGGGTTAGTTCAACCAAAAATGAAAATTCTGTCATTATTTACTCGGCCACAAATCATTTCAAACCTCTAACAAATTCATTCAACTTTGAAATGTGTCCCGCCATTGACAGCCTATGCAACAACCACTTTCGAGCCTTAGAAAGGTGGTAAAAACATTATTAAAGTAATCCAAGTGACTCCAGTGGTTTAACCTCAATTTTATGAAGTGAATCAAGTGTTTTGTTTGTTCTGGATCTACCAAGCATGGCCCCGTCCCTCACATTAAAACTGTCGATGATGCACTGGATCCACAGAGTATGGCCCCGCCCCTCACTATAATAACTGTCGATGATGCACTGGAACCACCGAGCATGGCCCCGCTTGTCACTATAATAACTGTCGATGACGCACTGGATTCAGAGCATTGCCCTGCCCCTCACTATAATAACTGTCGATGACGCACTGGATACACCGAGCATGGCCCCGCTTGTCACTATAATAACTGTCGATGACGCACTGGATTCAGAGCATTGCCCTGCCCCTCACTATAATAACTGTCGATGACGCACTGGATACACCGAGCATGGCCCCGCCTGTCACTATAATAACTGTCGATGATGCACTGGATACACCGAGCATGGCCCCGCCCCTCACTATAATAACTGTCGATGATGCACTGGAACCACCGAGCATGGCCCCGCTTGTCACTATAATAACTGTCGATGACGCACTGGATTCAGAGCATTGCCCTGCCCCTCACTATAATAACTGTCGATGACGCACTGGATACACCGAGCATGGCCCCGCTTGTCACTATAATAACTGTCGATGACGCACTGGATTCAGAGCATTGCCCTGCCCCTCACTATAATAACTGTCGATGACGCACTGGATACACCGAGCATGGCCCCGCCTGTCACTATAATAACTGTCGATGATGCACTGGATACACCGAGCATGGCCCCGCCCCTCATTATAATAACTGCCGATGACGCACTGCATACACCGAGCATGGCCCCGCCTGTCACTATAATAACTGTCGACGATGCACTGGATACACCGAGCATGGCCCCACCCCTCATTATAATAACTGCCGATGACGCACTGGATACACCGAGCATGGCCCCACCCCTCATTATAATAACTGTCGATGATGCACTGGATACACCGAGCATGGCCCCACCCCTCATTATAATAACTGTCGATGATGCACTGGATACACCGAGCATGGCCTCACCCCTCATTATAATAACTGTCGATGATGCACTGGATACACCGAGCATGGCCCCGCCTGTCACTATAATAACTGTCGATGATGCACTGGATACACCGAACATGGCCCCACCCCTCATTATAATAACTGTCGATGATGCACTGGATACACCGAGCATGGCCCCGCCCCTCATTATAATAACTGTCGATGACGCACTGGATACACCGAGCATGGCCCCACCCCTCATTATAATAACTGTCGATGACGCACTGGATACACCGAGCATGGCCCCACCCCTCATTATAATAACTGTCGATGACGCACTGGATACACCGAGCATGGCCCCACCCCTCATTATAATAACTGTCGATGATACACTGGATACACCGAGCATGGCCCCACCCCTCATTATAATAACTGTCGATGATGCACTGGATACACCGAGCATGGCCCCACCCCTCATTATAATAACTGTCGATGACGCACTGGATACACTGAGCATGGCCCCATCCCTCATTATAATAACTACAACATATTAGCATCAGTGGCTCGTCCGCTCAATCGCAAGTTACCGTCATTACCATTAGTTACTACAGCCTACATTTTGCTAGCTAGCTATGCCTTCGTCACGCAAATGCATATTACCTGGTTGTGAAAATATAGAAAATGGTTCGGTCTCCTTATTTAAATTTCCTAAAAACTATGATATGAATAAGAGGTGGATTACTTTTGTGAAGAGCCATGTGGATGGAGAGCTGACAATCACCAACAACACACGCCTCTGCAGTAATTTTACACTGGATAGTTTTACAAACTTTCATCAGAGACGGCTTGGATTCACTGATAATCCACTTTTACTGGTGAATGGGGCTTAACTCTCCTGCCTTGCCCTTCATGTCCTTCTCCTGTCCCGCTGATAAGTGATGGTATGGTGCCGGACCGACTATCTCCCATCCCGGCCTTCATCCTCCCGTCTCGGGGCGCCAACATTAATTGCCACAGTCGGCAGTACATGCCCACCAATGAGTGTAAGTTTCCTTGTTTGCTTATGTTATGATTACTAAGTAGTCCACAGTAACTACTAAATTTTGCAACCCTCTAACGTGACTTTTTTTTTATATGTATCAGTATGTTTGACCCATTAGACAAGTAAGAGTATAATGAGTGGGTGTGGTTTCAGCGCAGACAGTAGAATACCGCTTATTTTTTCACGATTTTGATAACTTATTGTATCTATTTGGTGGTTTTAATCATTCAAAATCATCAAGCTGGGTGGTTAATAACACGTTTTTCTCGTTATATAAGTCAGCTAGCCTTTTCCAAGGTACATATTTACAAAATATAGTCTTCTGGGAATCCATACTCTGGTCTCATGAGACCAAGCCAATCATTTTGGATCTAAGAGCTTCCAAAATGAGTACAGTGAGAAGCGCCTGGTTCCAACCTTGAAGTTCACTGATAGTAAAGCTCTTTAATAGGGATGTATGAGTGCTGAAAGTGTGAGGGAATTGTGCTTTATCAATGCTGTCACGAATTCACACATAACTGTGTGATGTAATACACAAACTTGAAACAGAAAATGCTACTCTCTACTCATTCCCTGCATTATTGGGCATTTTTTTCAACATAATGACGATATGCATTCTCCCAAGGTTAAAAACTTTCTGTGGACATGTATGATACCCAATCTTAACACTCTTGAGCACCTATAGGGGATTCTGTAGAGACGAGTTGAGCAATTAAAGATAAGGGAATTTAAAGTTATCATCCAGGAGTTAAAAAGGACAGATGTGACCATTTGTCATGAACTTGTACACTCTGTCCCAAGAAGGGTCAGCAGTACACTTAAAAACGGAGGACATACTAAGACCTAGAATATTATTCATTTTTTGAATTAAATCAAGGGTGTGCTCATTTCTGCAATCTTTCATTTAAAACATTGGCTAATTTACTTATTTTACTGATATTAAATGACATATTTCTTTGTTTTTATTAAGTATGTGTTTAGTACATTTCAGTTTTGCCACATTTCCATAAATTGTATATATTATTATATATTATTCAGCATATTATTGAAGACATTTATAATGTCATAACAGTTTATTTCAAATATATGATTCTCTTTTGAAAGTTCTATTTAATCAAAGAATCCTGAAAGTATTTCCACAAAAATGTTAAGCAGCAAAAACTGTTTAACACTGATAAAAAAGAACCATTATTAATAACGGAGTATCAATAATAATTGAGCATATTAGAATGATTTCTGAAGGATCATGTAAAACTAATGACTGGAGTAATGGACAATATATCATTTTTTCACATATTTGGTAAGATACTAATCGACAAACAACAACGTGCAGAAATATGAGCTTCAAAACAAAAATGATGCTCTTTCTACACTTCCTAAACTAAAAAGCAAACCCATCTCAGGAGCCTTTAAAAGCGCAGCGCTCACGTTCGTTGCCATGGCAGCATAGCCAGAGTTAGCAAGGAGTCTCTGAGGGTGGAGCGCACTCAGTGAAGCCAGTCCTGAGGGGATCTCTTCATCCGGGTTTACTCGCTGCTTTACTGCAGGGGACTTTGTTTATTACACTCTTCATTCAGCAGGTCTGGGATCAGTTTTCATAAAGCCTTTCATAATTGGCTTCTTCATTTGAGTTTGAAACTGCTCTCACACAAAGCAGAAATGTGTATTGCCACCACAACAGCGTTTTGAAGGCAAACAAGATAATGCTTGCGAAACGTGTAGCACACCAACAGTGTTCGCACTTGGGAAAGTCATTTCAAGTCTCCATGTTTCCGCTTTATTCAGGTTCAAAAGCACAAAAAGAACCTTCTTTTTCTCTTATCTCAATCTGCACCATTTCTTCTGAACAGCAGCTCATTGTTGACCATCATCCATGGGACCATGCAGTGTGTTTGACCTCTGACCTCAGGATGAGGGTCGCTGGAGCAAGAAACTGTTGAACCACTTGTGTTATCAACAAAGTCACAGTGGCCCTTAAGGCTGTTTTTTGCGAAAGCAGTTGCAACTATGACAAGGCAAAAGCTTGCGCTTGGGTAAGCTTGACTTCTCCTTCTGCAAAAAAAAGGTTTCAAACAGCCACCTTTGCCTTTCTACTCTAACACAAAGTGTCCGTTGTACTGTTCGGAGGAATGTGAACATGATACAAACTTTTCAGAGCAGAGTGAACTAGGAGGATAAGCAAACAATTGATTCGTAATATCAGGACAGCAAAATAAAAAGAGGCAGAAAAAGTGAAAGGAGGGAATATAGTTGCTAGGAGGTTTGGGGTGGATGCTATAGGGAGCTGGGTTATTGATAGGTTGGTTAAGTTCTGGATGGTTGCTAAAGCCTCTCTATGTGTTTTCTAGGGAGCTTTGGGTTGTTGCTAGGGTGCTGCTAGTAGTCCAAGTCTAAAAGTACCCACCTCCAAGTCTCTATGATATTATGGTGTCTAGATATCTCTTAAAGGGATAGCTCGCTCAAAAATTGTGTCATTTCCTCACCCTCAAGTTGTCCCAAAGCTGTATGAATTATTTTTTGTTCTGCTGTAGACAAAGGAAGATATTTGGAAGAATGTTTGTAACCAATCTGTTTATACTGATCTGTTAAATTTTTACTGGTTTGGAACAACTTGATGGTGAGTAAATGATGATAGAATTTTCATTTTTCGGTGAACTATCCCTTTAAAAGTAATTTTTCTCTGTATTTTATCAAAAATATGAGTTATGTGCCAGCGTTTATTAACACATATGGTTAGGCTTAGGCTTAGTGATGCTTGCCTTGGAGAAAAAGAGTAATAGAAAGGAACAAGCAGCAGTCTATTAATCTGACAGTCAGTGGTGCAGATAAGAGACCAGGCATCATTAGACGAAGAGATGTTAGAAGAACGCACAGTCCGGATGTGCTGTGTAGCCACAGACCACAAGATGACACGCTGAAATGGCACAACCAACATGGAAGTCAAATTCTAAGCACAAATTTAAGCACGATTTAACACTGAAACCCAGATACATACGGAAAGTTTGTCAGGGACAAACGTGGTCGGTGTAAATGACGAGTTTATATGTACACAAAACACCTACACAGGTAGGAATGAGTAGCTGATCTCCATTTTCCATTCAAGTTGACGTTAACAGCACGTTGTTTCCTACGAATGTGGATATGCAGCAACTGAAACATCTCTCGATACTAAAACAAGTGATTTCCCACAAACTTTTACCGTACATATACTAAAAACTGCCACAGCATCAGTTTTACACTCAGCTCTTGTTGCTACAAACAAAGTAAGAACAGCAAAGCTTAATTTTGGTTTACTGGAATTTATTAAACCAGTGCATTTGCCCAGACAATGTTTGAATATTCAGGTCACTAGGCTCATCTGAGTATTCAAAACATCTACTTGAGGGGAAAAAAGGCATAATATGCAAAATTGCATTAGGTCAACAGGCATTCGCTTGCTCCTGAACACGGCAATGTTCATCTTCTTACCCACACACACACACACACACACACACAGTATTTTCAACTCTGAACTTGGCATTCCTTGGAATAAGGACATAATGGGGAAAATTGTACAGCCTTGTAATTTCATTACATGGCATTTTCTCACAGAGTGGAAAGCCTGAGACAGTATCAAACGAACAAGCTCTCTCTCAAGAGAAACGCTTGTACAACGAGACTAGATGTCATTCTTTCTGCTAAATCAAAAAAAAAGAAAGAAAGAAGGTAAAACAGCCATTTGAGTGAGACTTACCACCGGTTTAGGTTTGGAGTTGGCCACCAGACTGGCAAAGAAATCCTCTTCATTGATCTGATTGATAACGTGAGCGTCGTAAGCCACAGTTATCGACACTTCCTGCATCATCTTGGCAAAGTTTCTGCGAGGAGCACTGAGTGAGACAGGTGAGCTTTGAGAAACGAAGGAGGGAGGGAGGGAGGAAGGAGGAGGAGGAGAGAGCTGACAAGACTGCCGAGACCGGGACCAGTTGACAAGTTTTCTTTATGGGTTAAAGCCGGCCCCTAGAGGCGGGAAGTAAATGCAGCGGGAAAGAACCATAGAGGAACATGCACTCACAAGCTGATTTTGTCTTCGGCTCAATTCCTTCAAAGAGATGAAGCTCTGTGCTTGTCCGCGGACTCTTTCAGAAGTTGTTCAGGGACTCCTCTTACTGCCACGGTCTCACGGGTATAGCGGTGGTTACCACTGGAAATGTGAAGAGCGAGGCAAGCGGAAAAGGTTGAGAGGCAGGGGAAATTTGGGTTTGTCAGACAAACCACAAAGGGGTCTTCTAACTCCCCTGGTAGTTCTCGCTTTATCTTCTCATCTAACAGCCTGAGCTTTGTTTTTCCTCCCAAGAAGAATTTAAGCAGGTCTGTTCCTGGTTTAATAAGAATCCAAACGCAAACATCTACAAGCCAATGACTCAAGATGGCATGTGCCGGAGTTCTCCAAGGCTGATTCCGCTAAGCCGTTTCCATTCTCAAAGCATGTCTCCTTTCGATTAAGTCCCCTTTCAATATCAAGAGGATGTGAAATTTGGAATTTGGCTCGTAATCCGCGGAGGGGGAAGTTCGTACAGCTTGTGCTTTCGACGTGAGCAGGTGCCTGTGAATTCCATCACCCTGTAAGCTTATTACTCGGCGACTTGATCCTCTTTAAATTCACACCACTTCAAAAAGAAACGACCGCTTTGCATTTCCTCTTCTTGCGCATGTGATTGGAAATGGTCGGGATCACGGGTGGCAGAAGTAATCTGTGCACAGCCTCATGGTGTGTGCAGAGTCTGTTGTCCAGGTCTGATACAGAGAAACGGCAGTGAGGCTTCCTGTCCTTGCCACATAATCTCCTCCCTCCTAGCCGTATCATAAAAAACATCCAGACAACATCCCAGTAGCAGAATCTTCTAGAAACCAACAAGATCAGTGTAAAAAGGGGGACGGTGAGTATAAAAATAACGGTTTTGAGGTAGAATGGCAGTTTAAACGTCGTTTATTCGCCCACTCCAGCGCTGATTTTGGATGAAACACCTCATTGATCTGCTCTCCTGCCTGCCTTTCACTTTTGTTTGCAGAAGATAAAAAGGAAAGTGTGACTAAGTACACATTCGCACACACGGGCGGCAATGAGGCGTGGTCAACGCAGACGCTGGGAGCAATGACGGTGCAGAACTCATTTTCGTGGGCAAAACGCCACTTGGCTTGATGACGAGAAAATCCAGTTGCAAAATAAGAAGGATCTTGTGCTTATGGTCTTCTCTTGGAACAAACAAAAACAGCAGATTTGAGCGAAATGCAAGTAGTCCAAACAAAGTGCATGGTGTAAATGTTGCAGGTGTAAACCCATCCTGCTCGTTAGGGAGCGAAAGAGACGAGGATCAAGGGTGTATGCAAGTGGGTGTGGACTGTAGGGAGTTGAAAGTGCTAAACAAGGGAAAAACAAAGGATACTGATCCTACAGCCTCTGGTGTAAAACGAAGCTTGTCACTGAATCATTTGAAAGCTGATGAATGCACCTGTTACATCACCTCTCACTCAGGTGCTGGTTTCCCACAGAATGCATCTGCCTCTCTGGTTTCTGATTTCTCTCTTGCAGTGTACTAAATTCTGCCAAATACATGGTTCTCTGTCCAATCTCAATGAATAGTCTTAGCACAACGCATAAGATACTCTTTTACTTAAAAAAATAAACAAAACTAAATAAAATAAACAATACAGTAGGAAGTATACAGTATGAGTCAATCTCATGTAAAAGATTTTTTTGGCATTGTGACGTTATGACGAAAGTATATTTTACGTCGAAATTCTAATTACTGGAATGTGTCCAGATGTTTAACTTTTTATATTTTTCCTTTAATTTTTGAAATTCTCATAAAACATTATTTAAAGTATTACAGAAAAATTAAAATCAGCAAAAATGTACAAATACTAAACTGTAACATTACGGTTTAATTTATTATGTTTTTATTTACATTTAATTAAATAATTATTTCATTAATAAATAACATTATTTTTTTCTAATAAAAAATATATTTAAATATTTATATAACAAATATATTAAAAATTCATTAAAAAATTTACATACATATATGTGCTTAATTTTCATGTAAATAAAAACAGGCTGCTTTAATTTACATGAAAATTAAGCACATATACAGATTCTCTCAGCATACGGAGTGCACAGACAGCAGTTTGGACAAAACATTCTTAATGATGTCGGAATTAATTGTAGTGTACAAACAGACATTCCCAGTTAAACACTGCATTATACAATTACTGCATTACTGAAGCACAGCAGTGAGCAACTGGGGGCACAGGAAATCCTGCTGTTATAGTGCATTTACAAAGAGGAGAGAGAGAAATACAAGGGGTGGAATGAACCCAGTATCATCTTGATCTCTACTCCTCCTTCCTTCCTGAACACGTACATTTAACAACACACCCCTGCCCCCAACAAAAATAAATCTATGGAAGAAGCACTAACTCCAGCAGAAAGTGGGTTAGAGCGTATAGAAGTCCTGTGGAATGGGTTTGAGGCAGAGAATCGCATTTATCCTCGAGTTCTAACGCCACTTTGCCACAATGGAGCCTTGAAACGCAGGCAAGTTCTCTGCATTCTCTGAATAACTGCATGCTAGACTTTGTAGCGTAGCGCTTCATATTTCTCAAACAACGCAAAAGCGACCTGGAATTGCATCATTAACTCTTTCAATACAAGTCAATAAGTTTTCACCCATTTCATCAGGCATAAATCGGACTGCTTAGACAACGAACAGCACACCTCTTCACTATAAACCCCACACTCTGAAATATCATTCATTTTCAAAGTATAAACAAGTCTAAATGTTTCAATATAATATTTATGGTTGTGGGTTTGTTCAAATTAATAGAAATCAACTGATACTGGCACTGAAATTATAGCAAATGATACAACAAAATAAAAAATCATTAATAAAGGCACATTGGTTCTGACAGTGAGTGCTTTGAAAGAGTTGTTTTTTAAAAAATTTTTTTTACCTTGATATTGCAGGCTTGCTCCATAAGTCGCCGAGCGTTCTCTGCCGCCCTGTAGCGTTTTGGGAGCTGGACCCGGAAAAATTTCAGTGCGCCCTCAAAGTCGGCCTGAAGCAGGTCTTCCTTGGAGGTCTGCATGCAGACAGAAAAACAGAACTTGTTTAGGGGCAATTTAGGAAATTACCCTGATAAACAGCCTGAAAAGGAACTTAGCCTGGTGACTATTTTCCTCATTGCGCTTACATTGCCATTTTGTGATGAGAAACTGACAACCGCACAACATTTAGCAGAATTCAAAAGACCACTGTGTGTCATAATTTGCAAATATGACATTAAACATATAAATAGTCCAACACTACTAAATAGTCCATCTATCCAATGACAAAAAGACTTGCACAAGTGCAACATCATGACGTACCAATATTTAAAGCCTGGCCAATAGTGTTAAGTCAATAATTATTTTTATTTTATGGTTGTCAAGCGATATATGGCCAAACCATAAATCTAAGAGAAAAGAAACATAAAAACAAGAAAAATAAAATAAAATGTTTGTATGCTGCAAGTTAATGTATTGCACTGAAGCATTAAAGCGTTATGAAAAAATAAATTATGAATAAAAAAAAACAAAATAATAGAATGTTGTAAGTGACTTCAAGGCATTAAATAAATAAAATAAATAAAATAAAATATTTAAAAAAGTTTGTATGCTGCAAATGAACTTTAGGCATTAAATCATTAGTAATACAATAATAAATAAATAAATAAATAATAAAGTTTTAAAATAAACAATAGTTAGAATGCTGTAAGTGAAGTATATAAGTGAATGTATAAATTGAATAATTAAAAACTAAAAATGTTTGTATACTGCAAGTGAACATAAGGCAATACATTATTAATTAAATAAATGAATAACAAATATATGTTGCTTATGCAAGTACATCAAAGACATTAAAACAATTGCTTTCAACAGGATGACAAATAAAAGCCCTTTCCAACATAAACACGTCACACAAGCAGCCTGGTAAGAGTCACATTTCATACAAAAGACATAAACAAAGGCGGAGATGACTTCTATTTGCAGCAGCCACCCCTCACCGCCAGCAGTCGGGGTACAAACAGGCGGTGACCCATGCCCAGCAGCCCCATGACTCTATCAGTACAGTCATTGACCGGCCCAGTCTTGTCCTCTCCAGCACCCCTTTCCTCCAGCCTCTGCATGGCGGGTGGTATCTGAGCCCATAGAGGCGGTGAAGGCAAATCTCTCTCTGGGGTCAGAGGTGAAAGATCCTCATGGGCTCCTCCAGAATCCCCAGCATCATCCTCCCACAGAGGCTCTGGGGCTGACTTGGAGTCAGCCACGTTGACGTCCCGAGACAGAGCCCAATCTTGGAAAAGTTTAGTCCAGGCGGTTGATTTGGTAGCACTAAAGCAGTCTTGGCAATTGCGACGGTGTCATTCGATCATGATTCGATGAGAGTGAGCATGTGGCGTCAAAAACCAGACCGGGGATTCGCACTTATACTGATCCATTTTAGGGTCTGCAATGTAAACACTATTGGAGACCACGCCTAGTTTAAAAGACGCCAGAACCAAACCAAACCAAAAGCGGCTTTACATGCTTCAAGAGACATAAGGAAATAATGCTACGATCCTGGTTTATCATTGGTCGGCTCCTCCCGAATTCCCAAATTTGCAATCTGTTGCCTGGCAACAGGCAGGAGGAGAGTCGCGTGGTGCTGTCAAGACAGCACGTCTTCCGTGTTTTGCTCGACTTCAAAGGATGTAAGTCCTGGATTTAACGAGGCACTACGAGGGAGAAACAAGACGAAGTTAAGTGCCTCAGTTGTTGTCAGGTAGATTCTGCTCTCTGTCAAGGATCTGAAGTGCATCGAGAGGGTGGGAAAAGCGGAGTTGGATTCAAGAGAAGTCCTCGTTCTTGTCCAATTGAGCCTGCAGATAATAGTAAACGGACAACAGCACTTGTACCATCCTGTCACAGGCAAGAAGTGACTGAAGGACCATCTAGAATCCCCAACTGTGGGATGAAGGTGGTGAGATGTGAGAAATGTGGTTGTCGTCTTCTCGTCTTCAGGCCTTCGTTATTCCAGCTCCAGTGGCTTCTCTGCTATGCTTTCCTGATCGAGCCAGTCAGAGCATCGGTGGGGAAAGTCAACGGGTGCGTGAGAGGAAAACGGGGAGGGAGAGACGTGCACAGAGATGCTGTTGATGCTAGAAAAGGCAGCGGAGTGGCGGAAAGGGAGGAGGAGAGGAAAATAGGAGGGGCGTTGTGAGGGAATGGGAGACGGTGAACGAATGGACAGTGGACATAGTCGAGGATCCAACGCAACTCATGCTAAATGCTAATTGCTGCTATATGCTTGCTAAGGGAAGAGGCTGACAGGCAGGGGGACATGTGGAGAAACAGAGTGCGAGGTGGGGGGGGGGATTAGGAGCCTTCGGGGAGAATGTCGTCATGGTTAGCCAATAGGAGCGAGGCAGTGCAACCCCCTCTAGCTCCCCTCACACTCTCTCGCTATTAATGCACATCTCTTGCTTCCTTGCACGCACATTCACATCATCGAACACTCTGCTTCTGTCCCTTTGCCTTCACTGCTTTTGTTTCCATTTTAACACAGTGGGAAAATGGCATAACATACCAACAATATTTTTCACAAGCTCCCTACTTAAGTACCTATATCACAGGAAATGACAATAAACATACATTAACAAAACCTGTGAAGAATAATATATTAATTAATTTAAAAATTTTTTTACATATATTTTAATGATACATATTAATATAAATAAAATGTACTTACATCTAATTTCAATAAATTATTTTACAATCAACACAAATTCATGAACATCGATTACAAAATAATATTAAGATGAATTATGACAGAGAAAAGAGAATATCATATATATATATATATCATATATATATATCATATATATATATATATATATATATATATATATATATATATATATATATATGTATATATATATATATATATATATATATATATATATATATAGGACTTACAATACAACATTTAGATGCATTATGACAACGGGAACAAATATAAAAAATTGAAATGAATATACACCTGATTCAAGTCACATTTGTGTATAGAACTTTTTCCAATACACATTGTTTTAAAGCAGCTTTACAGAAAATCATGATGTTCACAATTTCGTAATATCTTCCTGCCATGTATTTCCATTTAGCAGATTAGAACTGGGTGATAACGGTTTACATATATGATATAAACAATGACATGAGAGAACATTTGTCATGGCTAATTACATAAAAGACATGGTCTTCAAAATGACAAATTAAACCATCAGCCTTGTGTGATTTGAGGTTTATTTACAAATATCCTCATAGTTCCTCTTTAATGGACACCTGGAGTTTGAAAAGCCTTAAAAAGAAACCAGAGAATACTATTCTGGTTCTCACATCTGCTGTAATTACAGAACAGGGAAGTGGAGTCTATTTCTCAACATTAAAATGGTGGATATATCCTCGTCTCCTCTATAGGTTAGCTCAGACACATTCAGGGCAGCACAGCCCGCTCTTGCAATAGCTCCATTTGTCATTCTGTCATTGCAGCTTACACAAAGGTGTGGCTTTGTGGATGAAGCTAATGTATTTGTGCTGAGAACACTGTTGGAAAGCTTTGCAGCAGACAGTATTGGCCAACCGATGATGACACACCGCCCTTTAAATCGCAGTGGAAGTTAAACATACAGTACACTTCATTAACAATCATTATAAGAGACTATAAAAATTTGTAGTTTATAAGTGGATTTTGTTCCAAAAAGTATAACACCCTGTTTTTCTCTCCAAATGTGATCAATTTTGAGCTTTGCTTGTAAATCTCAAAAAATCACTTGTCTGCAACCATACTATAGTCCTAACACACCACAAATAGTGCAATATCAACAGTCCCAGAGTGGCATTACTGGGCTAATGACCCACAGCTGCATACTGTGTCATCCATCGTGTTGCTGATGATCAATAACGCCACCACAACAAACCCAAATGTGCGAATACATCACTCCGACAGCAGCCATGTGGCTGGGATCAAATTTGTTATTATGTTGTGTTAACGAGCCAATGCATCTTATGTAAGAACTGCACGAAAAGTGATAAACTGAGATTTCTTAACCTGTTTCCATGTGTTTTTCTTTGTATTATATATATATTGTATTGTATTATGTATTATAATAATAATAATAATAATAATAATTCGTTACATTTATATAGCGCTTTTATATATTCAATCATGACAACTCTCGGAAGATTGTTAACATGTTAATGGATATGACAATGTTAATGTGTTTGGTTTTGGTGGAATAGATATGCTACACTGCTGCAGATTATTGCTGATGCGAGTAAGACATAAATAGCATATATCAGCAACCCACAGAAAATCTATACAGGTGGAGCTGGGGAAGATGGAGGGTGTTAGTGGAACACTGAAGAGCACTGCAAACTGCTATAGTAAATGTAACCAGCCAATTAAAAGTGTGAACAACAAGCTCATTGGCTGGAGATGTGACATGGACCAATCAGCTCGAGCCAGTAGTTATCGCTGTAATTATCCTCAGCTTGCAATAAGACCCATCACAGCCTGCACCATCAGAGTTTCGTGTTTATCTATCTATCTATCTATATCTATATCTATATATATATATATATCTATATATATATATATATATATACACACACTCTATATTTATACACACACAAACAGTGCTGTTTAGTAACTGATAACAAGTAATCTGGATTATGTAATAAACGGATAGTTCACCCCTTTAAGTTCTTGTAATTAGATTATGTTTTAAAATACTCATAATCAGACTACAGTTAGTTATTTATTGATTACATGTTATTCTCACAATGGCAGTAAATGATTAATCATTGATTCTCCCAACTACTCCTTTTTTTTCCTTTTAACATTTGAGTGTTTTCTCAACATTAATCAACATGAATTATTATTTGAATTACCACTCAGTGAGTTATTTAATATTGTATTATTGTCTTTGGAAGGATTTTGTCTTTCAAACACATTAAAATGTACAAATTCATGCCATTTCATATTTGCATGCAATGCAGGGATATATATATCTCAATATATTAATATAGTACAAGATTATCCCATTCAAATCAATGTGATGAAACAAGTTAGGTCAAAAATAATCTAAATCTAATTTGATTTTATTACCTTAAATGTATAATGTAATGATTACGTTACGAACTACAATTTGTGTCACGTAATTTAGAGTCAGCAAACGACTACAATTTGTAAGTAAAGTACTCAGCACTGTGTATGTGCTTATAATTTAATAAATGGAAATACTTCAAAGAAAAATACTCGATTACAGTAATGAAAATACTATTACAATATATTTTATATATAACGATTGTGGTATATATGATTATGATACTATATTATGATATATGAATTGTTTCAGTAATATTATCCATGGCAAAACCAGAAAGACACTACTATCATTTTAGTCTCACATGTGTATCTTAAACTAATGGATAGGTATGTGAACTGCACAAACATTTGAATTTAAAAAAAAAAAAAATCAAGACAATATTTCTTCTGACCTGCAGAGGGAGACACACTCAATATTATATTTTTTTTGTTTCAAGCAGAGCTGCTGTATATTAAACTAAAAGCATAAAATCTTCCACCAGGTTTCCCACACATTTTAACCACTGAATTTCCACGATTAGAATAAAAAATTCTAAATATTAATAATATTAAAAAATAATAATATTAAAATAACACTGGTCACAAAGAACAATTTGTAGAAAATAGTTTAAATCTTAAACTAGCATAACATTTTGAGGATTTTATTAATTTACATAAGTTTTGAAAAAATATAACAATAATAAATTTAGAAATATTACACTCAGAGAGCAATTTCTAACCAATGAAATATTTAAAACCCAAGCATAACTAGATACATTTTCATTACTTTTTACATTTCCTCACTTTTCTGAACTATTGAAGCGTAGTGCAAGCGTAGTGAGGTGCAGTACCTTCAGAAGAGCCAGTGCCACATTGAAGATGATGTTCAACCCCTGTGAAGACATTGAAAAAAAAAATTATACACACAAAATCAAACACACATAAGAATTTATTTGAACATCAAATTGCCTGGTACTACAAAACAGCCCACATAAAAGGCGTTTTATTGTAATAAAACCGATACAATTTGGAATAAATGGTTCGGAAGGACTGCAATGCTGTCTTTGCGCTCTACTCGCAATGGGAAGTGCGATGTCGAAAGCATTTGCATTTCCTAAAATAGCTTGAATCATACAAAGAGCTCAAATGTGTGGGAGTGACAGGAGCTGAAGGAAGAGGCAAACAATCTCGCTCGCACACGCTCAGGTGGACTGACAGGCAGGTTGATGTGCACAGGCACAGTGAAGGATGGGCGGTAGTTGAGGCGGAGGTGCTCTGTGTTTGTGTGTGTGTGTGTGTGTGTGTGTGTGTGTGTCAGAGGGGAGCAGGTGGCATCGCAGTAGCAAGCAGGGAAGCAATGCTGAAGTCAGCTCCGCATGGAAACACCCGTCTCGAGCATCGCTTAGACGACCCGTTCACATGGCAACACAGAGCTAAAAATATCCCGTGTTCTCTATTAATAACAGACAGCAGAAAGTATCTCTTCCCAACAGGCTCTAGATGGCGCTAGGGGGCTAAATGGAAATTGCAGGGGGGATAATTGTGTGTCTGCATGCGCGTTTGTGTTTGTTGAGGGAGGGATAAGACTTTCCTCCTTGGCTTTGGAGCTGAACACTTTGGTTATGCAAGAAAAATAATACGTTGATTTACTGCGATTGCTTGTTGTTAACTGGCACTAGTGGAACAGCGCGTCAAGTTAAAAACAATAAAGTGAAAAAAAAGAATAAAATATATACACACTTTAATATAATATAATATAATATATATAATAAAAAAAATGTATATAATAATCTGAACAAATATGAATGAATTCAAATCATGGCATGACAATTAACAGAATTCATTACTACGATTGCTTATAATCAATATAGGCAAAGTATTCAGTATTAACAGGAAATGAGGCAATTTGAGCAATTCATCCTTCATCAACTTGAAGAGCCATTATAGAAAGTGAAAAAAAATGGCAGAAATTAATTTCTATTGAGAAAAGTTAATAAGGTAATTAACTATTGAGAACAGTTTTTGTTTGTATTTTTATTTATTTTTGTTTGGGGTCAGTAAGATTTTTAATGTTACTGACAGAAGTCTCTTATGTAAAGGGATCATGACATGAGAAATCAAATTTGCTTTGATCTTTGGATATAAGAGGTTTTTGTGCCATTAAAACATGCTGTAAGTTTCAAAGCTTTAAATGTCCTCCTCATTATAAACAAAGCATTTATTTAATCAAGCTCCAAAAACGGCTCTTTTTGATATTGCGGGCAAATACATTTGCATATGACTGCCTACAGAGCAAGACATCGACAAATAGATTCATATCATTGCACCATAGGCCCCGCCCACTGGTGTTCAGACGCTAATGGCTGACATGGATGTGAGCGACACGTCAAAAATCAAACGGAAGCCATTATAAATCACTGACTCTGTCTACACTGGATACAGTATACAGATACACATTCAGTTTCTGACATGCGCTTGAGTCTGTCGACAACAGGACAAACAGAAGAGTGAAAGAACGTTCGCTTTGGCATGTCCTGGTTAAACAGCTCTTTTACGATTGCCGTTAGCAAGTAAGTGCCAAATTTACTCACAAGCCTTAAAGGAGCCACCCCTTAAAAACAAAATGAAGGTTGAAAGTAATATTAACATATTAAAATAAAGAAATCCATGTCATGACCCCTTTGAATTGGTTTCGATTTGTTATCGATTTGGAACAAATGCTGATGTGTTGCTAAAGAAACATCAGAGTTGAAAACAGGTGCTCTGCTTAATATTTTTGTGGAAACTGAAATCTTTTTTTTTCAGGATTCTTTGAATAGCAAATTAATAAAACAGCATTTATTTTAACTGACCGCAAACTTTTGAACAGCAGGGTATTTATTTATTTAGTGTTTTATTTCTAGAAGTAGTGAACCAAGATTTGTTGTTTTTAGATGGTTCTTGAAGGACTGTCTGGGTAAGGATGGGAAATAGAAGCTTGAGATCATCATTCACAAAATGTTTTGCTTTACAGTGTACTGCCATTGCTAACCTATTTCATTTTAATCTCGTCTTAGTGAACAAATAGTGAATAAAAAAGAATCTTAACCTGTTATGGTGCATCGGCAGTGTTTCAAGAAAAAATATAAACAAATAAATATATAATGTAATGTAATAGAACATATGAAAATAATGAATAAACATGAAATATGAAAAATAAGTTTTTTATTATAACTACTTGCAGGTATCTAGTTAAATATATTGTGATAAAAACGTATATTTCAAACATTTTATGCTAATAACCTTACAAATTTTGGCAAGTCCAATAGTTATTTAAACCTCAATAGTGCTCTGTGTCTCAACCAGACTTTGTTGGGTGATAAACCCTGTGAGCTCTTGGTCCCAAGAGATATTTAAAGGTAGCCAATCAGATTAGAGCTTGCCAAAGTGAGAAAGTGCTTTCCGGTTTTGGGTGCGTAGCACTGGCATTATAATATAGCATTAGACGATCAGTCAACGATTTTCTTTGGATCAGTATATTGGGACAAAACGGAATACAAATAAATTGAAATGTAAATATGATTAGGGAAAGATGAATGCATGAATAAGAAAGACTACGATTATAACGAGTTACTTAAAAGTAGGGGCAGAGCCTCAAAAGAAGGTAGAACACTAAATGAATTAGAGATGAACTGATAGATGGATAAGAAGAGAGAGAGGGAGAGAGGTGTCTTGCAAGCATCTAACAGATTCTCATCATGCGATTCATTGACTGAGACAGGCTGAGGAAACTTTTAATTGTCTTGCCTCAGGCTACCACAGACGCTGAATGAAAGGAAAAGGGGAGAAAAGCAATGGGAAAAAAATAAAAGAAAAAGCTCTCAGAGGAGCAGAAAGGTCGAAGCGTTTCTTTTGGAAAGACACAAAGCCCATTTCTAAGAAGTCAAAGATGCTTGCTTTGGGAAATCTAACAGAGTTCATGAAGTTTAGAAACAACTGAACTTTCCATCAGTTCCTTGTGCTATTTAAAACGCAACACAACTACAGTACTTATTTAGACATTAAAGAAATATATGTTGAAAACCTAGAAATAAATTATTCAATCCATCAATAGTTTTTCTTTAGGTTTAAGCATTAGATATCATGAACAAAATACTTTTACAACATTTGTTAATCTAGGTTAATGTAAATTTTTACATATACCTTTACATTTTTAGCATGTCAAGTTATATAGATAATACAACTACCTGTTAGAATAATTACTCACAAAGAACCCAGTATTTAAAATCTGAGCATAACTAGAAAAAAAAATTCATGACTTTATTTGATTAATTTCCATAACTTTTCCAGTTATTCAGAATTAGAGTAAGGGTTACTAAAACATAATTTTGAAGAGATTGCACTTACCAAAAGCAATTTCTAGAAAATGAAATAATTTAAACTTGAGCATAACTAGATAAATTTCCATTAAATTTGACAGATTTCATTAAAATTCCCTAATTTGCTGCATTTCTCAGTTTAGCATTAGATATCACACACTAACAAAGATCAATACATTTCATAGCATTTACGATTCTAGGTTTATCTAAACTATTTCATTGCTAACATTTTAAGTTGTATAGATTATGATTAATGCAATATGAACAAACAAAAAACAACAATGAATAATACACACAGTATTTTAAGAAATTATCATTAACAATTACTAAATGCATTAACTCATGAAACTTGTGCACCTATGCAAGGCTTTTGTCCTAACCAGACATGAACAGCAAAGCACAAACAAAACATTTGGTCTCATTTACTAAAAAGTGTACAAATTGCTCAATACCCCAAAAATTCCGGTATATTCGCTATAGGTTGTATAACTGGAAAGAGCGCAAATCAACCTGTTCTTCTCCTCATTTTAATGTTGATGAATCCAGTCGTGCATCTGAATATGCCCACTTCCCTAATATATAGTATGCAGTGTTTCAAACCTAAATGTAATATGTTCGAATGCATAATACTTATTCTAAAGCATGCAAAAAATACCCAGTGAAGTGTAGAATAGATGCGGCTAGTGAAAGACACACTATGTTGATGAGTCGATTTCTATTTATGTTGTGTTGCGCTAGTTAGTCTCACCCACGGTGAATCTTTTCACTGGTTAAATGATTTGGTTAGGACATGGTTGCTGTAAATTGTGATTGGACATTGGAAGAGGACTTATCACCTCGCACAGGAGCAGGTCGGTGATATGGAAGACCATGCAGAGAGGGAACTTGGCGGTAAACAGTGTTAAGAACCACTGGGACGCGTACATATGGGCCTCCAGGTTCAGGTCCTGGAAGTGAGACCACAAGTCTGGCAACTGCTCCTAGAAAGAGGAAGGAGAGAAACAGGGATGGTTAGCACAAGGGGAACTAAAAGGCATTATAACTTGTTTTTATTAGGTTGACAAATTAATTGCATTTATTTTTGGAAGCAAAGCAGATGGATCTTGGGAGTATGTCAAAAGAAAACAACGGAAAGAATGATTGAAAAAAATTATAGAATGATAAATTTAGAAAGATATGTAGATAGAAAACAAAAGACAGATAGATAAAATGATGAAATGAAATTTAGACAAACAGATAGATAGAAAGCCACAGACAGACATTTCATATTGTACATTCCTAAACCCTCGGTTAATGTTCTTATTTACATATTTGCGGAGTCAGTGCCATTAATTGGATAAACGCAGCATGTGACCCGTTTACATAGCTCTAGCATTGCCAACTGTACTATCGAGTTTATACTGAATGGACACTACGGAATATACAGTTAAGAATGAAACTTCTTCACTCTTTCGCATTTTCTGTCGGCATTTGACATTTTTCCTCTCAAACACTGAATTTAGTATTTATATACAATGAGCAGTGTTTCTGTGACAGTCAAAAGCACGCATATATGAGTATGTGGTTGGTTGACGGTTCTTAAGTGTCTGGCTGTAACATTCTAACACTGTACAAGTTTGGCATCACAATGTGGGGTTAACGCCACAAAAGCGGTGCTAACCATGCTTCTAAATTACAAGTGTGAAACTTTCCTATACTGGGGGTTAAAAGTGGGGTTTAGAACGACGATTAAAAAGACGATGTTAAAAAAAGCCCTATAGATAGAACAATAGACAACTATAGTAAAAATGATCAAATGACAGAGCTACATAGATAGGCAGACAGATAAAATGCTATATAAAATGTCAGATAGACTGACCCTTTTCTTCTCACCTGCTTTTAAAGCATTTGTTTTGAGAGTGTAATAGTACTGAACTTCAACACAGGGTCAAGAGTGCGGTTATAAAGCACCTTAAACAAACAGCATCTAAATCAAAGACCTACATGGGCTTTAATCTCCTTTCCTGCGTTTAGAAGCATGTGTTTGTTTTTAAACCATAACAAGTGACTTCTTCTGAGGTTATGAGGAGTATCAGTATCATTGTTTTCCTGAGGGGATGTTGAAGGAACATAAAAATAAAGTAATAGTGAGGGACCACTTTTTTTCCCCCTCAAGACACACTGAAGCACTGGAAATCAAATCAATTGTTTGGAATTTGCAAAAATCACCTTTGAATCTCTCTAAAAATGTAATTTCCTTAATTTCCCTAAACAAAGTAATTATGAATGCCTCCGAAGAATTTTTTTTTACAAAAATGCAAATATCTAAAAATAAATGGGAAAAAATCCCTTTATTAAAAATTATTTAATTTAATTAATTCCTCAATTTTTTTTATTAAAACAACAACAACAAAAAAAACAAAAAAACAAAGAAAATCTCCTATTTTCAACAAGATACACAGTTTGAGATAACGTGTCATGTCTATAGCAGGACAAAGTTCAGACAGGGCTCTAGACTGCTACTAAATTTTGCAACCATTTTTCCTGCCGGTGCGATGAAAATTTATTAGCAGTCACGCTGGACCAACCACCATAACGTCGCAAAACGTAACGAACGCAGAATGAAACTGTGCTACTCGTGTGCTTCACGGACCGTTTATCAGTTTGGATCAATGTCAGCACAGAGCAGAACGAAACTGTGCAACTCATTTGTGCATCAAGGACCATTTATCAGTTTGGACCCATGTCAGAGCAGCGTGAGCCGCGAGCTACTCACGAGACGATCTTGATCATGAGACACTGTTTACTACACAGTGCTGGGAGATCCAATAAAGAAAGCATTTGAATTCGCCACAGAATTAATAAAATTGCTGCGAGATCTAGTGAGAAGCATTCAAATTCGGTGCAGACTTCTCCGTTATTAACCGTAGAGCTGACATGGAAACCAGGAGAAACATTGTGCCAAAAATGAAAGAGTTATAGAGGGCTTTCAGTCCACAAACTAAAAACATTCACCATGGATTTAACATAAGTAACACTAACTGTAACCATGGAATTTTGGCAGGAATAGTAAAATGCTTTCAAGTACATCACACACCTTTTTCCAGCACTTCAAAACTCTTAATATTATGATATTTAAATGTTATTTTTAATGTGATGACCAAAAACCATTTGTTCATCATTCATAGATACATTTATAAAACAAAGTTTCAACGTAGGAAAAACATTACACTTATTTAAAAATAAAAGAGACATTAAATTACCATCGTAACCAGTAGGTGACTGCCATTTCCACTTCCTAATGTTTCATTTCTTTTGCTTTTGAATTATTATTTAGACATTATGCATTTGATAATGCTGCCCTCAAATGTTAATCTGGAGCTTTGCAAACTTGGAATAAATCTGCACATTGTAATCTCTGTAGGTGAAGTTTCTTTATTACCAAGGAATTTGTCAGTAATACAGTCAAAATAGGGGAAATGTGAATAACTGCGCTGCAGGTTGATTTAAGGTGTACCCCTAAATTTTATTTATTATTATTAATAATTATTTACTATTTAGGGGTATTTCACTAAATTTTAAAATTTTCAGTAAGGGGCTAGAGTGCTCCTAGTGCTCCTTGTCTCAAAAAGGGTGTTACTCTATGTATTCAGAGACCAAGCAGAGTATAAATCAAAGAGGTAACCGACATCTACAAAGGTACGTCTTAAATTAGCATCTCAAAAAGAGAGATAGGAGCTGGATGGGATCTTCCGGAGCAGGAAGGCTGAATATTTTTCTGGGGTAAATTGCATTGTTAGATCAGAGAGGTGGGAGCGCTGGATTAACGCATGCAAAATAAATGACAATGGAGGAAGAGATGGGAATTCTCCCAGAGAGTGCCGTATGGTGCGTTTTACGTGATCGATGCTAACAATCTTGCAGTAGCAGTGCTAGTCGATACTAACCAGGTTGTGTTTAGCGCTAAAAGAGGCTACTTCAGGCCTAATTGCATTTCAGCACAAAATTAAAAGCCATTTTCCAGCGCATTAGGTCTAACAGCTTACAAGAGAGCCACCAGTTACACTAGAGATGCTCACGAGAGGCGAGTGAGGCTGTATGCTACGCAATCTCTCAACTAACACTCAAAGCCAGGCCAAACCTGCAGCAGGCGCTCTAGCTGGTAGAACTTGCAGTGAAGATCTTCAAAGTTGTTTTTGTAGAGCTCTCTGAGACTGTAGTTGTACATGATCTTCACCAGCACGCAGAAAGCTTGCTCCTCGGGCATCTATGGAGAAAAAGTCAGAGATATTGGCACAATATTTTAGACTCTTTCAGATGCTAATGATTTCTGCATGAATAGGGAGCGATAAACACAACAAGCACATGATGTTTAAATGTGTCAGCTGCAGCGTCTGTCCATCTGCCTGTCCATGGTGGTCTACAGTGATGAAATCAGAGTTTGTTTGTGTTTGTGAGACGGCGAGTGAGACAGACAGAGAGCCGGGTCTTAAATCACACAGACAGCGTGTGTGTCCCGAGCTCAATGGGCTCCTGCAGGTACACAGGCTCAGTCATTAATATTCCTGACAGCTCCTGAGCTTCCTGGGCAAGGCCACGAGAAAGACACTTACACTATATTATAGAAATCCCCAAACGCACTCTAATATCAGGCCCCATACGGGCCGCTGTTGCAGAGAAACAAAAAAAAAGGCATCTTATTCAGCCCTCACTTTAATTAAATATGGAATTAACCGTTTCATCAATGTCCTTCCTTCGCTTCCTGTTACTCTCTGCCTACTGTTACTGTAGTTCCTCAAAAAGTCAAAGATAAAGCATAACGAGGAAGGTTATCATCTACACAATTATTATTGTTATTATTTATCTAGCTACTGTAGCTAGTTATGATCTAGCTTTATCGAAAGTGTGGCAAACACGGTCTCAAAAACACTGTCCAATTTGTTGATTTGCCATCAAAGTAGTTTCAGATTAAAGATAAAATTGACCTAAAGGGAAGTTTACATAATCCCGGGTAAGAGAAAGGTCATTCATATTTAATAAATTAGAAATATGAAAAGTATGAAAATTAAATAAAAAAAATACATTTTTAAAATAAACATGCTTTTATATTGTAACGAGTCAGCGGCGTGCGGATCCATTTGCAATTCTTTTATTCAAATACTCCGTGTCAGACAGGCAAGGGTCAACAGATAGCAGTAACAACAGCGTAGGTAAACCATAAACATAAACAGGGACAGGCTGGGGTCGAGACAGGCGGCAAAGGTACAGTATCCAGATAACAGGCAGGGGTCAGGTAGGCAGCAGAGATTCAAACACGGGTAAACAGTCCAAGGTCACAACGAAATAACAATCCAGAAGGTAAGTGCTCAGAAATGTTAACTGTAAGGCTAATCAAGACTTCGCGTTGAGGTGGTGTCTGTGTAGTGCTTAAATAGTGAGATGATATGTATCAGGTGTGTGTGTAATCAGACCCAGATATGAGGGTTTATGGGAAATGTAGTCTGAAATTGCTAATATTCGGGTGAGATATATATATATATATATATATATATACACAGTTTGTCGATCTCTTTTGCAGTGAAGTGTTGTGGCTGGTCAGGCAAAATAAACCAAAGATTTTCAGTTCATTCACATTTGAGTGGTCTATTTTCCGTGTCCACTTTTCTTCTCACCTGCCTTGTTTTTGCTGACAGACTAACTGTGTTGTCCAGTGGTGCGGAGCGAGAGGAGTAATGCGAGTGTTTTACACATCGCAAGCAATGACGCTGTGTTTGAATTTTCGTGACAGAGACGTGCTTATATACTGTACCTTGACAACACTATTTGACATTAGCGCAGGCCAAACATTTTTCTCTTGCTGGCCGCCTATTGAGGAACTATTGCATATTATAAAACGGATAGCTCCAGCCCTTGATTCTGATTGGTTGTGCTGCATTCAAAGCCATAGTAAAATTCCCAAAAATATACAGCTAACCGCATTACATAAGTATCGCTACACCACTGAATGTGTATGTTGCTGCATCTGTCTGAACAACATAAACATATGTTTGTTGTCTATTGATTTTGTTCACTGAAGCTTACTACATAACGTAGAAGGGCATTGTTAGAAAGATATCGATTAACCGAGTCTATTACCTGCATTCAAATTTAGCATTTTCCTTCAGGTCAGTCCTATGTTAATAAAAAAAAAAAAAATCCATTTGAATGTCCTCTGCGATCTTGTCCTTTTAACATTTAATGAGTTTTTCCATGCCCTGCCGACACTGACAGCTAGTCAAAGCATTTGTCATTTGCATCTGGTTCCGTGTTCACAACAAGTTTCAATATAAAAAAGTCTTTACGACTGACACACTCATAAAGACAATCTTAATAAATGTAATAAATGTAACTTCTGTTGCTGTTCATGCTCAGGGACTATTTTTTCCAGCGGAAGGAAGCCTTTTATTGATTTTACTTCATGAAAGTTGCATTGATAGATATTTTTTGGCTTTAATATTTGTATTGTGTTGTAATCGTATTATAAAAGCAATAAGCCCCGTGAAGCCATGGTTTACAGTGAATTTATAACAGCTAACGTTGTGCCATGGCTTCTTGGGGCTTATTGCTTTATTTTAGTATGTTGCCAGTTGTGCATCACAGTGTTAAACACTTCATTTTCTGTTGCCTGTGGGTGGCGCTAGAACTATAACTGAATATTGCAAAAGTAAAGTTTGGGGCAGATTGGACATTGTATGCCTGAGTTGCAACAACTTCCTGTTTTGTGGCGTTAATCGCATACATTGACACTTAGCAAAGTGTTGCATGATTTAATGCGTTTCTAGCATGTTTGGTACTTCATGGCATATGTGTGTTTCAGGGAGTGAAATACAGTGTAAAGTATGCCATTTCCTGTTGCCAACAGGTGGCGCTATGACTAGATGAATATTGGCATGTAGATGTCTTCAGGCCAGGACTCTGAAGTTTGGGGCAGGTTGGAAATTGTATGTCTGACTTACAACAGCTTCCTGTTTCATGGCGAAACGTGAGACTTTGTCAGGCCACAAGGGATACGCCCTTCAACGAAAACTCAAGATCTTTGCAATTTAATATTGTGAAGACCTTAAAATTAGACTGACCAAATATGACGTTGTTCTGGTTAAATCTCTATGAGGAGTTAATCAGAGTGTAAAACATTACATTTCATGATAAAAACTGCAAAAAATTTGCAGAGAAAATTCAAAATATCTCACTTCTTGTTGGGTTTTCAGATTTTGCTCCCGGGGACTTTTTTGTGGGCATTGGGCTGTTACATGTGTCTACCGAATTTCATACTTGCACATGAAATGTAGAGCGAAGGGCGCTTAATTGAAATTTTGTAGGTGGCGCTAGAGCCATTTTGCCACACCAAATTCTCAAACCCTTATCAGACGTAAATTTTCATGACTTCTGATGCGTGTGCAAAGTTTCATGAGTTTTCGGGCATGTTTAGACCCTCAAAAATGGGATTTATTTCAGAGAAGACGACTAATAGACAGAGCCACACCATCGGTGCTCAGGCCCTAATAAACCAAAACACAATACAAAAATCATCTCTCTTCAAGTAGATTTGAAGTAAATTCGGGGTAAATACTTACATGTAGAAGTAATACGGCCGCCAAAAATGATTGACCTTGGCAATAACCAATCTCCTCATCATATACAGAGTAAGCCTGGGGAAAAAACATCAGTTTAGATATTGTGCACTAAAACAAAGCTTTCTGAAACTAATATCAAGGAAGAAAAAATGTAATGCAATTAATTTCCGATTTTTTTTTTGATGTAATCGATAAAATACAAATTTTCAAAATAATATAATTCTAGTACAAGTATACTAAAAGTAAAGTACAAGTTATTTAGAGAAACAGATTGAAACTAATGTACTGAAAAATTACTTTAAAAGAAGTGTTAGACGCATACAATCTAGTCCTACGCTACACTACTTATATTGATATTCATTTAAAAATATTTAATGGTGTCAAGTTACATTTGTTGTGAATGCTATTTTTAAAATCACAAGCAGTTATTATACTGCTTCTTCATATATGTAAATGACTGGAAACACTGATAAACGTTCTTGGCAAGATATGCCGCTGCGGGCTGAGGGGTTTTGTATCCAGGATTAGCTGGATTGAAGGTCTTTTGCACAATTTAGGAGCCTTTTAATCTGTCAATGCCAATCAGCTGATGGAGAACCTCTAAAGACTTCTCACAAAAGAGATTTAACAGAGAGCAGGACCACCACACCAATTTCCTCCTCCACTCAATGCTTTTCTCCTGTTTTTCTATAGCAGATCATTTTATGTATATTTATATTTTTAATTATTATTCTGGCAAGCAATATATATATTTTTTTATAAATTACGATTATCAAACAATGTAAACTGATGCACAAACACCAAATTTCTGGTCAAAAGTGTCCAGTCCACTTTTTAAAACTGCTTCTTACATGGCTCATTCATTCAGAGCCAGAACCATCTGTTTAATCGTATGCATATAGATGTTTGCTTAACTGGATAATTGCTTGTTAGATAACTGCATTAGTTATTACTCTAGTTTCACTCTAGTTACTTCTAAATATAACAATGGATCCATGATATGCAAACTAGCATTTTGGACAAGTTTCTCCCATCTCAGTGATGTACATTTGCAACAGCTAACATGATGCATGGAGGCGAGTACAGCACATGTGGTTGGTTATGTACCAAGGCCGTTACAGCGAAACAAAAGGTCAGTGGAAAGAGATGTTGCAGCGTGTCGTGATGCTTGTTACTAGACGGCAGGAGTGAGTCATGCCTGGAGGATGTGCAGTGTTCACCTCACCTTGCAGATCTTGTATAAAGAATCTTGGCCATCACCGCCCGAGTCTTTGAAGTAGTCGTGAGCAGGGAAAGTGCGATGGATGTCTCTGGTGATGACTGCTTCCTGGGCGGAGTCCTGTGGGTCAAATCAAGAGTTACAATCAGGCATTTTTTGGGCCTTTTTATAATTTTTTTTTAATTTTTTTATTGCTCCTCAGGCAAAAAATATTTTTTATTTATAATAAAAAATATTTTGTATTTTATTTTCTTATTTTTATTTTATAATTATTTTATACATGAATAAATATGTAATTATTATGATCATCAATATTATTATACAACTTATATATTCATTTAACATAACTTATTGTATTAATTTATTGTTATTCATGACCATTTTATAAATAAATAAAGAAAGAAAGAAATACCATTTTATTATTATTAAAATATTTTTATTACCATTTTATTTATAATTAATATTTAATGATCTGTATCAATAAATTAATAAATATAGTATTTAGTAATATTAGTAATTCTATTATACAATATTTTTACTATTGTATTATTATTATCAAGTAATAATTAGTTATATATTTAAATAATATTTTAAATGAAATTAAAATGACTGTATAATATAAACATTTCATATATTGTATTATAATTATTTTCCATAAATATATAAATAAAATGGTTGTATAATAAAATACTTTTGTAATTTAAGTACTATTATTAGTTACTTAAATAAATATTTGATAATATTTCATGATTTTATTATTTACTTCTTGATTATATTTTTTAAAGAAATAATAGTTTTAATAAAACACTACTGTATTATATTAAAAAAATAATTTATTTAATTATTAGTCATGGCTATTTTAAGAACAACAATAATGGCCCACAATAAAATGCAATTTTATACAGTTACTTCTGGGAAATAAACCAAGACAGATTCTAGACTTTCTGTGGCCTTTCTGACACTATTTTATAGGAACAGTGGCAGACACAACAGCAAATAGGGAAACGTGTGATTTGAACAGAGGATAGTACAGACGAGGTACTATCATACATGTAGAGCCTGCACTGGAAAAGCTCAATTACTAACCATGTAATGGTCATTTTCTCTATGGTCTTTGATCTCCATCCATATTCCTTTGTGCTCCAATACAAACTTGAATACAAGGTTGAGCATGACTGAGAACAGTGAAGGAGCGAGTATAATGTGTACTTTGTCAAGAAGATTCCTCGAGTGAAGGAATAACCTTGTGTGAAGTGTTTACAGAGCTGAGATAGATTAAGCAGTGCAGGAAAGTGTCTTACTCAGCACAGCTTTCTTCAAAGCTGGACGCAAATCGAATTAACAAGTCAAATGCAGACGGCGTTCCAGTCACATGATTGAGAACATGAACAGACTCTGACATGCAAAACAGGGCTAAAACTCTGGACCAGAGCCAAGAGAGACACTTAAAAGCATCAGTTTTGCCATGTAGAATTATGGGAAATGTAGTCTGTCACAAGTCTGTCATAAACCAGCTAAATGAGCGGAATATTAATCGGTTGTCCTTCCTATCAACTCTTGAGTGAACAGATCGGTGGAATTCACGCCGTGGCAACATCAGACAGTGACTGCGGAAATGTCTGTGACAGGCTGAGTTGTAATAAGGTCCATTCCATTAACAGCGTGTGTCAAGGCTAATTAAAGGCATCATTAGTCAACTAATGCGAGAGAGGGAAGGACAGGTTTCCACCTCCCCTCACCTGTTTACACTGCGTCTGGGAGTTTGTTAAAAGGTGGGCAGAAGAGAGCATGATGGACGATGAAAGTAGATCTTATGAACAAGGTGAATCTTATAAGTATGAGTCTTATTTGCATCTAAATGGGCCTTCCATCCATCCATCCATCCATCCATCGCTGCATTTGACTTACTCTTGTACAATGCACTCTTGTGATTTATGTAACCTTCCCTTTTCTCTTCAACATGTAAGCTATGAATAATGCAGCCTTCTTTCTGCCATTTCTCCATATACATGATCCCTATGAATTCTTGCTTATAGTACAGAGCACAGCACACCCATTTGTGTAACCTCCTTCATCAGTTTACGTTTATGCAGGAGAAAAACGAGGCCATAAAGACCATTTCCCATGAAGGTTACCACGGCATATGTGGAAGCGGTAACATTGTGCTCGCTCTTGATTAATCCAAGCACAAACAGAACCATTATTTATATACCATTTTCATTTAAACACATGAATAAATATTTATACATACACACACATATACATACACATAAATATACACACATATATATATATATATATATATATATATATATATATATATATATACCTATGTGTGCGTGTATATATATATATATATTGTATACATACACATATATACACATGCATTTCACTATTTGATTCGATTTCAATTCGCAACTAAATATGAACAGGAAACATCTCAATCGTCATACTAGCCAACTATTATCAGGTATCAGAAACAGCTATAACTTCTTGATCATTGCAACCCTAATAATAAGCTGCATGTCACACCATAGCCTAAAGCAAGCTCTGACCTTTGCTCAGCAACGACCTTTAAAGGGGAACATATAAAATCTGCATTTTTACAGTGAGTGCCATATTGGTGTGTTTTGCAACAGCAAGAAAAAGACTTAAAGCTGTAATTTTGTCACAGTATGGGGTTAATCACACTATGGTGTATGATTGAGTTCAGCGGACTGTTTCACTGTTGCTCCCTTCCTCACTTTGCATCCGTCCCTCTCACCCCCATCACTCTTGCTTCTCACAGTGTGCATGAAAATGAAATGCTGCCTCATAAACTGCGAGTTAGTGACAAATGGTATTCATAAATAAAGCCAGAGATACAGGCTGTGAATGGTAATGTGGCCACTAAACATCTGTGAGGCTCGGCAATAGCAAAACTGTTCAGACCAGAGACCCAGGGAGGGGATAAACAAAGGGATGCAATCTGATTACATCCATGGCAAAAGCTTGAGTAAACTTACTGCCGGCCTCCCGACAGGTTTTGGTCTGAATGCTGCTGTTGACTGGATTTGTGTTTGCAAATAACACAAGGCCAGTCAGATTTGTCCAGGCTCCTGAAGAAAGATAAAACCACTGACCTTCAGGGACATTGATCCGAGGGATCTTCAACATGGGTGGGAGTCTATTAGAAGGACGCAAGTATCCTGGGTTTGTCCTCATGAAACTGAACCAGCAGAGCAAGGCACTAGCTAGCAAAGTAAAGGTTATGGGTTTGATTCCCAAGGAATGCATAAACTGGTCGATGTTAAATCAAAATTTTAGCGAAAAATAAAAATAAATGTTTTAAATACAGTTAATTTAGGCATCATGACTCTATAATGAAAGAAACTTTGTTTTGAGTTTTTCTATAGATGTCATTTTATGGTGTTAATAAATTACTAGTGATTTTAAAGATATCTGAAAGACACAAAAGATTAATATAATTGTAATATCAGCCAATTATTGCTTAATACATTTTGGTTAATAAATTAATAAATTCTAAATAAATGTAAAAAAATAATTTAATAAAGTAATAAAAACATTTGAAACAACACTAAAAAAAAGTTAATTAAAATCAATAAAGTGAACTGAAACTCTCAAGCCATTCTGGGTGTACGTGACTTGCTTCTTTCAGCCAAACACAATCAGAGATATATTAAAAATATCCTGGCTCATCCAAGCTTTATAATGGGAGTGATTGGAGGATGAGTTTTTGAAGTCCAAGAGAATGCATCTAATGATCATAAAACGTACTCCATGCGGCTCCAGAGGGTTAATAAAGGCCTTCTGAAGTGAATAATTGATGCGTTTGTGTAAGAAAAACATCCTTCTTCAAAACTTTATAAAGTAAAATAACAACAAGCGACAGCCATATGCATCCGACATATGCATGCGTCCAAAAAACCCTAACTTCCACGCCGTAGTACACAATGCCATGACGTGCCACGCTACGCCATGACATACAATACGAAGCCTACATTATAACGTATAATATGTCAAGTCATCATCATTTTAAATGATGCAAGTAAATATAGCCAACACACTATAATATACAGAAAAATGGTTAGTAAGAGTCTATACTACAAAAAAAAAAATCTACATAAACATTTACAACTAGATTATAAATGTCATTAATGAAAGCCATCATTTAAAGTTAATGCAGTTCTAGCAAGATTAAAGATGGGATATCACCACGTATAACACTAATAAAAATGAGAGAAACTAAAAAAAAAAACGTGCCTTCCTTCACATATGCTTAGTAGAGTTTGACATGCTGCCTTGTGTGAATTGGGCCCAACAAATGAGCTGCCACAAAAGGGCATCAACAGATGTGTTCTTTCCACAGTGCATTTCACCCTGAAGCTCTCAGGGCCTTCGCTCATCTCGTTAACGCCTCAAAATGACAGGCAGTACTGTACCTCAGCGCGTCCTAGAACTCTGAAAGCCGGTCGGTTCGGTCACAGCAACGGCGAGGCTAAAAGCTCCAAGCAGAGTCTCCCGCAAGAACAGAGTGAGTCGCTCTGAAATCCGAGATGACAGCAAACAACATTAGTGCAAGCTGGACTGAGAGATGCAGCATGACAAGCTGGTGTGGAGGCGCAGTGAGTGAGACAGGCGCGCTGTCTCAGAGAAGCTGCCGTCAGGCTCGCTCAGTCACTCTAGAACTTTCCGAGGTGGGCACACAGTACGAAAGAGCCTCTGAAGTTTGTGCCGGGCCTCCCACTGGGTTCTAAGCCAGTCAGCGCCGATCTTGTGCCGTTCTGACAACAAAGCGGCTGTCGCCAGAGCCCCACCCGGGGCGAGCTGACCTATTTCTCGGATGTGACACCAGGAGGAGAGAGTATATAAGTGGCGTGATGCGCTATCAAAAGCCGAATCTGCTCCAAGTGAAGCTGTAGATGTTACTACGGGGATCCGAATCTACTCAGTCAAATCATGATGCTGTAATATGCAACATTATAGGTCAAGCCGAGGTCTGTGGAAACCGATTAGATGATCTCATGCTGTTCAGCGGTGAAAGACGAAATAAAGATGTGGACCATCGTTGTTGTGCCGAACAGAACATGAAATAACCTGCATTGCAACATAAACAGGAAACTGAAGTCTTAAATGCCAATTATACTAGAATTTTATTTAATTTTTCCACTTTGGTCCACTTATAACTGCACAGATATTACACAAAAAAAATTATACAAAAATTCTCACGTTATGGCTAATAAATTGATAAAGTATATTAAAATTCAATACTATATTGAGGAAACTTTTTTTTAAAGGTTAAAAAAATTGAATACTAAATTATATTACAAAAATAATACAAACAATGAAATACTGAAAAACGCTACAAACAAAATGAGGCATCACAACATTATAATGTACAGTATAAAAAATGGATATCCATTTCAAGATTTTCTGTGAAAGTCTGTGAGAAATGATTTTGAGTTGAATTTATATTAATGAATCACAAAATATAAAAATTCTACAGTATTTTGTGTAAATTTAAAAAAAAAATCTAAAGTGAATTCAGGCATCACAAGATTATAATGTATACAGAATAACACATTTTGAGATTTCCCGAAAAAATTCAAATATTGGCCAATAACAAAATGAGTTCCAATGAGCAAATCATTGTTATTCTCACACTCTCTTTTTAAAAAAATCCTTCAAAATGATGTACGATTTGTTCAAAATCCGACAAAAAAGGACTTGGCTACACCTGTTTGAAATCCGTAGAGTCAGCAAAGTCAATTTTGAGAAAAATCGAGTTAAAGTTTTCTGAGGTTCCAAAAGCAAAATCACATAGCAACCAAA
The DNA here is from genome assembly GCA_038088235.1 of Zacco platypus. Taxonomy (NCBI): domain Eukaryota; kingdom Metazoa; phylum Chordata; class Actinopteri; order Cypriniformes; family Xenocyprididae; genus Zacco; species Zacco platypus. Next base: position 37,353,454 of record CM076086.1, on the reverse strand, counting down.
CCTTAAAATCCCTTGTAATACCACCAAATTGGGCACTAACCAAGTCGAAACCCATATCCACAGGAAAAAAATATATATTCAATGTTTTTTTCCAAGATTCCACAATTGTTTGATTAACATTAATGAAAAAGACAGCCTATATATAAGACCTACTGTACCGCACAGATCTACTATGTTACTTTGCTTTTCCCCAACGGTTTACATCCAAATGTTTACTTAAGACATAACAGATAATGTTTGCGTGAATCCTCGCCAAGACAAATACTGAAATACTGTAATTCTGTGTATGTGCATATCGGGATCCCACGCTATCCGAGACGTCTTTGTGTGCGTGCTTCGGATCAGTCAGACAGCGCGAGTAAGATCGTTTACATTAGCATGAGTTTGAAAATCACATTTAATTGGTTCAGACTCATGCCATCGATAATTTGCTATGAATATTCATAAATTTGGAGTGCTGCGATTCCAAACTTGAGCTGACTGCCTCTTTCACGGACAAAGAAAAGGTACTTCTCTCAGAAAACATACAAATAAAGATACTTTTAGATGTTTAATTGCTATTTGGAGCATTGGGATCGCTAGACGAGGGATTAATGAACTAATGTTTGTCAAAACCTCAATTTCGACCGAAATTGACATTTTTCACTTGTTTTGCCTGTAGCTCGAAATTCGCCTGTGTGCATTCCGACTCATTTTGCCAGCACGGGTCACATATTGTGTAGCCTATCCCTTCTTAAAATGTCAGCCAAAATGACTCCTCTTTATGGCTTAGTTGTTCAAGGTGGATATAAAAAGTAGCTCTCCGATGAGAAAGTTATATGTCTACATACAGAAAATCCTCTTTTGTATGATAAAGTACATCCCCCTGACCCCTTTAACCTTCCTGCAATGAACCTCGGAGTGGTGGAGGTTAAAATTAGAAGCGAGGGAAAAGGCGAGGCAGAAAAATCGCAGGTGATTGACAGTAGGAATATTACCTCCTCTATTCCTTCCCTGGCTGGAATCGGCGCAGTTCAAAGGGGGCCGTAATTGAAATTGACAAACTGCAGCATTAGCCTGATCACAACAGCCAACCTTGCAGCAGCAAAATAAAAGGTGCCTCAGAGAAGGAAGAGAAAGGGAGAAAGAGAGCAAGAAAGAAAAGCTGAAGTGTTCTCTATGCTTCGCAAGCACCAAGACAGATTAATCTTGTTCATGCATAATGCATGCCAGCGCGGTGTGTGATCGCATTGACGGCCGGTTATTAACTGTGTCACAGTGCGAAAACACACCCGAATCAACAGACCTCACATGCATATACAATCCAGGGCTAAACTACAGCAAAAGACCGAAGACTTTGCGCAAAAAAAAAAGAAACTGTAATCATCAAAAGCTTGGGACTGACTGACTCGAGGCGCATGTTAACTTGAATTTAAAAATTCAGTATCGAATACCTGAAGATGCAAATTTGATGACATCCCATCCATTTGATCTAAATGTACACATTTCTGGATTACGAGTTTCACAACTTTCACCAAATGTTGAGACAGTGTCACCAAGTTCATTAAAAACCAGAGAGCCTGCAGAGCTCCGTTCTGTCATGGCTCTTCGAGGATTTTTAGGTCTCCCGAGGGCCTGCAACATCTGGTCCTCAGGACAGACTGTTAACTCGTCTGTCAGCGTGCCGTCACTGCTCTTTTAATTGCCAGTGCTGTGTTGCATGCTAATTCATTGGAGACGCTAATGATCTAATTTGAAAGACTACTTGCAATAGCTATAGATGCAGCAACTACAACGGTCACAAAAGCAAAATCATTGATATCGATACCGGTGAGATTTTAAGATTAGAGATACTAATTTAAATATCACAGCAAAAACTAGCATGTCGATATCGAACGCATTATTTAAATAGAACTAAAATACTGTATTAAATAAAACAAATTTTTAATTTAAATTAAAACAATGTTCAATGTACTTATCTAAGTAAACTAGGGATCCACAGAAATTTTGACCAATACCGATAACTGATATAGTAGTTGATAGACACCTGTTGAAGCCATTTTTTATGGAAGTAATAATATTTGAGTTTATTTTGTATTTTTATTAATCTGAGAAAAAACCTGTGTTGCAAATTAAATGTAGAAGTTAGAATGTAAGCAGTTAGCCAGTGATCTAGTATAAGGTAATTTGATTGGCTGAGAGATCTAGTATGAAAGAAATAGAACCCTGCGAAACAGTCAGAAGCCACTGGACTTTGGAGCAGCATAGTCTTTTGACCTACACGGAACTGCAGTTAACTTGTAAGAAAAGTAAAGATCCTAAGTTATTTCTTTTATGTTTGAGATTTATAATTAAACAGTCAAACGAAGAACTCTGGATTCAAGACTTTTATTCACTGACGTTTTGTGTTGAGTACAAAAGAACTTTGAAGTCCTAAGCTAGTGAGTAAGCTTGTTACACTCACAACACCAATCTATACTTAAAAGTCTGGTCTCTACATGCTATCATATAAACGATCACTAATTGAACCAAAGCTGAAATAAAAAAAATAAATAAAAAAATATGAACAGTAGATTTAAAAAAAAACTTTAAAACCCTGCAACTAATTGAATAAATGTAGGCTGAATATCTTATGAGTAAATTATCTCTGAAGTAAATTCCCATTCATACAGTATTTACATTTTTTAGCACACCAGGGTGAATAGGAAAATGAAATTGTTCAGCCTTGACTTCCTGTTTCAAAGGAATATAAACACGAGGAAACACAAAGATCAAATTCCCTTAATGAGTAAAACCAAAGAATATAGTTCTGATGTGCAGCAAAAGATTGTTGAGCCTCACAAATTAGAAAGTGACTGTAAGAAAATAGTAAAGCATTGAAAATTCCCATTTCCATTATCAGGGCAATAATTAAGAAGTTCCAATTAACTAAATATATTGCGAATCTGCCTGGAAAAGGATCCGTGTCTTTATTGCCTAAATGCACGGCAAGGAGAAGAGTTTGAGTGGCCAAAGACTCTCCAAGGATCACAGTTGGAGAATTGCAGAAAATATTTCAAATAAAAACAAACAAAAACGGGTCAGTGAGTACAAATCCAAGCTTCTGCCATGGCCATCCCAGTTCCCTGATCTGAACCCTGTAGAAAATGAGTGGGGTGAACTGAAGACGAGAAGCACCAACATGGAGGTGGGAATCTGAAAGATCTGGAGGGATTCTGTATGGAGGAATGATCTCTGATCTAAGATCAGTTCTCCAATCTCATTGGGGATTACAGGTGAAGACTCAGAGCTGTTATCTTGGCGAAAGGAGGTTGTAAAAAGTATTGAATAAAAGGGTATAATTAACTGTATGTGTAATTATTTAGGTATGATTAATATAACAACAACTAAATAAAACAAAAATCTTTATTGCACATTCAACACTTATGGCTAGCTCTTTATTATATACAAGTTAAATTGAAATAATACTAATATGAATAACATTGAAAAGTCATTTATTGGCTGATACTGATATGACAATCGATATATTGCTCATTTCTAAAGTTTTTCTTGACAATACTATTGTTTGATTAGCTTCACCAAAAATAAATAATGCACAATTTACTTAGCGGCGTAGTGATACTCTGTACAACTGATACTGCAGAAAAATGTTATAAGTATATATAATATGCTTTTTTATTTTAGTATGGACTTAATACTTTCAACATCTCTATCAACTGCCATGTAGGTTCTCAGTTGTGGAGCCTCACAGAATGGTGGCTATATTTGTCTTTTCACCTGGGGATAGTGGATGTTCTTTACCTTTCCATTTGTGATGTGAGTGCCTAGATGGAAGGTGCCCTTTATGCCTTGGGCCAGTTTCCTCTTTAAAAAACTTAAACTTCACTATTATGGAAGAAAAAGGCCACACAGGTCACAGACCAGTGAAAAAAGGACGATGGCAACTAATGCATGAACCTTCAAGACATCCCAAAGCAATCTGAGAAACTGAAGTACGTGGATGCAGGCAGCACTTCACACATGGGAATGTAGCGAACATGTACTGGATGTGAAACTAACCCAGATGACCTTTGAGAAACCGACAACTTGAAAGCACACACTAGATAGAGGATGTGTCCCAAACGGCATGCTTGATATGTACTTGTGGTCTTCCGATGGCCATGTGTCCCATTTGACACTTTATTTTTCATAAGGATGCTATGGACCCTCAACGAACACCAAAGAAGGACCACAAGGGCTAAGGGCGACATTTGCGACAGGACCTCAAGAATTACAGGCTCCAGACGCCTGGGAATTCAGAGAACTGCAAGATACTGATTGACGTTATTAGGAGGAGTTATTAGGATCAGCATCTCAGCTCCTCAACATGGCATATAGATATTATAAGCAGAGAAATTTCTATTTTAATGGCTATTATTTTTCAGCCTAAAAAAGGATACTCTCAAAAGTCTTCCTGAATTAAGTTGCCATAGCTACAAGTCTTGGGGGCTGATGGGAAAAAAAAAACCCTGAGAGCTAGTGACAGTCAACTTGTCGATACTTTATTCAAATGAACCACTAATCCCAGATTTACACAGGAAGCAAAAGGTAGAATCTGTTTCCAAGGGGAAAGTACGGACCCAGAAGATTCACCTCAGGTCAAGTAGATTAAACTATGACAGATCTGGCCAAACCCACAGAGATGATTGGAAATAAGAGCGTCATCTCAGAGGGGAATAGGGCTTTTCATACAGCCGGTGATGAATTAAAGGGCTGTGAGTGGAGCCTGGCTGATAAGGGAACAGTGGTGTCGAAGCGATCCTTGATTATTCTTGGTGACCTGCTTTTCCTCACAAGGTGTCAAGACCACAATTTGACTCAATCTGTCTCGCTCTTTCAACCCAAACCTGTGTGACAAAGGGGCAACCTTTAGGGAAAAGGCACAACGACAATCTTTATTTCTCTCCACACGACTAATTTCACTCACTCCTTGCGTGGATCGGACCAGTAACCTTCTAGTTACCAGTCCTAAGCCTTAGAGGTACAGTTCAGCCTTTAAAATTTAAACTCAAGTCATCACAAACCTGTATGACATGCTATCTTCTGTGAAACACAAAAGGAGTTTTAAAGAATGTTTTATCCAAACATTGGACCACATTGACTTTCATTGTATGGAGAGAAAAAAAAAAAAATTCCAAGCATTTTCTTTTGTGTTCCACAGTCATACAGGTTTGGAATGACATGCGGGTGAGTATTATGACAAATTTTCATTTTTGGGTGAACTATTTCATCTACAGGAAAAAACTTCAACTGTTGAAACATTCACATTTACGTACTTGTGACCTGCTTCCGAATTAAAAAGGACATTCAAAGTGTAACAAATCAGAAAATAAGGAAAAAAGAAAGTCAAGCAAGGGACGCAACAAATCATTACATTTCGATGAAAGACAAAAAATATTTTTTTTTGGAATAACATTTAGTCAACAAACTTGATAAAAATTATTACCAAGATGCAATCATTTAAGAGATTTTAATTAAAACATACTATTGATGAAAATGTGTAAGGAGGAAAACAACACTGCAAAATAATGTTTTCTAAAGAACAAAATCTAGAAAACATGATTATTTCAAATAATCCAATTTTGGAGATTGACCCACTTGATAAACTAAAGCAATTTGCTATAAATTAACTCATTCAAACACATCCAATGCAGAAATTAGATTAATATTACATTTATTTTGTGTGTTAATTAGATTAAATACTAAAATGTTAATTACCTCACTAAAATTAAATTATATTTTGTCAATCTTAGTCTGACTAAAAAATTATTAATTGAATTAATTTAAAATGTAAAGATTCACTTTAGTTGACGAAAATAACATTTCAGTATTTTTTAACGATTATGTTGTGATACTAATCTGATGATTATGGCATTACAAAACAGAGTAAATATAAAACAAAAAAGGTGACCAATCAAATTCATACACAAGACCAGTAATGTGTAAACCAAGGCCAAAGCCAATTTTGATTTCATATCTAAATACAAGCTTGCAGACACACATAGCTGCACTGAAATGGCAGGTTGGATGAGTGGCAAAAAATTGCTTGGAAAGTGAAGGCATTTGTAAATGGCTTGGCATGCCATGAAGTCTGTTCAGAGGCAGCCTGCCAGAGCGTGGCAGGAGACGAGTCCAGAGAGAAAGGTGGAGAACGAGAGATAGAGAGCAAAGGTTTGCGCAAATGAGAGAAATTTCAAGGGGAGAGAAACAAAAAAAGACAGAGGTCGGGGCCTCGTCTGGCTTGTCTGTGGAGACCTGCAGAGAGCGAACGCTGTCTCATTACCATCAGGGTCATTAGCTTCGGTCTGATCTCTCCGCAACACGCCAGCACAGCAACCCCCGGTAGAACATGTGAAAACACGCATTCCAAAAGTGACACTTGTTCCGTCGTTAAATCATGAAGAGTGCGAGAACAATTCCTCTGGGACACACGGTGCGCTCTCCCCCTGTCCTTCTCACTCCTCCCCTTGTGTGTTTTCATAACCCGTTTGTTCACTCGCTAATGACATTAGCTGCCATTTCAGGCTCAGACACATGATCCCTTGGTGGTTTTGCATGGAAAACAATAGGGAAAGATGTGGTGCTAAGGAACGCGAACGGGCGTGTGGATGCACGTCGCCCCGCTCTTGATGATTTTAATTAATTTCCCATGATCAAAAGTGAAACGTCAGCGGGGTAAAATTTCCTCGTGGTTTGCGTGACAATGTAAGATGACTGCGTTCTCCCCTCCACACCCGAGGATTTATTTGAAGAATTTGCAACCCGGAATTATTAATATTCAAATATGCCCAAAAATAGACTGGCACAGAACTAGACTTTTGATATTCAAGTGCCGGGATTCTGCAAGCGCTCTCCAACCAATCCATTTAACAGAGACAGAGAAACGATTTTCGTTCTTAGCTCACACATGGGCCACAATAAAAATGTATTTTAACTTGAAAAATTTATTTAAATTTAAACACAAAAGTACAATTTATACATACAATGACTTGAATGAGTCTATTTTATTTTTTTTTTTAAACCAACCAAATTCCCACTCTACTTAACAAATTCTACGAATATGACTAATGAATAAATACGCTTATAAGGTAAGGCTATTAATAGTAGTCCCAGACTAGTTGGTAGGTTGGCATGAGCCACCAGTTATTAAAACATATACAAAATAACACAAAGTGAAAATAAAGTGTCATTTTGGGGTTACAGAAACAGCAGTTAAAACCATGATTATCGGTACTTTACTTTTATTTCATGACTTACTAATTGACAACATAACGTTGCATGCTAGTACTGTAGTTTCTCTTCCGCTTTATATATAAAGTGATTTACAATGCGTGCTGCCAAATTTGCGCATGCAATTGAAGAGTGTGCACTATGAGCACAGTATATCGTCTGACAGGTCAGGAAAGTTCAATTTTCTGAGGTGAGAGAGACTTACTTCGTAACAAGCTACGAAAATAACGTTAGAATAATGACACTGACATATAACCCAACAACATATCATCTGACCACAGATACTGAATCGGGACAACACGTTTCTCAGGCACTCCATGACCCACTCAAAATGGTCTTACGACCCACTTTTGGTTATATATATGTATATGTATATACATATCACACATACAATACACAACAATAATCACATCATTGACCCAACAAGTGTGCGGCACAGAATCTCCTTGCCTAAAATAAATGCTCATCCATTACCCTCCAACTCCACCTTCTCCTTTCTTCCTCTCCCTTATCGTTCACAGGAACATCTGGTGCTCTCCTGCCTCCACTGTGGCACCAGATGTTGTAACAGTATAGCAACAACCACCTGAAAGCCCCATATCCAAAGAGATGGGAGAGGAAAGGGTGCTGCACATGAGAACATGATGTCTAGGCACTCATTTTCAGTTAAAATGAATCCACATCTCAAGGCAAGTTCAGAGCAGGAGGGGGTCCCAAGCATGTTCTCTGGTGAAGGCTGCTTGGCCACCTGGGTGGCCGTTGTGGTGCAGCCAAATGAAGTCTGGTGATACTCCAAGGACCCTGCTGGAGACGGAATGGATGTCTCATGATATTTCATTTAGAGCAAGATATCCCAAATCCCTTGGAAAGCAACGTGATTTAGCATCCCAGCAGAGGTGGCCTCACCTGAGAGAATGGAGGAAGTAAGTGTGAAGACATGCCAAGTTTGGAGCCTGCATGCTGGGGATGGCAGGTCTGCACGAGTTGCCAGGACTGAACAGCTGGGTTCACTCCTGAGGGAGCTGCAATGGCACTGGCATCAAGCCAGTGGGTATGAGCTAAATATATATTAGCGCTATAAACCAGGGCTCGACGATAATTTTTCTGCTAATTCAGATTTTTATTTGCCTGGCCAAGCTTTTTTTTGTACCAGAAAAGTATGATCATTTTTTATTTATTGTGCAATGCATTTTCATAAATACCAACATCTACATTAGCCAGCTAGATAGCATTATCTTGGTGAAAAATTGGCATTTAAAAAAGAAAATCAACATACTTAATTTTTCCCACCTTACACAAACCTTTGCACACTCTAATACTTTCCATCCATATTGCCGAATCCTGTTAACACAAAAATGTGATCAAATAGAGATCACTGGGGACAACCGATACAAACTTGTGTCCAAATCCAGCAGGACTAAAAATAAGATCATATAATTAAAAATTACTATCATTCTGCTTTCCCAATTCTGCAACCTTAACCAAGTTTCAATCTTTGGTGAATGCACTTAAAATTTTGGATAGCTGGTACAAAATGTGTACTTACAAGATAATACTTTCTGATGGAAAACCATCTCAGCTTTGGAGACCATGGTCATGATCTACACACACACACATAAAAAGGCTTCTCCCCAACCTCCCAAAATTCCTCAGCTCCAGCATGTACAAACGGACAGATGGAGGTATTCTCGGATGGGCATGCGACCAGCCTAATAGTGAGGAGTGGACAGCTGTCAGTGAATGTTACCATCAACAGACCGCGGGCCATTCAGCTGCTCATGAGTGGGTCAGGGGCAGCGGGACAGAGTCGGAGAATCCTCAGACCTCACGGCTATACCGCTAATCATCTGTGTGGGATCTTTGCGCCGTATTGCATAATACATCAAAAACCATTAGGCAGCTTCATTACAAATGAACAGTTTAATCCGGGTAGGGTTAACAAAGGGAAGAGTTTTTCTTAGGCTAATGCCACTGGCAACAGAGCTGTGAGCAAAACTAATATGGGAGGACCAGGGATGTCTGTAACACTGTCAGTTTAACCACTTTCCCAAATTTGGTACAGGGATGAAATCCCAGTCATAAATGATGACCATCATCGAGGTGGTTTTTGATGTAAATACTTAAAGGCTTAGTTCACCCAAAAATGAAATTTCTGTCATTAATTGCTCACTCTCATGTCGTTCCAAACCCATAAGACCTTTGACATCTTCAGAACACAAATTAAGATGTTTTTGATGAAATCCGAGAGCTTTCTTAACTCCCAATAGACAGCAATGTCATGACCAATTACAAGGTCCAGAAAGGTAATAAAGACATTGTTAAAACAGTGCATGTGACTATAGTGGTTCCCTGTCATTCTCCTATGCTGTTGACATCGTAAACAGTGCAGCGTTTCAGTTTACTTCAGAATGCCGGCTCAGTATTGGCTCTGTTCACGTGTACATGATTGTCATGCTAACGCAGGAGTCGGCCAATAACGAGCCGGTGATCTGACAGAAGCGCTGCACTGTGTTTACCACCAAAGAAGAATGACAAGGAATAGAAGAAATTGTTGAATAAAGTTTTTTTGTTTTGTTTTTGTACACAAAAAGTATTCTCGTCGTTTCAGAACATTAACGTTGAACCACTATAGTCACACTGTCTATTTTAATGATGTCTTTACCATATTTCTTGATCTTATCATTGGTTATGACGTTGCCATCTACAGGGAGGGCAGAAAGCTCAACATTTCATCAAAAATATCTTAATTTGTGTTCTGAAGAGGAACAAAGGTCTTACAGATTTGTAACGACATGATGGCAAGTAATTAATGACAGAAATGTGTAAGCTAACACGATCATAAATATTAAACAGCTTATAAATCAAAACTGCCTAATGATACCGAATGAAATGTCCACCCAGGAAGAGGTATTGGAGTGTGCAAGCTTTGCGGGTGTTGATGGACTCGATCTACTCCATCAACTTACCCACAGATGAAGGAAGCTAGATTTTATTTTTTTAAAGCAGAGGCTCTATTCTTTCTTTTGTTATATTATGTGTTAAGACACTCATTCAACAAAATATTCTGGGGGCTATAAACGCTTTGTAAAAATGATCAAAAACGCTGCTCGTTATTTAAAGCATGTGCAAAATTGGATATAATATGAATATGGGTATTATGAATGAAAATTGAACAAACTACCTACATACTATCTGTCATGTAGATACTGTCATTCACAAATCCCCTCCCATAGCCTCATGGGATAGTAAAGTGTCCATCATATGTGCACTTCAGAATCTCAGCAGAAGTAGTAAGTCATCCGGGGACTTTTCATCTAGGAATACTATGTATTCGGACATACTACTCTTTTGCTGTACTGTTTTTCACACACTTTATAAGGAAGTATTCGATTTTGGACGCAGCGCAAGACTACAAAGTTTCATGACCAAAAGCACAATAACAAACTTTCATAGAATGTCCCTTTTGGGGTTACAACCCAAAACCTCTCAGTTACTACTACAGATCTAACCGCTAACCTACACCACGCACAGATAATAGCATGAAGAGTGCCTGGGTGGGTTTGGCATCCTTTTAAACTCTCACTTCACTCCACAAGTACCAATATCCCTCTTAGAGAACTTGAAGAGAGAGAAGCCCTAATAAACAGCCATTAGGTCCAGAGACAACGGTGATTAGCATTGTGTCCAATGAGGTCCGTGAGTGCTTCACCTTTGATTAGTGACAGAAAGGGGCAGGTGTTCCTCCTGCTCACCATCGTGCAACTCAGATCCTTTTGATGGAGGAGGATGCCTCTTGAAGCTGTGGTGGCACAGATTAATATTAAAAGGAATTCATAATATGGCACGCAGAGGATTTTCATAAATATTCACAGGCCTGGACGGTAAGCTCCACTCGGTTATGTCCATGAATATGGATGAAAGACTGGCAGGGTGAACAAATGTCTTCAAGTATATGAGAAAAGAAGCAACATCAAGAGAAATCACGAAATTGTTCGCTCTTACAGGCAAATGCTACTTAACATAAGACTCAACAGAAAACAAGCGTGATGGACGTGATTTTGAACACCAGTAGATGCATATTAGTGGCGAGCTGTGGCTTCTTTAACCGGGTATGCTGGGCGATGTGTAATGTCAAAAAAAAAAAATGCCCGGTGCAGATACGATGGATGGGTTTAGTATAACCGAGACGCCCGCATTTGCTCTAGTCTAGTGAGAGTTTTAGCTACTCAGTTGCTTACTCTCATGACACATGGAAACATAGCTAAATGTATTCTTAATATATTAGACCTTTTATTGAAAGTATCCTACATTTACCTGTTGAAAAATGCCATCAAATAGAACTGTGATTGTGATGTTTGAGTTGAAACACGCATTTTTGCACGTATTTTTGCAATTCCCTATGGTGCCAATAGTGTTACATAAATTACATAGTTCACCTTTAAATGGTACGGGGCTTCGAAAAGACTCAAATCTAAATCAGAGATGACAAAAAAGAAACACCATGGTAGGTGTCAATTAAAATGTATGTTGGAACCATTTTTAAAGTAAAATATGCATATGAAGTAAAATATCATTATAATAAATATAAAGTACAATAAATAAAAATATACATATTCTTTAAAAAAAAAAATGAATGTGGGGAAAAAATGAAGTGCTGTGAATACTTTCCGGATGCACTGTATATATTACAACCTAGATATTAAGGATGTCCCAAGCCAATCCCAAGTATCAGGGCTGATTAAGTATTTTAATAACTTGACAGTAATGGCTATCCTAAGCAGATCCTTCATTTTAAATACGCGGCCATGCCGTTGTTGTGCAATGCACCTTCAAACAACTAAAAGGAAAAGAAGAATGTCAAATGTATGTGCATGACAGGCAAGAACCAATGTGATCTGTCCTAGCACGTCACAACCAAACTTCCATGTTTATCATATTTGATGCTCACTTTTGTAAACAATCATTCGAAGGACATTTATTTACCATTTATGTTTATCTCCCGTCAGACTACCTGAGACACCATGTGGTGCGTATTGATTCGGACTTGACTGACTGGCATTCTGGCACCACAAGAGTCACGCTTTCTAATCTTATATCCACTTAAAAGTAACATGACAGATTAATACAAAAGGAAGAGTGTATAGCATTTTGTAAATATGTGCTCAACACTTTCTTGCACATCATGAGGATAATATAAAGCCGTTTGGCTTTTAGCACCTAACCTCAAATCTTGTTCTGAAAGTGCAATAAAAAAGGTCAGGGGCATGACAGAAGCATGACCAGAGTATGGTCTAAAAATACATTACGGGGACCAGGACTCGGTTATCCTCAGCTCAACCTGCGCCAGCATCTCGCTGACATTGGGCTTTCTTGTGCAGGCTGCATCAGCAAGAGTCTCGAACAGAGACGAGCCATAATGAGACCCTAAAACATGAAGAACGACACAACACCAACAAACTTGTGGTCATGCCCAATTTCAAATAGGTGTACAAATTGTATTGGTATAAAAGTGCACATTATTTCCACAGCGATGTGAAAATACACAATTAATTGCATCTTCATTTGAACGATCTCAGTATTGAATCTTAAATTTGAACAATTGCATCTCAATGGAGGCATTTTCTGCATCAATGAGATGGTGTTTATACAGCAAAATATTGCGAAGAACAGTGTTTTTCCTCACATTGAGCATGAGCACTGTATTCAAATTCACACAAATGAACATAGAAGTCAATCAGCATAGTCAGATTCACAAACGGTTCACTTGGTGAATCATAAATTTAAAAAAAAAAACTAAAAATATATATATATTGTTTGAGCATAGTTTGGGCCCTGTTGTTAATTCTTAAAATTAATATTTTGATAATTTGCCAAGTTGGATTTTTAAGTTGAATTTAATATACAATATCAATTATAAAACATTTCAAAATAACAACTTACATCTGTTGCGTAAGCTGCTAACACCAAAGAACAGAAACCAAGCAACAGTACAAAAAAAGCCAATAATTAACTTTTAACAGTCTGCTATTTTGTGTCAGGCCAAAAATAAAGCCTGAAACAACCTGTACTAATACATTCGCCAAAAAACAAGCCCTCTTTTGTCAGCGTCTGTGACGAGGCATGCATTACCTTCAATGTCGGCAAAGGGCAGTGCCCTGGAGCAGCTGTGCCGGCCAAACATCGTTTCACACGGCCATTAAGATGCTCTAGGCTCTCAAATCTCCCACAGCAAGAGTGGCACCACTTTTAAATGAGACCTCAGCCTGATATCTACAGATATGAAATTGTCACTTCAAATCAAAGAGGAAAAGGTATTTGGGTTGAGTAACGATAAAGATACAAGAAGGATGTCGTATGCATTTTAAGGTCACATAACAAGTGTAAGCAAGCGGAATGAGACGTACTGTTAGTGACCGCTGAGAGCACTCATGTTTTATTCATGCTGGTGCCAAGGTCCAAAGCCTCCCATGATCATGGAAACATTTGATGTGCTCATTAGATTTCAAAAAGGTCACTTCATTTTCCCCCTCGCTCTAACTGCACATGTGTAATTTCCCTTCTGAAGGGAGCTGTAACCTTTTTAGAGGCAGCCGTCGAGTGCCAGTCCTGCTGCGTGTGCAGTCTGGGGCTGCTGCGCTGGGATCAGTTTGCCCTGAAGCCTTTGAGGACATGGGTAACTTAAACTTTGACCAGCCTCTACGGACCACTCTGGAAACATTACACAGTTGGTAAACATACTTTGAGATGGAGAAGGAATCAGGATCTTTACCATGCTGAAATGAAGAAAGCTGTGCATCAGGTTAAGAACGAGAATGAGAAGTGATAAAATTTCAATTTATTGATGTGAAATCCAGATTAACTACAGCCAGAAGATGCAGTCATCGCAAATCAGTGTTTACTGTTCACGTTTATTGTACTGGCAGCGACAGCAAACCAAAGTGCCTCACAAAAAACAAACAAACAAAATCTCTGAACTAAAAAACAATATATATTGTATTTTTATTCTCTTTTGTTTCATAATCAAGAAGAAAAAAAAATGGACAGAGACGTCATAGGTTCATCAGCAAAATAAATACAGGAATATACTTCTATTTCATCAGTTTGACATCCATTGGATGTTGAAAAATAAATAAATAGTCAATTTACTCTAAGTATTTAAGAATTAAAAAATAACACCCTCATCATTTAATTTGAACATAAGTAAGGCTATTCTTATTATCTTTTTCTTTTCTTTATTAACTAATGGACATCTACTAGCCTAGTTGTATTGTGTTTTTTTTTTTTTTTTTAGAGCTGTGAAGTTCAGCAAGTACAGGGCTATAACATCCACCAGCAAATAAAAGTTTACAGGCATGAACAAACTGAAATATGAAAAAAAAAAAAAAAGGAGAAAAACTTCAACAAAATGAGCAGTTTTTTTATTAAACCACCCATACTCATTGCAGAAACTAATATGACAATAAGTCATATGGTTCAGAAACTGGTTCACATAGCTGGGTAGTAAATTATTGTAAAAGAATTGGAATGTAAAACAATTATTGGAACTGAAATGTAAAGACTTAATTTACAAAACAGAATAACGTAAAAACAAAACTACATAATTTTTGTACGCATGTTTTTCTGCAGCTTGCATGCCAAAAATGTGCATTTGACTGTGAAAAACAATTAAATTCTCCCATCACCGTTTTAAAACTGTCAAAAATTCTATAAAAATAAATAAATTACTTAACAGATCTATCTGAAATAAAACTAAGGCGGCAAATAAAATATTTAATGAAAGATTAATTAATAGACTTTAGACAAAGAAAATGTTTTCGACATTCATACATTAAAGTAAGTGAAAAAAAAAAATCTCAGCTCAAGGTAATGTGAACGTCAAGTTAAGTTAAAGCTGATCTGGGGAAAGATATAAATTAAAAAATAAAACATGCTGTGTTGCATGTTTCTCAAAGGGTCACTGCAGGCAAATAGGTCTAATTACACACAGCTAAAGCTTTACACCACTGGGGAACTAAACTACCATCCACAACTATTCCAGGCATTTGTTGATATTGTGCGCATGTGGTATTTCAAGATTTCCTACAAAAAGATCAGATCTAGAAAGAAGGGTTTGAAAAAATAAAGACAGACCAAGCTGTTTGTCCTTTGCTACATCGCTTTTGACATGATTTGCCTGTGTTTATTTTAGATTCAAAACACACTGTACCATAAAAGCCACTAGAAGACATCCTTTGCTAAAATTAACTAGTTAACAAGGTCTTTAAGCTCTCATTCTTTTGAAAAGCAACTGTTTTTATAGTTACAGCTGCTACACAAAACTAATTCAACAAATATCAAAACAACGAATTACCCAGCAACATGGGTAATGTGCCTAAAAATAGCAAGTGTGCTCGATATTTCGAAAGAGCTAGCACAAGAAAGAGCTTTGAACCCACCCCTAGCTTTGCCTTGTTGATATTTCTCTCACAAACGCTCTAAACTGCATATCTCTAGGTTGTCAAACAGGTTGTGGCCCGTGACCATTCAGTGGTATTTACAGGACCAAGGCAGGTGTCATCTTAATATTTAGAAGAAATGTAGATCACATGACTACTAGACAACTTCATCCTCACTGTGGACAGTTTCTTCAATCACTGTATAATTTCAGTTCAAGTTACAATTAGCATTAAAATCTGGGCCAAATCCTTTGCAACATTTAGCAGCTTAAGACTGATCCAAGCAACCCTCTGCAGATCTTCAGATGGAGCAGGAGTTGGCTCTCTTCCTTGGCTTTGGCTCTCCAAAGTCCTTGTCATCATGAGTGCAGGGGCTGAAAGAGCAGGAGGAGCAGAGCGTCTGCGAGAGTCTACGCATCCCCAGCCGGAATACACTGTTGGACAGGCTATAAATGACGCAGTTGCAGAAGCTGTTGCTAATTGCTAACCAGGTGGTCACAAAGGAGAGGGCAGGGCTGTCCAGCACATGGGAGCTCTCCAGCAGGAAATAGAAAATATAGGGGAGCCACAGCATGTAAAAGACACTGGTGATGCGAAAAAGCACCATGGCATACCGCCGGTCTGGCCCATGACCTGTGTGGTTGCCGCCTTCAGAGGTTTCCATCTCCTGGCTGGGAAAGCGTGCCCGTCGCTCGCTGATCTCTCGGTTGTGCTGCTGGCAGATGCGGAAGATGTGGAAGTAGGTAAAACAGACCACTAGGGCCGCAGGGGCGTACAGCAGGCAAACAACAAAGCCAGTGAAGAGTGCAGATGTTGGCCAAGAACGGGCACACCATTCAAAGATATCCCCATGGTACCCCGGCTTACCCCAGCCAAAGAAAGAAGGGAGAAACACCACGCAAGAGTAGATCCATATAAGTATGATGCAGCAACGAAGACGGCAGGGTGTTACCAGTTGGTTGTAGGAGAGGGGTTTGGTAATAGCTAGATAGCGGTCCACGCTAATGCAAGCCAAACAAGCCATTGAAACACTCTTGAGCACAGAGATGACGTAGCTGAACACCTGACAGGTGATTGGCTCTTGGACACCAGCTGGGTAATGGAGTAGCGAAAGGGTGGGAACCAAGCAACTTAGCCCCACCAACAGATCCGCATAGGCCATAGTCTGGATGAAGTAGCTGGTGGTGTAGTGGTGTAACAACGGGGCACAATGAAACACAAAGATCACCGTCAAATTCCCAGCGATGATGAGTACCGTCAGCAACACGATGACCACAGTCTCTAAAACGCAAGCCTCCACGGCTTTGTTCTGTGCCCAGCTTAGGGGGCAGGAGTGGTTTAGGGACAAAAAGTGACTGCTAAGGCTGCCGTTCGCAGTGGGAACCGGTTCGATCAGCCCTGAGCGGTTCATTGTCCTGGACCTTGTCCACTTGTATAAGGTTCCGATGTCCTAAATGCAGTACAGATGGCCTGTAACGTGCTCCTGTGTCTGTGCCTTCTCAGTAATCTCTTCCAGCAGAACTCAATCTTCTGTCTCTTCCCCTTTACCTCGGTCTTTCACATGGCTGGATCTCAATGAAATGGACATTGGCAAAAATCAATACAGTCCGTAAGGAGAAGAAAAAAAGGTGCCCAGCGCTCCTCTGAAATCAGTCATGCTTAGGCGCAGTTCAGTAATTATCAGAGAGATATTTCCTCCACAAACTAAGACTGCAGGGTACAAGAACAATCACAGAAGGTTTGCATGTCCGTGCTGAAGGCCAGATGACAAAATTGTCCACAGCATCCGCAATGAATTCAACCAATTCCTTAAGTTGTCCTCTCAAGGGTAAAATGTGCAGGATTGGAGAAGGGGTTGTTGGATAAGGAAATGAAGATCAAATGGTTTCCTGTGACCAGTGAAGACAATATAAGAAGGATTAAGCAACTTATAAGATAAAGGTAACAAAAACAACATCAAGAAAGTTCTTGGGTCATACCTACTTGAATCCCACAAAACTTGAATTTCAAGAATTACAAACGTCTCAGAAAATCCAATCATATTAGCTTGTCACAAAACAATAATATGCACCATGTTTTGCTTCTGGAACAGGGACTTCTTGGCCAGTGAATCGACCCCCTTTGGGTTTCTATAGTCCGAATGAAAACACAGACAGACACTCTAGACAAACACAGGACAGCATATGAGAGTTGCCAGAGCTATCACTGCACTGAGCGCTGCTCATAGCCCGCAGGAGTCTGAGGCAAAACGGAACTAATCAAAATTTCAAGACCAGGTTCTGGGGGGGCCACAGCAACGGCTTTGGTCTTCTTTGCTCCCAATCCATTTACTTTTCATGAACTTTACAACACATATCGGACAAAAGCAGGGCACATAAAAAGAGGAGAGTCCTGTGTTTTCCGAAAGGGATATATAGCTGCTTACATGAAGATGTCTCCTCAGATAGTATCAGGACAGCATGCTCTGGGCATCCTGTCTGCATTCCATATGTTCTCAGTTTCCATCAATTGTTCCATCCAAAGCTTTGCATATACATGACATGCCAGTCTCTCCATCCGATTAGTTGTACACACCTTCGTTCTATCTGAGGTAGACTTCGCCGTCTCTTCGCCAAAGTCCCTGTGACACATTCCGTAAGAAAGTCTCCTCTGAAATACTCAGTCCGTTAACAAAAGTGGAAGATCTGCATATCGCTCCTGCTCTTGTCAGCTCTCTGCGACCTGTGAGGCAAAGCAGGTTGACAGTAGATCCCGCAGAGCGCGCAGAGTGCAAAATGCACTTTGAAATTAAGAATTCAAAAATGAGGCAATTAAAAAGGTGAGAACAGTAAGACTTTGAACAGACCTATTCCAAACCGTGCGACAAAGCAGAAATGAGCTGAGGAAAAGAGACCAGCCCCTCACTGCTGGTGCTCAGAGATGCTGAGTGGCTCACAGTTTCCTCTCCCCCTTCACAGTCTCGCTCTCTCTTCCACTGTGCCTCTCGATCACATTCGCTCCCTCCTTCCCTTCCCCTCTCACTATCTCTCCAACTCTCCTCCCTCCCCTTTTGGCGGCACCTGAGGTCTTCTTTCTCACACAACACCTCACAGCACACTGCTCGCTCTCTCTTTCTTTCTTTCCAATGTTCTCCCTCTTTTCTCATTATCCTCCTCTTCCTGCACACCCTGAAGATGTTTCCCCATTCAAAAATAATCAAAGACTTCCATCTCTCCCTGTTGTCTCCTACAGCTCCCTGTTTTATTATCCCTCGTTCTCGTTTTTCTTCCTGCTTCAAGTCACTTACACAGACCAGTGCCCATGCGCAGCAATGCCTGCCCCTTGGTTACAGTTGCCAGGCATTTCAGTTAGCCAGGACCCTCCCTCATCACAGCAGCTGACATGGTGCAACAAACAGGAACAAATTAAGAGACTCCGGGAGAGGGGGGGGGATTTCATTCCCCTGGAAGGATATCATCGCCCGAGTCTACTCTAACACAATCACAAATGCAGATCTACAGCAGATTTACTGACAAGTTTGCTAGACATAATTACAACAAGAGGAGCTCATAAAATACAAAGGGATTAAGAGAATGACAGGCAATGTTTCCTGCACAGCTGCACTGCTGCTAAATGTTCAAGCCCCGTGGCAAAACAATTTCATATTTTAGCCGAGTTGTGAGCTTGCAGTCCTGAACAGAATGTGATGACAAAAAAAGTGCCTGGAAAAAATAAACTAAACTAAATAGACAACACATGCAACTTTGTCCTTACCGACTGCACTCAGTGAGGTCTATAATTCCCGGAGAAAGCTATCCTTTAGCATCCCCATTCATCTCAATGGGAGTTGCTCGGCTGGCACAAGACAAAGCAGAAACAAGGTTCCATATTCATGAGATCTAAATTACAGATTACTAAAAATTACTAAAATTGTGGCAAAAATAGTACTGGTTATTATTTAGCATGTTTTAGGCCAAATTAAAAACAGAATTCTACTGACAATATTGGCACATGTCGGAAAATTGATAAATACGGTGATCCATAACTTGCGGAACAAGATACTACTGAACAAAAGTGGCAGCTAGAGGACTGTATAAATGATTCATCACAAAGGAAAAGAAAAGGCCGGAGAAAACAATGACTACAATCCTCTTCATCTGTCGGTGCCTGAGCTTTTGATCCAAGTGACTGAGAGTAGAGGGCACTCTGGCTCTCATCACCGCACTGGCTGTACAAGAACAGGTCAATATGACAGCTGGACTTGATTTGGCAACATTTACGGCAATCAGGGCTTTGCTAAATCCACTGCTTTCAAAAAAAACATGAAATCAAACTGGACCCTATTTACATAATTTAATTTTAATAAATGTCTCTGGTGTTAGTGTCCACAATTAATTAGATCATGTTATTCCAAGTTTTTCAAATTACGACAGCTTTCTCTGAAAATCCTATCATTTTTGCTGAAATAACCAAGACCGCATGGGTGGAGAGTAAAATCTTTCACCAATAATATAATAGTCCAATTTTCCAGTGTCGTTATTAACTAAAACAATCTTACAATAATTTCTGCTAATTAAAATAAAGATGAAATAAAAATAAATATAAATATATAAAAAACTAAGACAACTTAAGTTGTAAATGCTCCCTTGGTAACTAACAGAAAAAGTTTAAGTACTAAAATTTGCAAAAACTAACAATGAAATAAAAATAAAGCTAAATAAAAAAACATTACTAAAACAAACTAAAAATTAAGATGAAAAATGAAAATATAAAAATAAAAATCCATAAAAATATACTCATATAGTAGTGTATAAATACTAAAATAATGCTACACTTTTCACAATCCAATCAATTTCTATGAATAAAATTATGTCTCCCGTGAACTGTGGAAAATGAAATAAATCTGCATATAAACATACAATAAAAATATTTATATGCTTCGAATGCCGTTTCGTGTTGTTAGACTAAACAAAAAAGATTTTTTTGCCAAAGATGAAGACTAAACAGCACTGCATCAAGAAAAATATCACCATAAACCTGACAAAAAGTTCACTTATGCCTCATAATCACATCATAGTTGCATTCAAAAGTTTTCATGTTTAAAATTTTGCACAAACAACTTGCAGTCAGTCCGGAGGCATGCGTGTAGCAGTGATTCAAACCTTTGCACACATAACCAGAGGAGATGAGTGCATGAAGTGTGTCTCTCAGTAATACAAACTGTCATTTCTGTGTCAGCAGTGAGCCGACCCTGGCGACACAGTCTGATACCACACGCTATCAGGGGGGCCAACCCCATCTACGCTACAGTGCAGATAGGGGCCAAAATCTATTCCAACATTACAGCGCCATAAAACGAGGCATGTCTAAACACAAACCCAAAATGCTTTCACATTGGCAACTGGTGTGTCGTTGCGAGAATGAAATGACGTTGTTTGTGGGTTATTGATTCTCAGGGAGGTGGAACGGGCGTATGATGAGGACGCTAATAGAAGCCTTATAGTCCAGAGTGAATGGCAGCTCAGTCACTAAATGTTGACTGCATTAAGATACGATGTCGGGCTGTGCTGGGAACAGGGGTCTATTGTGAGGGAGGGGCAGCTGGTCGGAAGATACTGGGATGCCATTGTGGGCAAGTCTCAAACATCTCATATACTGGGAAAATGGCAGCTCACTTACTGGTCCAAAGACCAATCATGGAGAACACAAGAAAAAAATTAGGTGCACTGTAAAGAATTATAATCCCATGGACTTGCAATGGATGAACAGGAAAGATTTTTACAGTGGAAAATGGAAAAATGTAGCTATTATAAAAGATTAAAAATAAGGTGCAGTCACATTAGCGAAATTTCTATGTCGATTGTCCATAGCAATGCGATATATGCGAAAAAAAAAAAAAACCTATCCTTCCCCCTTTTTCCCTTCCTACTCTAGCTTATGGTACTGAGCAATGTATGAAACTTGTATTGTGAGCACTTCCTGTGTTATTTGCCAATTCATGAAGAATCGCTTGTTTGTTTTCCTCACTTGTAAGTCGCTTTGGATAAAAGCGTCTGCTAAATGACTAAATGTAAATGTAAATGTATATGAAGCATTCTAACACAGAAGTCACTCTCAAACCAAACAAGTGAATTTGCATGACCAACGTGAAAAAAATCTGCGAGTGGAACTTTTTCAAATTCAAGTGAAACTCTTGATCGCATGGATTCCAAATGAATTGACTGGATTTTGCGTTAACCAACAGTAAATGTGAACACTCCTTTATTTTTGTGATAGGAAATCACATAGCTACATTTTTACATTTTCTGAAAAAAAAAAAAAAAGTCAATAAAACCAACAAAAACCACAAAACCAACCGCACTCAGAACAACAAAACTATTCTTACAATTCCAGAATATGCACAAAATTTTGTATTGGAATGATCCTCCATCAAAGATTTCATTACATGCTCCATAAAGACTGTAATCTACTTAAGGAGGCTTGTGAAGTCTACATAATCAATCCCACGAGCCATTTGAAATAGAAGGTGGTACAACCGAGGTTTGCTGAAAAATTTATATTAATACGAAATGCTGGATGCAGCCCAGCGATTTGTCTAAGTGGCTGAAAGGATCCTTCTTGGCATGAGACAGTCGGGATGTTTCATGCTCTGTTACAATCTTGTAATCAAACAATTTACTTCAGCCTAAGGATCCATGTGCCTCAGCTGAGTACAATGACTTCCCATTGGGCTTCACATGCATCTTCAACTTGTAAGTGATTAAGTAAAATACTTATTTTTACTAATTTCTTAAAAGTATTAAAGAAAATGAATCCTACTTTGAGGAAAGAGTTTTAAAATTTATTTCCAATAAAGTCATCAAAATGTTATTTTCTTTTCTGTAAATAACATTTTTTGTGAATTTTTTTAAGTCTTTTTAAGCCCTGACTCAAGAGAATAGCACCTTTTGTAGATCCCTCATGCATCAGAGAAGTAAAGGTTGTGAAAATGTCAGTTTCACGCTCTTGGAAACACCACACGGGTTGCATTTTCATTGATCCACAGCAAGGACGACGCACACTCAAGAGAGTGTTGAAAACATATGGTCAGACACCATTATAGACGGGTTGGAAAGAAGAGAATCATTAAAAAAAGCATTAGACAAGATAAACGAATCTGACTGATGTGAAACACCAAACTTCCTTTAAATTAATTCACTTCAAATGAATAACATTTGCAATTAATAATTTACAATTGCAATTAAATCACATATATTTGCTGGGGAAAGCCACCAAAAGTAGATAGACGGAAATAGCACCACAACGGTTATATCGACATGACCTGCAGTGAAGAATACATAAAATTAAATTAATGAATAAATTATACTCTCCGTGCCCCATAACGCTCAAGGCAGTACAATGTATAGTTTAAAGGCCAGACTGGATCAGCTGCGGGAGAAAGTGTAGGATTTATGCTACCTGGCAAAATCTTTCCTCTCGCTCTTCTTTTTCTGTTTTTTCATTCATTCTTTGACTTCACCCACACACCGTTCGACACTCTCTTGCACTGCTGAGGTATTTTATGGCACCCACTCTCCATCACTCTTGTTGCCTGCCATTGATTATAGCGCTGTATTTCAGGAGTTGCTCCTAAAGCAATGATTATTGGCTTGCACATAAAGTTAACCAAAAAATATCTCCATCAGCATACAAAGGAGCATCTTGCTCACTACAATGTTGTTGTTGATGCTGTATTAAAATAAAACTCCATGGGGGTTTCTGTGCAGGGTTGCATGCGAAAAGCCATGGTGAGCGTTGGGGGGTTATGGCTGGGGGGGTAGGGGGTCTTCTACCACTGACCAAACAGTAAATTGATAGTGGCAGGTCAGAATGAGGGCATGCAGGGATGTTCTGGAGTATCCTTACTTCCAGCTGACCTCTGGTCACCATCATTACACGACTCGAAAGTCATTTAGTCTTTTGACATTCATTTTAGTCAATTTGGAAATAAATTCTAGGAAACCTGAGGCTTGAAAGTAGAAACTGCTCTAGCTGCTGAATGCAAAATGACCTGCTTGGGCTTTGGACAATGACCTCATTTGCTGATAAATTTACCACCAGGCACACCACAATTTTATCATTTGTTTTTCTAATAATAATATATTTCTGTATATATATATATATATATATATATATATATATATATATATATATATATATATATATATATATATATATATATATATATATATATATATATATATATATATATAAAATGCCAATTTATATAAAAATAGTAAGCAAAATAATTTGTAAAAAGTATGTTAGTAGTATAAATAATGTAGTATACATGAAAATATACAGAATTTTTTTTTTTCCCTGTTGTGTTGTTGTATATCCAAGTGAAACAGCTTCTCAAAATAGAAAAAAAAAAATGTAAGGCGGGACTAGGGTTGGGAATCGAATCTGATTGCAATTCTGGAATTGTTATAACATAAAAATTGTTTTCTCTTATTGTGTGCATTTTAATAATGACTTTAAACTATTCAAGTGCAAGAAGACCTGTGCACCATTTTCTGTGCTGCACAAATATCTAAAGCACGTGGACAGAAAAATAGATTTGAAATCATTCTAGCGCAAGATCCGAGTGCCGTTTTCTGCGCTGCTCACACATCCAAACTGCACGCACAGAAAGCTGCCTCTCATACTGAACAATGCGCAATACTGAACTGAGTTCTCTTCTGTGTCTTTTAGCACTTGAACGGACAACTTTACACAAAAATGTGTCAAAAAATCTTCCTAAACACTGTTGGTTATGTCTTAAGTGAACGTAAACAGTTGACAAAGAGCAGTATATTGGATAAAGCATAACAGTATATTGGACACATGCAGCTCTTAAAGTGACAGCAGCCTAATAGTCCTGCTACCCTCTATATAATAACGTTAAGAAACAAAAGACAAAATATTCACTCACTGTTCTTGACTGAATAACTTTTGTAACTAT
Source organism: Zacco platypus (assembly GCA_038088235.1). Classification (NCBI taxonomy): domain Eukaryota; kingdom Metazoa; phylum Chordata; class Actinopteri; order Cypriniformes; family Xenocyprididae; genus Zacco; species Zacco platypus. Next base: position 37,328,809 of record CM076086.1, on the reverse strand, counting down.
ATCTGTAATGTATTTCGTTTATATAGAGAAGTGTTTTTTTTTTTACATTTGATTAAAGTTTCTGTAACTAAATACCTGAAAATCTTAAAACACAATCGTATCTTTTTCAATTTCAATCGTATCTTTGCTCAGTTTTATTTATTTGTGTGATTGCTAATTTGTTTATTCGGTCTTTTATTTACTGATTCTTTACTTTGCTACAATGAAATATTTATCAATAAAACTTAATGTGAATTTATATGTATAAATTCCAAGTTTAATAAATATCCAATTTTTTTTTTTTTTTTACTAATTGCAATCGATATTAGGAATCGTTAAGCAGAATCGGAAAATTCAAACGATACCCAACCCTAGATGGGACTCCAGAGAAGAGATACTCGCTGCAAGAGGGAGTTATTTTGAGTAAAAATTGCAAGGATACATGAATTAAAACAAAAAGATGTGCACAGATAAATCATTTACAACTCAATATTCCATAAAAGAAAGAATGGTCAACTTTGATTTCATGGTGACTACATTTTACTAATCTTCATTATCATAAAATATGAATAGATAAAATAATCTAACAAATTGAACATAAAACAAAAGTGGAGACCAACAAGCATCAGAGCTGAAATGTGGATTACTGAAATCCTTTCTTGCCAAATTAGTGGCTGAATACCACAATCAAACTCTAAGCCACGTTTCTGACTGGGTCTACAGTTGTTGGTTTAGTGTGGGAAAGTTCCAGTCACTGACCACGCTTGGCATGAGAACCAGTCTGACCGCAAGAACAACATGAAAGAAATAGCTTTTCAAACATGTAAAAAAAGCTGTAGCTTGCAAAAAAGGCACAGTCCTATCCCAGATAATCAGCCATCTTAGACCTGTAGTTGTGCTGTAATCGCTCGAATATGCTGTGACATTGCTTTTGGAAAAAGCAATTAGATGCGCTCTCAGCACTGCTAAAAACATTCGACTAGCTCCGTTTCCATGAGTTCACAAGGTTAAAGGAACATCTGAGTGAAGCATCAATATGGGTAGAAAATATGTTTTGTAAATAAACAGCCTGCTATACTACAAAGGCTCATACCGCTGACAAAATGGAAACTAGTAAGTAAAGATCATCAATTTTACCCCTGAAAACACACAGTTCTTCTGTTCCACAGACCGCTGCCTTTCTTCACCAAAAGCACTTTGTAAAGACCAAAGCAATTTTAAATTTCACTTCAAAACCAACCAATGTGTACAACCTCCCATAGTACACTTTGCTGTTGAACATTAGATAAATTCACTAAAATAGCAATGAACAAAAATAAAGACATTAAATGTGGATTTGCACGTGGATCGTTGAGGAACGTGTTCATGCTAGTTGGATAAAACTGGACTTTTGGAAACAAAAAACAGCTGTAACGGTTGTCAACTCTTACCTTGGTGATGAGGATGCGGTATTGCTCTAGCAAAGCCTGATCGTTGTGGCAGCCAGACAGGAGCTGCCATACTTCAGCTCGTAAGGCCTCCGGGATCCCAGGCTTCACCAGAGCAGACAGACCCTTTGGTCGCGCCAACAGGTTTCCTTGCCTGACAGGTGGAAAACAGATGGCGTCATTGCAGCAAAACAGAGTTCATTTCCTGCAGTTATGTTCAATATGGACTGTGTGCTCCAAATCAGGCCATACCACAAACTTAAATGTCTCAAGTCAAGCCAAAAGTCTCACCATCTCTTAAGGATCCCTCCCCAGGATTCCAGAATCATCTCGGGACAGTCCTTTGACACGTCTCCTGTCCCACTATAGATCTCACTGTCGCTATCTGTATGGCGGGGGTTGAAGAAATACATTATTACCATTTATTTTGCCAATAGTTAATACATAACGAGATGAAAAATGCGTGACATTTTAGTTTAAACATACTGTAGACAAAAATGTAACAAGAAAAAAATAATACCACAAGATATTAAAGCACTTAAGGGTGCCCTGATCAAGATTTTTTGGGGACGATCACAGATTACCAATCACTGGAAGCAGTATTGGCCAATATGGTCACAGATACCAGATATTCCATTCAGTATATTAGCATTCCTTTGAAATTAATAATAAAAATAAAAAGCAGAAGGATCTTTATCAACAGAAAGTAATCAAATGTAAATTAATACTGCATATTCTTTACTCTATAAATTAAATATAGATCCTACTAAAATCTACTAAAGAGCAATGAGTGACTTTCTCTTCGTCTATTCTTGTTTGATTAACATTAATGACAGAGGTGGCAGCAGGAATATTAGGCTGCTGTCACTTTAAGACCGACTGCACAGATCCAATATACTGTTACACATGCGACTATTTCCCAACTGTTTATGTTCAATTAAGACATATCGAGGGGTGGACTGGCCATCTGGAGCACCAGGAGTTTCCCCCGGTGGGCAGCTGGACAATGTGGGGCAGCCCACTTCTATGCAAATATATAAAGGACAAATGATAGCACATTTACGTATTCCAACACTATATGCGAATGATCATGCAGCCCACATGACTCAGAATGGCTCAAAAGTTTGTACTCCGCAGCTTTTAATGCAATTTTTTCCATCTGGAGCATCAGTGAATGTTTGAACCTTTTTTTAAAAAGTTGTTTTGAAGTCTCTCAGTTGTCCTTTGTGTAAGTTTGAGATCCATCTTTTCACACTGTCACTACTGTATAGGGTTCAAATATGCAAAAGATGCTGATAAATCAAAATTTGTGGGACCTGGAGGATTTTTCATTGGGCAGTTTAACTGCTCAGGACAAACAAGAGACTCATGAACAACCATCATCAAAAAAAAAAAAAAAAAAAAAGTCAAGGAGCATCCAGGTAAAAACACACAGAATCAAGGGTACATAAACTTTTGAGCGGGGTCATAAATTCAGCTATAATTTTGTCTTGTGGACTATATGCAAACATCTTTTATGTAAATATTCAGGACAGTACTAAAAAAATAAATAAAATGCATTTTATATGATCCCTCTTGTTATGTTAAAATAATTAACAGTTTGCAGATTCTGCAAGGATTTCACAAACTTTCAAGCTGTACTGTACATAAAGCTAGCATTGGCCGATAACGATTGCAGCCCGATCAATCAGAGCACTCTTAAACGCATCAAGAATGTAGCAAAATGTAAAAGGTATATGATTTTTTTTCTTATAATCCAGTCTTAGTTTTGGATTGTTGTGGAATGATATGTATGATAGTTTCTAGTTGTTCCCAAAGACTGACTTTCGTTGAAAATTTTCAGCGATTTATCTTTTAATCCATTAAATCCCAACAACAATTCTTTTTTAGCATTAGAAACAACTGTGACTAAAGAGCTTACACATACTGGTGTGGACTAACCATTACAGAAACATAAATTATTTTGGTAATCACCAATACTGTTAGTTTAGCTTAACATTGTGTGGTGGTCAAATAAATTTGTTAAGCACTGTACTAAATTTGCCATGTTGTCATTACCATGTGACCCAACAGTCAAGTGCGTTGCTTCACATCTATACCATGGGAGAGGATTTGTGAATGGAAAAGTGCCCATCGTATGCAGACTTAAGTAGCAAGTTATCCGTACTCCTTGCTACTCTTATATGTGCACTGTGAATTCAGGCATGCTACTCTTTTCACATACTGTTTCAACTACTATACTGTGGGGAAGTATGTAATTTCGAATGCCGTCTAAAACTACATCACCATCACACAGACGGTCCACGTGCCGGAGCGAAACGAGGACATGGGAAGTCTACTTTCAGTTAAGTGACGCACTCAGAACTCACTTTATGCTCAAGTCGTGACCCTTTGGTGAGAGTCTACGCTCTGAGGCTCAAGGTACAAGATATGTACACTGTAGGCAAACATTACTCCTTCAACTCCTTGCAGTGCAGCACTTCGAATAACGCCATCCAGGCATTTTAGGATGCTGCACAACTCCTATGAAAGTGTTCAGACAAAATTATAGAATCGTCCTTGCAGCATCCAGAAGACCGAGGTGAGTTATACGCCAAACGCACCTGCATTAGTCAGGGCCGCGGAGTGCCAAGATTACTGTCACGCCTTGAGGTGATAAAGAAAATGTCTTGGACTTAATGTCTGCAAAGGTCATTAAGAGCCGACCAGCAGACTCCCTGCCCATATCTCAAGGTCTGCGTCCACAAAATGGCCGCCCGTAAAGAAGTTTGGAGAGAAAAGTGAGGGAATGAATGGCAATGGATCTGGTGGTGACAATTCCGCAAGACCAAAATCACTGGTAGTACTGCGATTAAAAATATGGTAATTATAGCAAGAGGCAGCAAGTTTTAATGTAATGATCTTCAAATAAAGAAAAAAGCTTCTACTCCTAAATGTGGGGATGAATTTATGGGTCACTGAACTGAGGACTCACAAGGCACTGCTTTTTGAGCCCATTTACAATGTTCATGACCTCCAGCGAGAGTCTCAAATGCCGTACGTTTTACAATCCCCGATGTGAGGTCTGGAACACAGTGGTTTCTTTTGAAATGCTTTAAAAGGGCTTCTTTTTACATTTACAGCACAAGTACCTTGGCAACGTTGCAAGAAGAGAGAGAGATAGAGACAGGGAGAGAGAGAGCGAAAGGGAGAGAAAGACAGACCAGCCTTGAGCAGAGCCTCTGTCGCAAGGTGACATGATGGTTTGGTAGCAGATGTGGGCGGGTGAATCTACTTTTCCATCTGGCTCCCCAATTGAGCTCAAAAATGGTAGAGAAAGCTGGCGAGGGCGAACACTTCCAAAAACAAGAATTACTTTCTTGTACAGCCCAGAATAAATTGCACATATCAAAAGATGAGATTCAATGAGAATGGCTGAATAAAAAGGAATCATTCGTTTATTTCGCAAAAGGTCCACAGAGAAGCTAGTTTTGATTGATTAAATGCAATGGTAGGCGGACAATACTTTGGTGGTAAAGAAATTATGCAGTACAATATATCTGTGGCCATTTCAGTGGTCAATATTGCTCATACTCGATTATGGATTTTAACAAACCACCTTAGGAAGCACCCAGAATGCTTTAGCATTGTGGCATTGAGTTTTGCACTGGTACATATTGATTGTAAAATGTTATGTTATAGTTACATAGAGTATTTTTTTCCTACTATGGAAGTCAATGGCTACCGTCAACTGTCTGGTTACCAACATACTTCAAAATATCTTCTTTTGTGTTCAACAGAAAAACTCATACAGGTTTAAACTAACTTGAGGGTGATTAAATGATGACAAAGTTTTCATTTTTGGGTGAATTATCCCTTTAAGGTCGATTAGTCAGCTACTCGTTGACAACTGTTCAACTAGTTCATTTTAAAAATAATGACAATATCGATTTTTTGGATACACACGTTCTCTTTAAATGTTCATATATTCATAAATTTTTCAAATGATTTATGAGTTACAAGTTACATTAGTTCTACATCCTTAATTTGATCAAATATGATACCTGACCATGTGGAAAAACTATTTGCTTAGCCTATGGAAATCTATCCATAACAAAGACATACTCGCATTTTATTCCAGCTCTGTTTTGCCAACATATGTAGTCCCTGTATTTATGCTTTCTAAAGCATAAACAACCTCCAAATCTGGCAACATTCAACTCATACCTATATTATGTCAAAAGACTCGCATTCTGCTCAGCTCCAAATATAGTGAAAAAGCAAAAAATGTTCAAGCAATATTAAGACAACATTCGTGCCATAATGGACACCTAGCAAGCTGACAGCACCGCAAATAAACATTTAAAAAAATGCAACTATCACACTGTTCACGGATATTAGGTAGTAAATACCTCAGAATAGTTCTTTAAGTGATATTTAACATGCTACTAAAACCCATGTAATCATTATTCCATGTTGTGTGAAAAAACCAATTGTGCAGAACCCAAGACAAGAGACGAAAAAAAGAAAACACGGCCGGTTCCAGGTGGTCAGATGACACACAGAGACCGAGAGCCAATACCACTTAACCAAATTGGAATCCATTCTTCTGAAACGGGTGCTGATAACCACTTGAAAGCCGCCAGGGTTTCACATCTCCGGCTTGTGGCACCCTGTCAAAAACACAGGCCGTCTCCGCTTGGCGAAAAAGACACACGGCTGATACACTTCACCTAGAGCTACGGGCCGAGACTAAATTAAAGCTTGCGATGGATTTGTGCTGCCAAACCGCAGGCAGGAAAACGTACGGGGCACGAATGTTGATCATGTTAAAATTTGGTGGGGAAAAATCTGGACGGATGATCTCATTCACTTGATGTGTTAGCATTGACATTTAAAGAAAAAAAAAACTGCATAACAAATGGCCCTGCTAAAGCTTTTGCTGCCAAGGCAATCTGTTCTTTTTACGTCCGCATGTACATAATTTCACTCTCTCTCACTCTGAAAAGCCATCTGAATAAGCTCAGAGTTGATCACTTTTCCCTGTATTTGTGACACTGGATGGGGGTAAGTGGGGTGTTTTTTTATATATATATATATTTATTCCATATATATAGTATTCACATGTTATTGGTAACATTTTATACTGTTATGTACCGTCAGAGCTTATTTAAATATAGAAGTCTTAAAGGTACAGTAGCCATAAGCCAGTTTAATTCTTGCTGTCAGTTGCGATAGTCTTTTATTCCCTATTGTGACATATATACACACATATATATATATATATATATATATATATATATAAAATCAGAGTCAAATGGTTTCTGTAATAAGAAAAATGCAGGCTGGTGCTTGATTTCATTCGTCGGAAATTGATTGGATGATAGTTGGCTGTTGCTAACTAAATGGAGGCAGATCTGAATGGTTTCCAGTCAGTTGTGGAGGATATTTAGGGCGGTTAACATTTTGATTAAAGATTACAAGATATATGAATTTAAAAAAAAAATAAAAAAAGGAAAGTAATGATTTGCACGGATAAATAATTTATAATAAGCACTGCAAGATTCAGTAAAAAACTAAGAATAGTCCATTTTGATTTCATGGTGACGTTAAAGTCAGAGATAGCGTAGAAAATGGCCCAATAAAGTTAACCGACTAACATTGTAAGTGGACTTCAGCAGACTACAAAAGTATAGGGTTCCTTAAAATGGAGGCCTCAAAATGGCAACAAACATAAAACACAGAAAAACACTGATGAACTAGATGGTGACATACCTTCCTCTGGTTCTTCTTCCTCCGTGGGAGACTGCAGGCGGACACGTGTTCCAGCCGCACATTCTGTATCTTTCTGCAGGCTGACCACTTCATACATGGCATCTCCCTGGTTGCCCTTCACAGTGCCCTATAAACATATTGAGAAAACACATATTGCATGTCAAATCCATAGAGATGCATTACAAATACTATGCGAGTGCATCACCCAAAAAAAAAAAATAAATAAATAAAAAAAAAACACAGAACACCAAAATGAAGCTCATGTTGTTCAATGACACAAAAGGACATGCACTGGCCGCTCTTCTTAATATAATGAAAATAAATAAGGGGCTAAAAGACAAAAAGGCACCATAAAAATTCTTCAAAGTTCTTCAAATGCTTCAAAGCACTCAAAGTTGGCTTCACCTTCGCTACTGCTTGAGGGGAAACGACAAATACATAATTACACACACGGGAGGAAATTAAAACAAGTGGCGATAGAAAAAGAGGTTTGCCGAGATTACACCCGTACTACTCCGCTTCAAGTAACACTTACAAACATTTCTATTGACACTGCTTCCCTCGCGCCATGTGGCTCTTATGTAAACCATCGTTTCCATTTTTAATTGCAAAGTGGAACTGTACTACAGGCAAAGAATGATGTTTACAGCTAGAATAATTACACGCTAATTCCTTGCACCTAATGAGCAGCGTAAACAAATACGGAATAATAAAATAACGTGGAGAATGGGCTGGGTCTATCGCTAACGCCATAATATTATCTTTTAATTAGCTTTTAACTACAGCCCAGGCATTCTTTGTCTCTGTGATAAGATAGCTACGGAGGCAATCAGGCAGAGATGCAGGCTGCAAGCTCTAATTACTTGAGCATGATAATGAGCGCAGGGGCCTCTTATTAAGCTACGAATTATACAAAGCCTCCATTTGCCGCTTCACAGCTTCCAGGAGTTACTGCTCCTATTCACCCTTCACAAAAGCTCACTTCCTTCCTCAAGGTTTGTTCTCCAATCTGTGCAGCCGCTATTTCGCAGTCTATAACTGTTCAAAGGCAGTTCACAGGATTCGCAATAAATGGGTGAATCTTACAAAGCCTGTCAAGATTGTTTCCAGGTCATATTTCAACTCCCAAATATAAGAAATTTTATTTTGAAATCCTAATAACTGAAAAGATGTGTCACATTTTCATAATTAAAGGTGATAATAATGAAATAAAATATATCATATTTGGTATATCATTTTTTTTTTTTTTTAAATGCGTTCCCTGAACACAGCTTAATATATATCTTGTTCTTATTTATTTTATAATAATTAATTAAATACATTAATTGGTGAAATTAAATGGAAAAAAAAAACACGCTCAAAATAATTACTTGGTTTGAGTAGGACAATCTTAAATTAAACAAATTGGTTCAGTCAAATCAACTTTTATGAGTATTAGCACTGTTTTTCTTTCATGTTCACAGAACTGATATATTTTAAGTAAACTGAACTGTTTCATCGTTTTGAGTTTTATGAACGTTTACATTTAGAATCTTTTCATTTAGACAAATTTATGGCACTCAAAGGGAGAGTAAATGCTAAAATTAAGTGTTATGTTAAGTGTGAAATTTAAAAGTGATTAATGTTTTGTTATGCTAAATTAAAATTCTGTTAAAAGAAATTTACCATCATGGTGACAAGTGATGCATGCGGCTTGATTTGAGAGCAAATATGTTAAATGTTTTATATTGCTGCACTCATTCAGCAAGTGCTATACAATACGTTACGTTAGCAAATTAGCATTATTTATATATTTTTTTATATATATATAAAAATACATTTATTTATTTAAATTTATTTAAATGCATTTCATTATATTTCCATTTTCATTATATATGCATTTTATTTGATCAATTATCACCTTTAATTGTAATGAAAATAATAATTAAGTATTTAATAAAACCAACTTTACCCAAAAATTCATCCAAATATTTGTGTGTAAAGCACTCTAGTTGAGGGTTCAGAACCCTGCAGAGATGCATCAATGAATAATATGTAAATGTTTTTTGGTTTAGGAGCGTACCTGTTTGAGCTTGAGGTAAAAAGTTTCAGAGAAGGCCTTCCTGCTGAAATACCAGAACCTCTCATTAGCCGGATACACCCGCACTAGTGCCTCCATGAGGAACCGAACAGGTTCTACAACCTCGGTCACCACCAGGTCCACCGCCACCGTCATGTATACCTGCTTATCTGGAGGGGAAAAAGTTCACAGTTAAAAGACAAAACTGCCTATTAATCTAGTAGCATCACAAACCTACTTTTCATCATCCAATCAAATTCAAACAGAAAAAAAAAACCAAGCCCCGCTCACATTATTTCCCCATTGCATATTCTTTAAGGAAGTGTAAAAGTTTCATGCACGTTTCATCTCATTTACACTGAAACTAAGAGTTGAATTAGATATACAGTACAACAAAAAAGTAACATTTTCTAAAACTCTGGTTATACATCTCCACGCAAGCACAGCAAGGTGTAGCATTCTGGGAACTGCTATTCTCTCTCAGGTGAACCCTATAATTATGAAACAAACCAGACCGCTGAGAGAAACAAATCACAAATTATTAGTGAAAACCAGCTTGTTTCACATTAAGGGGGTTTTATTATATTGATTAACAGGAAACAAGAACGGCAATAGTTACAGATTTATGAGGGAATCACTGAAAATAGATTCTAATTACGATTGAGTCAGGTCAGAAAAGGTGGCGGTGAGAAAGATGGGAAGGTAAATAATAGAAGATCTGTGGTGGGTCCTGATTGAGACTTAAAACAGACACAAAACCACATCCGTGAAATGTTTTACAGAGAGTGTAATAAAGTGTAGACCTGACATGAAAAACTCAGTTCATTCAAGACGCTGAATTATACGTTATTAAAACTGAGGTGGTTATCTGAATCTACCAGACTGGAATTTAATTTCTAAGTAAATTCCATATAATTTCACAACAGAACATTAAAACTGCAGTTTCACTGCTTCCAGTCTGGCCTCGTACCAAATAAACTATACATACACTATGATGAGGATTACTCGTACTCTAGTCATTTAAAGTCATTAAATAAAGAGGCCATTACAGCTTCCTGTTTAAAAGTTGGTCCACTCAGACATTCTGATAGAGATATATATATATACACACACACACACAATATGAAAGTTTATGCATATTTTATATATTACAATACTTTTTTAGGTATTTATATAAATTTATAAATGAAAAAGGCTTTACATAATGCATAATCAAAAGTACTTTGTATTTATATAAAACTCCATAACATTAAATTTTATAAAACAATATATTTTTTATATTTTATGACTTAATTTTTAATTTATATTAGACATTTTAACATTTTAATAACACTTGAGGGAATTTCGAAAGTACAAAAATGTTCATTTAAGTTCATGTACATTTCATTTACTACATTTAACATTATCACGTACATTGATCAATATCAATATACATTGTATTAATATAAAATGTAAATTAAATATACAACTTAATACATAATTTAATATAATAATAACAATAAACATAAGATAATGTATATATAACATATATATGTTTAACACATTCTATTTAGTAATTAGTAGCTTAGAAGTTAGCTAATTTATAAGTAATAATTTTAAGTATAATTTAATTATGCAAAATAAACATTTTATAAAATTAAACATTTAGACACACAGACATACATTAATAACTAACATTAAATCTATTTATATTTAAATTTATTTTTCAAAATCCATTTAATTATCTAAAAAAAAGGTATTCATGATACATTAAAGGGTTAGTTCACCCAAAAATAATATTTCTGCCATTAATTACACACCTTCATGTCATTCCAAACCCGTAAGACCTTTGTTCATCTTCAGAACAAAATTAACAACTTCATTAAACAATTTTTTCCCTTCCTTGTCAGTCTCCTACACAGTTGACGCACTGAACACAGTGCAGAGCTTCCACGTTTATGTCCGAACGCCGCTAGTCAAAAAGTATTCTCGTCACTTCATAACATCAAGGTTGAAACACCGTAGTCACGTTGACCATTTTAATGATGTCTTTACTACTTCTCTGGACCTTGAACGTTGTAATTACGTTGCTTTCTATGGGAGATTAAAAGGAAAAAAAAAAAACTCTCGGATTTCATCAAAAAGATCTTAATTAGTGTTAAGATGAACGAAAGTCTTGCGGGTTTGGAACGACATGAGGGTGAGTCATTAATGACAGAAATTTCATTTTTTATTTTCATTAATTATTAGTCAACTTCTAGTTCAGGTCATACTGAGATGAAAATTAATTCAAACTATATTGCTGTCAGTGAGAGATGCCACACATTTTGAACATGTCAAGGAAAGGTGCTGGAGAAAAAATAAAAAATGTGAAAAAGTGTGAATTTCTGTGAAAACCGTAAACTTGGCTACAGCTTGATATTCAATGAAACTAGAGACACTTGAGAAGTGCACAAGTTCCACTATATCAAAGGGTTATGTATTAGCCCTCACCTTTCGGCGTGTCCTCATTCAGTGGCTGGAAAGCCGGAGTGTTCGGATTCCAGGTGCCAGTGATCACATACGCCTTCCCGTCGGCACTCTTGCCCATAGACTCCTTCAAGCGCAACCACACACAAATGATCAAGTTCTATATCACTTCTATAATAACTAGAGCTACTGGATTACATTTGAGTTTCATTAAATATGTTTAACAGTGGTAAATTTAAGATAGCAAATGCATTTATCTACTTTGACAAGCGTTTATTAACTTGGGTTGAGGGAAATTAAGGGGACAGACTCTTTTAATGGCTAATTAAATATCTATAAATCAAACCCATGACTTTTATTAAAAGTAAAGTCATTTTCAGCCTTTGCAAGGCAGAATTTCATTGAATGTATTTCATATTTGTGGTGTTATAATGATAATCAAATGAAAAACACTTGCAATAGCATTAATAAGACATCTTTCTTATTAGAACAGTTTTGTTTCTGAGGAACGGAAACAGTGCGCAGTACATTTTAAAAGGGAAAATATCCAGGTGCTGGTCATATAATTAGAATATCATAAAAAAGTTGATTTATTTCACTAATTCCATTTAAAAAGTGAAACAAAAACGAGTGGTCCAAAGTTCTGATCTCTGATAAAAGTAAATTTCCTTTGGATATCAGGGTCCCAGAAACTTGAGGAAGAGAGGAGAGGCACACAATCCACGTTGCTTGAGGTCCAGTGTAAAGTTTCCACAGTTAGTGATGGTTTGGGGTGCCATGTCATCTGCTGGTGTTGGTCAAGTGTGTTTTCTGAGGTCCACGGTCAACGCAGCCGTATACCAGGAAGTTTTAGAGCACTTCATGCTTCCTGCTGCTGACCAACTTTATGGAGATGCAGATTTAATTTTCCAACAGGACTTGGCACCTGCACACAGTGCCAAAGCAACCAATACCTGGTTTAAGGACCATGGTATCCCTGTTTTTAATTGGCCAGCAAACTCGCCTGACCTTCACCCCATAGAAAATCTATGAGGTATTGTGAAGAGGAAGATGCGATATGCCAGACCCAACAATGCAGACTGATTGACTCCATCCATTGCTGCAGTAATTTTTGAATGGAATTAGTGAAATAAATCAACTTTTTGATGATATTCTAATTATATGACCAGCACCTGTATATTCCGTGTCAAATTGCAGCGATTAATTGCGATAACGAATTTAAAAAAAAATAAAGAGAATAATGATGATTATTTTGATCTACTGACAGCTCTAATACATACACTTTTGGGCAAAGTATCAATTGATGACGTTTGTCTAAACCATCCAGATGGTAAACAAGCTTCATGCAGAAAAGTATTACATTAGGCCTTGTAAAATGTTGAATTCAAGCGTCCCTGTGAACCCAATTACGCTTGATTGAACTGCTAATTGTTTTTAGACTTGATGTGCAAATCGCCATAGCTTAACTTGCTCAAGGGCCTTTGTAAAATTATGTTTTTAATGAATAATAAAAAGCCTATATTTCCATTAAGTGTTTCTAAAATTGGCAACAGAAAGGTAACTGAAATGAGTCGAGATATAAGAAATTAACATATAATAATGAGCCTGAAGTACAGCTATAACAGCAGAACCACAAGCAGACACATAATGAGAATACGGGGGGGGGCTCCAGAAATGTGTCTCACCATGTCAAGGAGGTGCATGTCGCTGTTACGAACTTTCTGACCAGGACTCAGCAGCATCCCAAAGCATCTGGACAACAAATAAATGGTTTAGATTGTGAGGAACAAGCACTATTTATTACATAATATTTTGAGTTATTTGGAGCTTCTTTCATGATGTAATACACTATAAAATAGCAGCATTAGTTTTATCATCAGACAGGAACTGATTATTTAGTGTGTGGCAACATTTGTGACGGGCTCATTTTCATAGCAAGTCGGAGGAGGATTGTCTCTACTGTGACTAGAGTGACATCAAGTGGTTGCACAATGAATCACACTTATACATTTCAACTCCTAATAAAATTATAGATCAAATTTATTAATTTTTTCATGTAATATGACATGTAATATAAGCACACACACATATATAGTACTTTGCAAAAGTATTAGGCACATTAGTATTTAAAAAAAAAAAAAAAAGTTAAGCGGGTTCTTTATCTCTTTTGCTGTAGTGTCTCAGTAGGAAATAACACATTACATTTCCACACATTCCTTTTGCCATTAATTGTAATAATCCAATGAGAATTTTTGTATGCACAAGGAGTCTGATAACAGCAGGTATGATAGGTACAATGAAAACATTTTTACAATTTTTGTAAAAATGCTGTAAAGTGAGGATTCTTTTAAACAATACTGTCATAATAGAAGTTAAAGTGATAAATCTATTTAACAAAATTAAAACAATATTTGGTGTGACCACCCTTTGTGTCTAAAACAGATTTTTTTTATATATATACACATTACATATATATATATATATATACACCGTGCTGTGAAAAAGTGTTTGGTCCCTTCTTGATTTCTTATTTTTTTGCATGTTCGTTACACTTAAATGTTTCAGATCATCAAACAAATTTAAATATTAGTCAAAGATATCAAGTTAACACAAAGTTGAGTTTTTAAATGAAGGTTGTTATTATTAAGGGAAAATAAAATCCAAACCTACATGGCCCTGTGTGAAAAAGTGATTGTCCCCTAAACCTAATAACTGGTTGGGCCACCCTTAGCAGCAAGAACTGTAATAAAGCGTTTGCGATAACTTGCAATGAGTCTTTTACAGCGCTGTGAAGGAATTTCGGCCCACTCATCTTTGCAGAATTGTTGTAATTCAGCCACATTGGAGGGTTTTCAAACTTGAACTGCCTTTTTAAGGTCATGCCATAGCATCACAATAGGATTCAGGTCAGGACTTTGAGTAGGCCACTCCAAGGTCTTCATTTTGTTTTTCTTCAGCCATTCAGAGGTGGACTTGCTAGTGTGTTTTGGATCATTGTCCTGCTGCAGAACCTAAGTTTACTTCAGCTTGATGTCACGAATAGATGGCCGAACATTCTCCTTCAGGATTTTTTGGTAGGCAGCAGAATTCATGGTTCCATTTATCACAGCAAGTCTTCCAGGTCCTGAAGCAGCAAAACAGCCCCAGACCATCACACTACCATAACCATATTTCACGGTTGGTATGATGTTCTTTTTCAGAAATGAGGTGTTACTTTTACGCCAGATGTAATGGGACACACACCTTACAAAAAGTTCAACTTTTGTCTCGTCAGTCCACAGAGTATTTTCCCAAAAGTCTTGGGGATCACCAAGATGTTTTCTGGCAAAAGTGAGATGAGCCTTAACTTTCTTTTTGCTCAGCAGTGGTTTTCATTTTGGAACTCTGCCATGCAGGCCATTTTTGCCCAGTCTCTTTCTTATGGAGTCATGAACACTGACCTTAACTGAGGCAAGAGAGGCCTGCACTTCTTTGGATGTTTTTGTGGGGTCTTTTGGACCTCTTGGATGAGTTGTTGCTGCGCTCTTGGGGTATTTTTGGTAGGCCGGCCACTCCTGGGAAGGTCCATCACTGTTCCATGTTTTCGCCATGTATGGATAATGGCTCTCAATGTGGTTCGCTAAGTCCCAAAGCTTTAGAAATGGCTTTATAACCTTTTCCAGACTGATAGATCTCAATTACTTTTTCTCATTTGTTCTCATTCGTACCAACGGTTGGCAGTCGGGCAATTTTTGTGCGTTAGCAGACTAAATTTTCTCAGTGTGTTTCGCACCATCGGTTGAAGTTGGTCCTCGTTAGGTTTTTTTTCAGCCAATTCGACATTTTGAATTTGCGTCGGGCTGTCGGTGAGAGGGAGAACTCCGATTGGCTGTTCAGTTTAGCAAACAAGTCAGTTCACAAGAATATGAGCAAAAGTCATGACGGAACAGACAGTGGGTAGTTATAATTTTACGTCATCTTACCAGAGCACTCGAATGCACGAATATATTTTCATAATAACATGAGCAAAGTGGAATAAAAAATGTGATCAGCATGATTGATATTCAAAATGGAAAGCAAGCTGCTTTGTTTATGGTTTGTATACATGCAGTCTTAGTTTCGCTTTCCCTTTTTGAATGACGAATACAGACAAATATATCTGCTTAAATTATCTCCTTTATACGCAGGCACAGAACGCGCATGCTAGTTGACAGACGGCTGAAATATTTTGCGTGTTCAAGCATATATTTTTTTCCCCTGACACAGCAGACGTGAGGCGACAACACCGTCGACTATCATTTTTTTGTAAATCACCTGCCGTTTTTATGGGTCTTTAAAGGCAAGGCCCTGGCAGTCATTATAATGCTAAATATGGTTCTGTGAAATGGCAAATTCTCTGAATTTCTGAACTCTGGTGGGCACATGCCAGAACCCACCTCTCTATTATCAGCTCCTGGTTGGACATCTGCTGGACAGTGACAGACACTTTTTTATGTACACTCTGCCGCAGCTTGAAGTAATATTTATCTCTGTCTTTTGGTACTGGACTGCAAAATGTAGAGGAAGAGAGAGGGAAAACAAAAGTGAAAGAGACACAAGTACACTTTGCTTGCTTAACCCAAATAAACAATAGCAAACAAATAATGCAACAGTTCATGAATAGCAACAGTAAAAACACACAAAGGGCAAGATGTAGGCAGAACTGAAGCTTCTCCAGAAGTGAGTAATGACAAACCTGAAGTTTCCTTTGCCGTCATCTTCTCTCACTTCTAGAGAAACGGTGAAGGTGAAGATGTCGCTATCAGGGGAAAGTGGCAATGCCGAGTCTCGCATATCTGTGGCAGCCTTTGAAGATCGCTTGAAGGCCGTTGAGAAGCTATAGAGGATGCGACTAACCTAAAAAAGGAAAGAAGGTTGAGCTTAGTTGATTTCTGCATTTCAAGGCTGACTCTTTGAACACTGAACATTACTGAACTCACAGCCTCTTTGATATGGCAGGAGAAGACGTGGATTTGAAAGTCCTCTGAGCTGCGGTAGCTCTCGGTGAAGGAAAAGCAGTCACTTTCGGCAGACCCCTCATGTCCTCGTGCACAGAACAACACCTTATAGATGGGAAAAGATGCGATTTCTGTTCCTGTGACCTGGTCAACAATCCTGGAGTGATTAAAAACATAAAAAAAACTTTTTTATAACTAAAGTCAAGTGTGTTCTATCCATTGCGATTGCTGCTTGTCAGATCGTATAATATGACACCGAATAGAACAAAAAAAAGTCAAGGTATTACATAATCAGAAACCTATTACAAAAAACAAACAAAGGGTTCAGCAAAATAGATCAAAACACTGTTAGTGTGATTAATAACACTAAATGGGATATTTACTTTTAGATATAGTCAAAATAAGTACTCAAGATATTTTAGATGCAGTACTCGAACACATAATGGTGTGTTAAGGTACTAAAATGTTGTTAAGTGTCACCAGAATTGAAACAACACATTCCATGTGCATCAAAGTTTGCTTAGCTAACTTAAGAGTTGGTTCTGAGGTTTACACAGGAGAAACAGTGAGATGTTTGATCTGAGGTTTCACCACAGTTCCTGAGAAAAAGTACCAAAAAAAACACAGGGTGAGAAAACAGAAGTGCTACACCACGCCTGCGAACCTGAAAGCAGGAGCAGCTTAAAAGCAGCTCATGTGACAGCTGTGTTAGCTCTCGACAGTCAAACACGACCCATGAAGATCACAAGGACTCAGAAATTAGAGAGAAATCACATTTTACTCTCCCAATGTTGAATGTGGTTCGTCTCAGAGCAAGAAAGCTAAATGTGCTCAATCTAAAAGCTTTTATGAATCCTCAGGGGGAAGAAGTGCAAATAAACATCATGACTGGTTGTGAGACGCATCTGATGTAATATATACTGTGGCATCCAAAAGTCTGAGAAAACACTGAAAATATTGGATACAAAAATTTATACGAATCTGCTAATCAGAATAAAAATGTAAAGCTTAATACAGTACTAAACTATATATTTTTAAAAATGCTAAATAAAACTAAAATAAATTAAAAATTTGAAAAGGAAAAATAATAATTTTAAGATATAAATGTAATGTGAAAAAAAATTTGAAATTACAAAAATGCAGAACTACTCAGGACTTCAAAAAGCTATTTAAATCTGAAAGTAAAAAGTTTTTGATTATAATATTTAATAAAAAGTAAAAAATCATGTAAAAAAAAAAAAGTAAAAATGCCAAATAAATCCGAAATAAATTAAATAAATGGAGAAATCTAGAAACAAACTGAACATTTTAAGATATAAATGTAATTGAAAAATTTAAAATACAAGCTTTTTCACTAATCTGTACAAAAAGTACTTTTAAATCTGACATTAAGGTGTGAGAATATAATTTGCAATGATAAAAAAAGTGTTTTCATAGAAAAATACAAAATTAATGTTTTTAAACTAGTCGTCTCAGACTTGTGGACGCCACTGCATTTTTGGCAAACAACTGACCGGACACAACCATCGGGGCCATTGGGCACATGGAGGATGATGGGGATGGGGATGGCGCTCTCCTCCCGCAGGGTGGCCATGGCTTTCTGGGCCTCAGTCTCATTACGAGGGGCCTTCACCCAGGTGCAGCCAAGATAGGACAGTTTACTGAACTGCACACTGTCTTCCTCCTCTACTGCCGCACTCTCCAAAACTGCTGCTGACGCTGCTGTGGATACAGACAACGAAGTGTCAGTACAAGGTTAAAGATAGTCTTTTCTCATCTTTACAATGTGTTTTTATTTTTAAGATGTTATGCATATCAAGTGTCTTATCCAATCAGATTTTAGAGGTGGAACAATGCGTTTTATGGCAACCATTTCTTTAGATTCTTTTGTCGATATCAAACTACAATCCTCAAACAATAAACTTGTGCTTTGCATAAACCTGTTTTATCTAAGGGTCCATTGTCAAAGGTGACTGAAAGAGGAAGTCTGTACAAGGTAGAGAGGAAGTGTGTTTTGAGCCCCCTGGTTTTAGCACTTGGCAACAGGAAGCAGATAGCTAGTTTAGATGACATTTGCAGAAATCCCTGTGTGTGCTCAAATATCTTTTCTACATCAGCATAGGATTTCCTTGCATGTAAACTTGCATGTTAAATTACATTAAATTATATTTTATTACATTAAATAAAAATATTGACTACTTAGTATTAAGTAATATTACAAATATATAAACTAATATATATATATATATAAACTAATATATATATATATATATATATATATAAACTAATATATATATATATATATATATATATATATATATATATATAGCCTTAAAAATTAATACTACTACTAATAATAACAATAATAATAGAGAACTATCTTAGTAAACTGCAGCTCTGCCTCTGTTGATTGCAGAAATATTCATGGGTGTGTTTTAACAAGGATCACAAAAAATTCCAGAGTTGCATGATTAAAACAGAGCTACTTCCTAGTTTTCTTGTCTGTAAGTTTGTTTCTGCGGGCAGAATGTACCATGGGGGGCTGTGTCCAGAGTGAGACTGGGTGGTGTGATCTGAGAGCTGAGCGATGTAGGACTTCCTTTCTCTTCTGCGGCTCCTGGTCCATCAGCAACATCATCCAACACCTCCTCCATCGCCCGCTCCAACTGCTCACTCCCATTCCACGACATCTGAGACAAAGAGATGGCAGAGATAAAACATTCTTGACTATTTTCTACTTCTTTCTTACTGACAGGACACTACCACATTAAAACACATGGATAATGCATGCTTAGTGCACATAGCATATGATGCTTAGCAGGCTGTAGAAGAAAGACACCTTGAGTCTGGGCCTCCCCTCTGAGCTGGAGGGGGAGCCCCCAGCAGTGGGCGGCACAAGAACAAACTCCTCACTGGTGACGGTTGACACGGATTCAGTTGAGCCGCTCACTCTGCCCAGAGAGGAGCTGTCATCCATGATAGCCTGGGACAGTCCGCCCGCTCGGCCCGCTGCTGCTACAACCCTACCAACAAGACAGACCTGTTACACTGGGGACATGCTGGATTACATCACCTAAGACCGACTGTCAGGGCATTTTAACATCCGTAACTTCAAATATTGATTAACTGAA
The DNA here is from genome assembly GCA_038088235.1 of Zacco platypus. Classification (NCBI taxonomy): domain Eukaryota; kingdom Metazoa; phylum Chordata; class Actinopteri; order Cypriniformes; family Xenocyprididae; genus Zacco; species Zacco platypus. The sequence goes on along the minus strand of CM076086.1, from coordinate 37,309,035 downwards.
TTGTGTTTTCTGCATAGGATTTCCTTGCATCTTAAAAGTGTATTTTATAAGTTGAAGATATTGATATATAAATCAAAACCATTTACACATCAAAACTATATTGCCTGCTTTGTTTAATAAGCAAAAATATAGCCTATATTTCTACAATATTACATAATATAATAATTATGTAAGACACATCATGGCCATATTTCTGGATGAAAATGCCAATATTCATCAGGGTAAAACTGGGGGGGGGGGGGTTCAGAGAGCATGAAGAATCATTTTGACACATGAATTGGCACCTCAGTGTAGGTCAAAAATTAATGCAAAAAATGCAAAAAATGTTGTAATGTTATTTCCATTAAGAGGTGCATCAGTTTTTGGTCAAAACAATGCAAGAGGTGAGCTCTCTGTAAAGTCTACTCCAGCACATCCCAAAGACACCAATTTATCAATTTACTAAATATCATATGTTGGTCCTGGAGAGCCACAGTCCTGCAGAATATTGCTCCAACCGAATCAAACACACCCAAACAAGCTAATCAAGGTCTGAAGGGTTACTAGAAAGCTACAGGCAGGTGACTTTTTAATCAAGGTTAGAGCAAAACTCTGCAGGACTGTGCCTCTCCAGGACCGAAGTTCGCCACCCCTGATAAATACATTACTGTGCAAAACTCTTATGCCACCATTAAACGTTGTTTTAACAATGGTATAATGACCATATATAATTATTTCCCAGTCTCTTTATTACAATATAACCAGAAAATACAGTATATATATGCAGTATTAAAAAGCAGATACAAAATTTAAAAAAAAAGGCTTCTAAAGGCTAAAGTGGCAAGTATTTAGTGACCTCCCCTTACACTTGAGCAATAGCAGGAACTGGCCCTCTTAAACCTACATGAAATGGAAAAGGACTGGAAGGCCAAGAAAATTTTCAGAACCTGATGAGAAGCTTCTCAGAGTTCCTTCTTTGAGAAACTGGAAGAAGTCCAGGTGGTCACACTAAATACTGATTTTTATTTATTTATATTTTTTTTTTGGACATAATTCCTGTATTTTCAGTTTGTATCTTAAGTCATAAAAACATTTATAAAATAACAAATCTGATGGCGGCCTAAGACTTTTGCACAGTATATATAATATACATCTCATCAATATCTCTTCCCTTTGTGCTTTGAAATTTTCAATGCAGACCTGGAGCGCTGCACATTGTGACTCGTCTATAAAACAAGTAAAAACGTGTAACATTGTAAATCGCTAAGCTATGATTTTTCCACGACCACAAGGCCTTGAGGACATCAACAGAAAATAAGTGGAGAAAGTTATTATACTGCAAATTAAATTATAAAAATATTTTCCCTTTAAAATAGGCAACAGAATTATGCACAGTAAGACATAGCATTTGAAGCTAAGAAATTGACCCGTTTTAATTCATCAAATTTCCTGGTTATGTTTAGACGAGTATGGAGCTAAATCAAGAAAAAAAGCAGATCGAACAATCAATCTGCACTAAAGCACCAGTCACTTCTGAAGAATTACACCAGTGTCATCTGAAAACGATATCAACCATCTAGCATATTGCACACGTTTTTGCTGACCTCAGATTTATCGAGGTATCATCTATCTGAGTGCATCTTCACAGCCTAAAGCAGCTCAGAGTAAAGACTCAACTAAACACCAGTGATGCTCACACCTAGTGTGAAGATAATTTTCACAAGTCAAATCACACATTATCACAGAACTGACAGAACGGTCACATAACAGCGGTGGTGATTGTGATGAACTCCAACAAGCAATGAGCCAATAAAGCAACAGCAGTAACATTACAGTGGATTCCTTGAGTTCATGTCAGGGGCTCATGCCACAGTGGGTGAAAGGGTCTTCACATTCACACACAGAGCAGTCATGTGGCCACCATTCTCTGTCAATTACAGCCATTGAAAAAAAGCACAGGATAAAACCGAAAGCTAAAAGAAGGTCTCTGTGTGCCCTTAATTTTCATTATGTACCAGTTCCATGCACAACATAAATAAAGAATGCACTCAGTCGTTTGCAAAAGAGTACCAGTTAGTCAGTAAAATTGAATTATAGAGCAGCAACTCTAAGAAAGACACAAGCTTTAAGCAATTACAAACTCATGGTCATTATTTTGGAGTTACTATAAAGACTGCCATTCATTTCTTTGGATGTCCACTAACGAATTATAGTTCAGTCTAGCTAAACTATATCACAAGTTTTCACAAAAGTCTTGAATCAACTCTGGTAGCTTCTCAGTGACGTCCAATATTGTGCGTACTATTCGATATTTGTTAAGCCCCATTAAAAGGCATAAAAAACATTCATGCACTATATTCAAAGACTTCTGAAGCTATTCGATAGCTTAATGTGGGGTACAAATGAATATTTAAGTCCTTAAGTTAAAGTTAATAGAAACTCATTTCTCAGTCATTCTCCATTGAGCATTCGCGTTGTGTTCGGTTACGACGAACTCTCTCCAAGATCAATGTTCCCGTTATTATACTTTATTAGTAGATAAAGGTCTATGGTTTCGCATAAACTTTGAACTTTATCTTGCTGGAGTTTATTGCCGTTTCTAAATCATGTTTTTCTCCCGGGTGTCTTCTAGATCACAACACTGGAGTAGAGAGCACTATGAATTGTTCTTCATATGCACAGTAACTTAAACTTAAAGGCCCACTGAAGTGTCTTGAAATGCGCAGCATTATTCAATGTGTTGGCGTGGTTTCCACTGAAACCGGAAGACAGGGTGGGACATTTCAAACAGTTAATATAGCCAATAGTGTTTTGTTTATCTCACAGCTCGGCCAGAGCTTTGAGATACTTTTGCTGCCGAATCATCCTGATCTAATTTATAACAGTTATTTTTTGCCATTGATTATGAATATAGCTTTGACTAACTGTGGCAGTTTAAATCTTTGCATATAAATATCTATGGTTGGTTGTTTCAATTTTTCAGTTCCTCAGAAAGTGACCTTTGTGTGAGTACGCAAGATTCTTGGGTGGGTAGGTGTTTAACCACCAGGAGGAAGTGGGGCTAGTCCATGGGAAAATCACCCATGGGTGACGTCACCTCCCGTAGAAATGAGCTTTGAAATATATAACTATACAATAAGTATGCTTAAAATGTTTACAATTAGAAATGATATATAGATTATATATTTATCTAAAATAGTGTTGGAGGCTACACGCCGATTTTACATTCCATCAGTAAGAGCAGAGAGAATTAGCAGAGCAATGGCACAGATGTACATAAAATATTGCAATCCGCACAACATAATGGGAGACATATCGGAGTTCAAAAGAGGACAAATTCTTGGTGCCTGTCTCGCTGGCTCATCTGTGACCAGGACAGCATGTGGTGTATAAAGAGCCACAGTATCCAGGGTAACGTCGGCATACCACCACATCGGAAGAACCACATCCAACAGGAGTAACTGTTGACTCAAGAGAAAGCTGTCTGAAAAGGATGTCCAGGTACTAACCTGGACTGTATCCAAAAAAAAAGTGTCACTATTCATGGTCGGGCTGTTTTAGCCAAACCTTTGGTCACTCATGCCAATGCCAAATGTTGGTTTCATTGGTGCAAATCTTGGGCTGTGGACAATGTGAAACATGTATTCTTCTCTGATAAGTCCATCAGTGATGGTTTGGGCTGCAATATCTTGGCATTCCCTACTGTGCTTGATGGATATCAGCATGATAATGCACCAATACACACAGCAAACTTGTGGTTTGATGAGCATGAAAGCGAAGCTGGACATCTCCCTTGGCCTGCACAGTCACCGGATCTAAATATTTTTGAGCCACTTTAGGATACTTGGGAGGAGCAAGTCAGAAAATGTTTTCCTCAAACAGCATCACCTAGTGACCTGGCTACTATTCTGGAAGAGGAATGGCTCAAAATCACTCTGTGAAGGACATGTATCTGTCATTCCCAAGACGAATTGATACTGTAATGGCTGAAAAAGGTACTAATAAATTATTGTACAGTGAATGAGCGTGGAATCATGGAACTTGTCGTCAGCCGATGGATTTAATAATGTTTATGTAAATAATATTTATGGATGATTGAATGCATTCATGTTTTTAATGCATGAAGCTGGGCATGGCTGAGAATCACGGGTGCGATTGCTAATGAGAGACAGATATCAGTGACACATGCGAGTCCAAGGGGATATAAAGGGGACAAGGACATTTCATTCTACCGATCTACTCATAAGTGCTGAAACACTACTCATACAGGTCAGTTTATTTGACGAATTAAAAGTGTGAAGAAACGCAGCGCTGTTTTACGTGGTCTAACGTTACACTATCATACTAAACTACATTTGAGTGTGTTGAAAGATGTAATGTTATTTTGTGTGTTCAGTTTTTTGGCTGTATGAGACTTAACAGTAAGCTAGATCAACGTCATACTGATGATATTGCATTTGCATTTTACATTTAGCAGACGCTTTTATCCAAAGCGACTTACAAGTGAGGCAATTAGGGGTTAGGTGTCTTGCTCAAGAGCACCTTAGTCATGGTATTGAAGTTGGAGAGAGTGCTGTTTATTCACAATCCCCACTTTCAATTCCTGCCAGCATGGGAATCGAACCAGCAACCTTCAGGTTAAAAGCCCAACTCCTCACCATTAGGCCACGACATACCCTAATAACGTGCAAGAGCAGCATCTGTCAAATCAGTTTGTCGCAAAGCTCTTGCCATCTCGGAAACGCCTCGATGATATTGATACTTGTTTTATTTCTCCTTTTGTCCCAAAGTTTGCTTGCCATGGTACATAATGTTTGAACGAAACAAAAACAGTGTGCCGCAAGATGTTACGCAGCTGTTCACGTCTGTTACTATGTATATACCTACCCTTACAATACTGCAAATACAGTTATTAAACTAAATAAATAAATATTAAATGACGCAATATTAGTGTGTGCATGCCCAGTGGCCGTAGCTGTATCCCTTCTAGTCTTCACAAGAAAAAAACAGGGATAACCCAGATATTATGTCACTGACAGGCAACAAGTGACAAGGAAGGGAGGGACACTATTTAACTATTATGAATTTCTCTGAATTTGCAAATTCTTGGAAACATTTAGGATAAAGTAAGTACACAGCTGAACGATATATATATATATATATATATATATTAAATACTGTGGAATTCAAAATCTTAATTTAAAAAGATGATTTATCTATTCTAACTTAAAAAATATAATATATATATATATATATATTAGAAATATTCCAATAAGAACAAAAAACAAAAACAAACAAACATTCACACAACTGCATCATGTTCCTTTAGCTGTAGTGATCAGTATTAAACACCACCCAGTTCTGCTCAACAGAGCCTATGTGTTCATCCAAGATAAAACTGGTGCAGTTAACTTATTCTAGGCGTGCACGATCTACAACACACACTGTAGGCCGCAGCAGGAGAAACAGGCTCTTCAAACAGTTTATCCTCTATGCTTTCAGTGTTGCTCACACCCATCATTTAAGAACAAAAAACAGGTACTGTATTAGGTTACCAAAGACTGCGTTACTACAACACAGTATAAATCACATGCCACCATCCCCACTGACTGCTGAGAAAAAGCCAAGTTTTTCCAGCTGTCCAACACAGTGTTCAAAGTTCAAAATTGTCCGATGTGATGGGTGCACTCCTGAGTTACTGGTCTTTCGGTCTGAGTTCTCCTTCAGGGTCAGGTATGAAGTAATACAAGAAAATCTGCCCAATGACATCACCCAGCAGAAAAGGAAGAGGACAGTGTTGAGGAAACACAGGAACAATATAATTAAGCAATAAGGTACGAGACTGTGCAGTATATAGCGATGACTAATACTTATCTTTTTAGTATTTATTTTAGTATTTTAGCAAACATTTTAGTTTTTATTTTTGGAATTGTAGCCAATTGATTATTGGAATTGATAATAATATTAACATTCTCAATATCAATATTTCTTTCAAAGTTTTTTTAATAAGGGTCTTGTCTTTCTTTTTTACTGAAACTATAGCGTGTTTTTCCTCTGGTGTACATGAGAAAATATTATTCACAATATAGAATATAGCCTAATTACTTTTATAAAACAGTCATTATAAAATTATATTATAATAATAAAACAATCTATTAAATAAAAATGATCTCTCTTATATATGGGTCAATGACATGACCGGTCATTTTTCTGTCTGAACGTCTTAATAATAATAAAAAACAAAGATATGTACAACTAGATCTCTTTTATTGAATCCAAAAGCTTTTACTTATATTTTGCTACATATAAAAGGTATTTTAAAGATTTTAAAGCGTCAAAAGGTCATTCGGTTTAACTGTCCAAAGGCCAATACAGCCATTTCATTTGTGATTAAAATATCTTTAAGTGTAATAAATGTATATATTTTTTATTCTGACATAATTTTATAACATCATATATCAACATAGTGCAAAATTGTATAAAAATTATGTGTAGAAGTCGTTGCTTTGTTATGAGAAAGAATGCCCAGAAAAATGAATTTCATTAATATCATTCAGAGTAACCAATATAAAGGGACCATTTTGGATCGAATCATGCGGTCAATATTATGTGACAGGATGTGACATCATTCAAACACCTGCCAAGGACCACATGGTCATGAAGCAAAGTAACTAACTCTCTCTTAACTATTTGAAAAATTCATGTTTTCACTTGCTCATACGGATGTCCCGAAACATCAGGTCATTCAGTAAAACTGCTATAAAACATGGAAAATGTGGTAATATTTTTAAAAAAAACTTGTACTAAATATAAAATGTTTGCTTATTCTTTCAGCCTGTTAGCATTGTTTGAAAATATTGTCATTCGGTATAACCAAAAGTGTTTTTCAGTAAAACTGAAATTTTGGTTAAATCAAATCACTTTTTGGTGACAAATTTTGTCCATCTTTGTCCAGACAAAAGCAGTGTTAATTGATTATAAAAAAAAAAAAACAATCTCATTGTTAACACTTAATAAAACATTTTATTAATTATATCTCCATTAAGTTTTTTTTTTTTCAATCTTAAAAACCTTATTTGTCAATGACCCATATATATATATATATATATATATATATATATATATACACACACACACACACATATACAATTAAACTTCCATAACTTTATTTTTAAGTCATTATAGTCCCTGAAAAGACAACAAACATTATGAAATGATAAAATAAATGTTGGTATCGGCTAATATTTAATATTTTATTGTTCTGCCTTTTTTTAACCTACTATTCAGATCCTTGCCTAATAGTAACTAAAATTACTTAATAGTTATGTGTACGCTTTACGTATTATAGTATATAATATCAGCCATTTATAAATAATTGGCTATATGAAAATGATCACACCGCTGGAATGCTTTGCTTTCGCAATGATTTGTTGTTGTGGTCACATTAACTCATTATCAATAATTGTAGACTAATTACTACTAGACATATTTTCCATTATTCTTCTTGAGCTTTTGATGAGTGATGGCCTTTAATGTTTCAAACACAGATGGAGAGTTCATGGCTAGCAATGGCTCCACGCTGTTGTTAAACAAACTGACATATTTGCTTAACCATCCTGAGCCCTTTCAAACATTAGCCAGTAGCTACACAAATTCCACAGCCTGAGATACTGAATTAAAGTTCCTTTACATTATGTAAATCATAGTATTTCACATCATACTTGTTCCTTATAGTCATCTAAATGTCTTGTTAAACAGGTTTGAATCATTTGCATCTACCTACACAATCTACTCTAAACTTAACTGTTATTTCATAAATGCACTTACACAATGACATATGAAATGGCAATTGTATTAAGACACAGTGCAACAAAACAAAACCAGTTTTACCCAGCTGGCATGTCCAGCTATTAAGGACAGATAAGAGATAAATAGACGCGAAGATGACTGCAAAAAAAGTGTCAAAATATTAGCCAGGGATTCAAATTAAAAAACAGGAAACGCCTTCAATAACACAAAATAAGGGTGATTATAAACCATTTCGTACTACTTAAAATGTTTTCCATGCCACACACATAAAACGCATGAGAAGAGCTGGTTAAAATCCTATACAAAATGTGTGATGTCAGGGAGAAGCAGCCTGACTAAACTGAAGCTAGTCAGTTAGCCAGTTAGCCACTGCTAATCAACAATTAGCTCATTTTAACTTTAAAACATTCGCTTATGACCCTCAAAAGCTTTTAAACACACCCACACTGAACATAAATTAAAGCCGAGGGCATGTTCGACGCTAACGCGGACGTTTTCTGTCATTTTTGTGTTTGTTGTGAGTTTCCTGAGAGGGTAAAAAATCAACTTACTTGCTGTGAGTCTGTCAGCTGAGAGATGCGCGTGCACACGCAGAAACATCCGCAAACCTCATCAGAGCTCGCGCCGCATTCACATGGCGCAGGGGACGTCATCACCGCCGCTGGAAAGAGCCACGCCCACCTCTTCAAACGAGTCAGTCAGCAGACTCAGGTGACGGGAGCACCTGCTTTTGTGTTACTAGTTTTCTTTTTTTTTAAAAGTAATAACAGTAATAATAATTACATAATTTATATATGTAATCTTATTACATTATCGTACTACACTTAATTAAATATATAATTAAAAAAAAATAAAAATACAAAAAAGCGCAAAAAAATGCAAAATTAGGATCAAAATGTCAGTGTATCAAATTGTAAGAAACTCTAATTTCCGTGAAATATGCAAAAAAAAAAAAATAATATTAATAATAAAGAAGTGGTAGAGCCAAGATATTATTAGTGGGCTATATTAAATCTTTTTGTTATCATAAGTGTTTTGCTTCTTTGCACTGCACAGAGTAATATGTATTCTTTATTTCTTTATTTGCTCACTGGTTCATCTGTAAAACATTGCTTGAGTTCTAAACAATCTAAAGACATTATAGGAAAAAAAACATATGCCTCATAACATAGAAAACAATATTGCTTGTCACTGACAGAAAAAATTATGATCAAGCATCACAAATGTACATAAACAAGTGGGCCATTGTTTGACTAAAGAAAAGTTTGGTGAAATCAAGTTTACAAAGAAATACATGATACATTTATATAGACTATTCAACTTTTGATTTGTAATAAAAGGAAAAGTGTATCATTAATACGCCAATACATTACATCAAACATCTCGTCATGGACTAAACAGACACTCAAATCCCTCTACTGTACGTTAAATTGAACTTGCATAGAGACCACTAAGAAAATCTTTTAGTAAAAGGTTAAATCTCTGCACCTCTAGCGCCACCAAGTGGGATTGCAAATAATAAAATTTAAAAAAAATGATTTAAATGTTTGTAAAATAATGTTGTATTGTGGCATAATAAATGCCCAGAAAATGTGAGTTCTTGGGATAGCCCTCATATATTAGCCCATTACAGGAAGCCCAAAATGTCAAAATTTCTAAAAGGCCTTAAATCTAAAGCTTCAGACAGTTGTTGAAGGCCGCTTAGAAAACTAGGAGCCCTTACCTTATACTGCAAAACAATATTTTTGTTTGTCTTGTTTTCTTGTAAAAACATTTCAACATCATTATAAGTATCAGGAGATGTTCAAACGTATCTTCAGAGAATATTTGATTATTTAATGTTCGTTTTTCAAAATGTTTATTTTTTCTTTAGTTTTATTTTATTGTTTATTTTTTGTTTGTTTTCACTTTGTTCCTTTATTCCTCCTTTTATTTTATTTTTATTAATTGTTTTTGAAAAATGGCAGATTGTTTTTTCTTGTTTTAAGCGCAAATCTAACTTTAATCTAAACTAAGTCTATACTAAAACAAGAAATAAATTCAAAATAAACTCAAGATATTATATTCTCTGAAAACACTCCTTATATTCTCTTGCACAGCTTTGCTTCTTACGTACATTTATCTTGTTTTAAGAATGCTTAGATATTTGTATTTGAAAACAAGACAAAAATACAGATATATAAAATATTTTTCAATGTTAAAGGGATAGTTCACCCAAAAAATTGTCATCATAAACCTGTAGGACATTCTTTCTTCTGCTGAACTCAAAAGAAGATATTTTGAAGAATGTCGGTAACCAAACAGTTGATGGACCCCATTAACTACCATAGTATTTTTTTCCATTCTATGGAAGTCAATGGGGACCATCAACTTTTTGTTTCTGACATTCTTCAAACCATCTTCTTTTGTGTTCAACAGAACAAAAAAACTCATACAGGTTTGAAACAACATGAGGGTGAATAGATGATGACTATCCCTTTAATAAGAGTCAAATAAATTCAGGAAGAACACATTTGTATCAATTTCTATAAAACATTATTTACGATTTTTACTGATAGACAGATACAATGTAAAAACTGAGTTGTTGTCCTTTGGTCCCCATTCACTCTGTTGTGTCTCAGGTATACAGAAGAAACATTAGGGGTGATTCTGGTGGACGACACTGATCAGACATCAGTGCTTATGGCACGTGTGTTGGAGTAGAGGTCCGGTCGGCTTCGAGAGCTCAATGATGCGGGAAGGGTGAGAGACAGGGACGGGTTGTTGTAGTGGGACGGTATGTAAGTGATCCGTTCACCCCCGTTCCGCATTTCGTCCATGTTGCGGATATAAAATGGAGAGCTGTATGGGGAGCAGGAGGGGCAGAAGCTCTGCGGTGGCGTGGGCTCCGGTGATAGGGAGAGCGGGGTGGAAGTGGTCCCGTCCACCCGGGACGTGCTGCATGTGTTGCAGGCAAACTGGGGTTGTGGGCAAACGGCATCTGGATCGGATCCATTCTTCTTACAGCAATAATACTAGAAGAAGACCGTCAGTAAGAGAGTCAGGTTTACAGAAAATACAAATAATTGCTGGTTGAGGAATATAGAATTCATTTAAATCTACAAAATAAGATAAAATAAATTAAAATAAAATTCATTCACTGAATTCATTAAAATCTATCAAAATATAAAATTATAATATAAAATGTAATTAATTTAGTAAAACTACTTCCTGCACCACAATTGTTATTATTATAAATAAAAATAAAATTAAGTTTATAAAGAATCTACATCCTACTCTTTCATTATTGATATTGTTATAAATAAAAAATAAATTTATAAATAAGATAAAAATTCATTCAAATCTATCCAAATAAAATAAAAAGTAATTCACTTTTTTTATATAAATAAAACAAGTGCATGTTTGAAATTCATTTAAAATTCATTTAAATCTACCAAAACAAAATTAAATGAAAATAAAAAAGTTAATTACATTTAAAATCCGCATTGTATCGTTGTACTAATGTTATCATATAAATAAAATAAAAGTAAGATTTTATAAATACATTTAAAAAAATTGTGGTCTTTAAAAGCAAAACAAAAATATTTAATTAAAACTTTTGCATCCTACTATTTCACCATTATAAATAAATATAAAAGTAATAAAGTTTATAAAATATAAAAACTATTGATTCACTGTTTTTAAAAATGAATTAATTCACAATATTTACTCAAATATATAAAAAATAACAAAAACAAACTGCGAATTATTTAAAATCTATCAAAACAAAACAATTAAGAATGATAATATAATATTTCAATTAAAAATCTACATGGTACTGTTTCACTATTGTAATCATTATAGTGTATCAATTAAAAAACTAAAACTTAAAATCTGTTTTTTTTTTTAAATAAATCAATTTATTGATTAAAATCTAAACAAAAAGTAAAATAACATTATAAGTATGCATATGTATAAGTAACAAATGTAAATAAATAAAATGATTTTCAGTGAAATGTCTATTCATCACTCCTTTAAGGCCTAAGAAATGAATAGAGAAAGATAACTGTGGTTATTCTTTTGCCTCATGAGTGACACGCGCTCACCTGAAGGCGACAGTAACACAGCACGACAATGATACACAGGAGTATCACTGTTGCGAGAATTCCTCCGGTTATAACCACAGTTCCAGCTGTCATCCGACCGGATCTCCATGAAACTCTAGATGCAAACAGACACAGTGACTTTCAGACCACCTGCACAAGTAAACAGGCCAGATGACCACTTTGAGTGCCATTATTTTGGGTGCAATGTAAGAATGTCTGCAAGATGGCGCTGCAAAAAAATAAATAAATAAATAAAAATCATCCATAGAGCCAACATAGTGTCTGAACTGCAGACAGACACATCATCAGTGTTCAGTCAGTTAGAAGCTGTCAGTTTCATTAAGCACGTGCTGACAGAGGAAGTGTCCGGTCAAGCAGCCCGGCAGGATTGAGTTTGACCAGCACCGCAGATTTGATTAAGGAGCTGCACTGATGAAATGCAATCATGCAGTCGGAGGGAAGAAATGAAGCCTCACAGCGGGCTGACAGAGAGAGAGAAAGAGAGACAGACACACCTGCTCCTCTCTCTCTCTAGCCACACCCATCGCTTATATGCCCACCAGACACATCTGCTCATGCTGTGTGGGAAATTACACCTCCACATCTTCTTCTCTTTTTTTGAAAAATAAAAGTTTGCTTGTTAGGAGCACTAGCCTTTTCATTCAAGGTCACAGAATGATAATTCAGTCAAATTTATCAAAATAAAAAAAAAAATTAAGTAAAACAAAATATTTTTTAATATTTTTTATTATGTTTATATATATTATTTTATACACACACACACACATATATATATATATATATATATATATATATATATATATATATATATATATATATACATATATATATATATATATATATATAAAATACAAATGCTATAAAAATCATTAATATCCATCATATAAAAATAAATGGATTCAAAAATATCAAAATACAATCATTTTAAGTGAAGTAATGAAATGTAAATTTAAACCATAACAAACAATAAAAATATACTAAAAAATCTTTTTAAAAATAATTTCTCTCAGAATAAAGCAAAAATAACACCTACAGCATGTAAAAATAATACAATTAAATAAAATTCACCAAAAAGCCTTCCCTCTGCTTTACTGTAGTTATAAATAATATAAAAAGCATTCAATTTTATCAGAGAAAACACACACACACACAGAAATGCATTCAAATATTTCAAAATACAATACTCTTTTGTAAGTTTTTAAAACAATAAACATCTCAGAAATCTTTTCTAAAATTAATTCTATCAAAATAAAGCAAAAAAAAAAAAAAATAGGATATGTGCTCAAACCTTCCCTGTTCTGGAGTTCTGTTCACAATTTGCATGTTTTAATATCCTTCATTTGTAAAAGCATCTGCTAAATGAATAAGTGTAAAAGTAGATCTTTCCAGTATAAAGTGTCTCAGCCTGGTGCATCTTTTAGCAATTCCACTCACATACGGTGTGAACGAACAGCAGTCGGGATACGGGCCGCTTCGGCTCAGATTATACAGCAACACCACAAGAACACAAGACTGCAGAAGGGATAAGACATGCAGGCTATCTGACACATGCATCAGTATTCGGACCCACCTGCAAAGATACTAAACTATTAATGAGCACTTTATGAATTATTATACACTGCTGCACTTCTTTGCATTTTTACAGGAACCTATAAGTGCTTAAAATGAAATGGAGCCTGACAGTTTAGGAGTGCAATTAATCTGGAGAAGTCGAGGGTGAATTTCGAAACGCTGCAGTTTGTGTCATTATTTATATTAATAATACAAAATATGTGTAATGATATAATACTTTTTTATAGGTATGAGAATAAATTTTTTAAAAAGTGCCTGCATATGAATTCCCTCCAGCATTAAGCTTAGAGATGCACTGTGGTACTGTGGCCCAGAATGCAATGTGTTCCACTTAACCTAAACATTTTTATTTAAAGTACCCCTATTTTTTTCCCAAATATTATTTTTCATGTAGAGTAATATAGCTGATTGTGAATGTACAAGGTGTGCAAAGTTTCAAAAATCATAGTACATGATAAATGGAGTCATCGACTAAAAGAAAGAATCGATTCTGAACTGTGGAAACGAGTCTTCAGCAATTCCAGTCTCACTTCCTGTTACAAAGCTATGTAATAATGTGATAAATTTGCATAATGCCAGCCTACGCTCTTCAACAGGAGTTCATGTTGTCGACATGTTGAGAAGATGCTGTTTTCAGCGCTCCAAATCTACTTTACATGCACTTCCAAAAGATAAGGATTTGCGCTGGAATTGATACGGAAAAACCGATGCCATTGTTACTGTTCGCATCGGTATGGAAGCTTGTTTCCTCCACAGAATAAAAAATTTAAAAAGGTAATTGTGTAAAAAATATCTCACAATTCTTACTTTTTTCTCAAAATTGTGAGATATAAACTCACAATTGACCTTTCACCGGCAGTTTGATTGACAGGTGATCTAACCAATCATAACCCGAATCCGCCATTTTGTATACAGGATGTATTTTTTTCTTCGTGACAACATGATGTGTGGCGTGAGAGCGCATGGCTTGTTGAACATAGCAACAGTAACTAAAGGGGGGCGGGACTTTGCGAAGGGTCATTTGCGAGAAAAAAAGTTAGAATTGTGAGTTTATATCCCACATTTCTGACGTTAGTTTATATCTCACAATTGCGAGAAAAAAAAAAAAATCGCAATTATCATTTAAATTGTTTTATTCTGTGGTGGAAGCAAGCTTCAATATCACTGTATATCAAGGACTGAGGAAGCTTCCAGAGCTGAAATTCAGATATTGTAATGGGCGTTTAGTTTCTGACACACACCGTAAGCAGTACACAAACAATATGAATGACGCACGTTCACACTCTTCCATCATACAGAAGTGAAGCCTCCAATGCCCGAATATGATCTTGGAACTGAGTCTGCGCAGTAGTGAGCATGAAGCGGAGCTGCGGTATCAAGGCCCCGCCCACACTCCCGCAGAATCGGTTAGTACGGTTAGTTTACTGCAGAAAAACTCATTACGCCGCTGTGAAAAACAGTTATGGAAATGTAGAAATTAAAGTTGAAAGTTGCACCGATCTCCTCCTGAAAATTTCAAAAATACCAAAAAAAGTTGTTGGTGCCTCAGTGACAATCATGACATCAAACCCCTGTGTGTATAGCATCAAATGACAAACTTATTTTAAAAAAAAATAACACTTGTTAACTTACATCAGATTGATACAAACTACCTAAAATGACAGAAAGCATCTTTGGGACAAATGTATTTGAAGTGCAATTTGATTTTTTTATTTGTTTCATGGAGATTAGATGGAGAGGGTGGGGTTTATGAGCTATACTGCATCCAGCCACTTGATCACAACAGACCAATCAGAGAAAAGTAGACCAATCACAACAGACTGGGCCATCTGACCAATCATGCCTGTATGCTTGTGGAAAGAGGGGTTTAGAGATACTGAATCCTTTATTGAACTGTTTCAGACACTGAGAAAAGAGCTGATGCTGTAATGCATATTATGAGAAAATTAAAGTGTTTTTGCCCTTGGTTGTAAGGATTATAGGGACCTTCAAAACAAAATTAGGAATCTTTAATATATCATAATAGAGGGACTTTAATGGGAGAATAAAAGTTTTTTTTCCTAATAATTGGATTTTAAAATCATTTTTATATAATAAAATGAAATAACGAGGTCTTATCAATATTGCTCTTTTTTTATGAAAAAATGAATGACTTATAATGTATACAACATTAACAATGCACAATACAGCAGTATGTATGCATAAGTGTGCAGTAATCTCCATGTTCACTTCCTGTCTAAATCTCATTCAATGCTGTCCTCCTTTTCGTACATCATTCCACAATCCTCTCTTTTCTTTTCCACTATCACTAACCCGTTTTCCTGTCGGTTTCTTTTGTACGATGGCATTTGCTGTCACAGTCATGTGATCACATCCCAGCATATTCAATAGAAACAGGGATTTTATTCTATGGTCTGTATATTTTGGATATGTCTTGTTGAGACTGATAACGGATAGTGCAATTACAGCCAACAGAGAGACTTTGGAAATGTTCTTTCTTGTTGCCAGAGAACTTTCTCATAATAGAAAGTTCATCATTCTTCAAAATGTGTAAGTTCACTCAAAAATTCAATTCTATTCCTACTGACTTTCTTTCTTCTGTGGAGCACAACATGAGATATTTTGGAGAATGTTAACGCTGCTCTTTTCCATATAAAGAAAGCATATAGTGACCACAAGCTTCATAATAACATTTGTTATTGTTGTTATGTGCACTACATACTATTAGTAGTAGTAGTTGTTGTATTGGTTTAATTATTCCTTATCAGTTCACTACATCTCAATACCTTGAAGAGGACATAAAATGCAGAAAACAAAATTTCCAAACTCCAAAAAATATATATTCACCATCCGTACTGTAAGTCCGTCCTTTAAAACTTTCATACTTTTGTGTCTCAGCAGGGTTTGTCAAAAGCTTGGGCTGCGTCCTTTTTCAAGAAACTGTCCAATCTCATATTTTTTGCCCGGTGTTTTTTATGGCATTCACCTCAGTTGGCTGCCTGTAATACATATTTTGGAAAGCATTCAGGGTTTTAAAAGATTAAAGTGCAAAGTAAATATCAAATAAATCTAATATACTGTTACTTCACAAACCTGTGGATGGGCATTTCTTATCATTGATTTTCATGAACATTTTTCAAATAACCAACTGCTGCTCCTTCTTAAGGTGTATTCACATTTACCATTGTTCAGTGAAATATTGTGTTGTTTTCATGTAAGGTGAAACATTTCCCATGCAAATTTCTCATTGGGTTCAGACTCCATCTCTACTGACATTAGACAATCGATCTTTTGCTGGAAACATTTCGCCTAAAAGCCGCATTCAAAACTCTGGTCCTGATATACTCACTGTGAAGTTTTTTGTTGTGACAATAACAACGGTGAGAAAACATTAGTTAAGAAAACAATGTGATGTGGATATATGTTTGCCTGAGCTCAAGTCAAGTCAAATTTATTATATAGCACTTTATACAACAGATTGATTAAAAGCAAGCAGCTTTACAAAATTGTCTCTTTCAATTATAATTACAATTTCAAGTTCTGCTGTAAAGCGGCTCTTGTTTTTACTACATGTGTTTGACCTTGACGGACTGAACAGAAGATGTGAACCAGAGAAGACGGAGCCTCAGAGCCACACCCACCTATTACATCATCCCCACAGACCAATGGTAGTTCAAAGGGGGCGGGGGGTTGGGGGGGGGGGGGGGGCGCTAAAGAGTGCAACACAGACCTACTGTGAGCTATGAGGCTGTTGATCAGTGGTATTTTCTTCTGCTGAAGCCATCAGCCCACTTTTTTCAACTTATTTTTAAAATAATCGTTTTTAACAGAATTCCTGATGAAAAACTACATTACCCATGATGCTGTAAAGAAAATTACACCAATCCAAAATAGCTCTTTAGCTCCGCCCACTCCCATGAATCACTGCGAATGGTGTAATTGAGTTGATCTAAACACTCTCAAAATATATGAGTAGTTTTTTATTTCTCCATCGTTTTTAATTTTATTATGGTGTTCGCAATGCTTCATGGGATTGTAGTTCTTTCCCTCACTAAAGCCGTTAAGCACACAGTCTTGTATCTGTCTGCTTTTCAAAAACTTTTTTGGCTTCAAATCAAAGTTTGTATTATTGTGACCTCACCTAGTTGGCTTGGTTCATGGCTTATAACACTTTAATGAAGACTCTTTTAAAATCCTTATAGGAAAAATGAATGGAAAAAATACTTCTGGAACCAATGCCACTGAAAAAGGGGGGCTGCCACTGTTGTGCTCTATATCAAAAGCATAAACTCTATATGGTCAGTTTCCTTTTTTCAGGACAATTACAGTCATGGCAGTTATCTGAACATTAACATTTAGTTTCAAGCAGGGTTATTTTCTAAATATATTAAAAACATTTTTGTTGCTTGAAATAAAATAAACTAAAATGCTAAACTAAAAAAAAAAAAAAAACAGAATATTGCCTTGGTTAAGTTGAACCACTAATAAACTGGAATTAAATAAACTAAATTGAAATAAAAAATGAATAGTAGTATTAAAAAATGACAAAAAATTAAATGAAAACTGAAAATATAAAAATAAAAAAGCATTCCAAATATCAATAAAACAAATATAGTATCATAATTACACTGGTTTCAAGGCACAAATCCAATTAATCAATGTTTTTTCCTCAATTGCCCTTTTGTTTTATGGCTTTGGATCTGTTGGTTCACTATGTAGCCATGCTGAAGGAACTAAATGTGATTCGCAGACTAAGAAGTAATGTAATTTAAGTACGTAATGCTGTTATTGTTATTTCCAGCTGGCTATGCACCTCTGCTAATGTACGTGTTTATGTGAAACATATACTGTGTGGAAACTGTAATGGATAACTAAAACTCAATGGTGTTTGACAAAGACATCTGGATCATCTTATGCATGCGTCGTACATCTGCCCAGTTCTGCATGTCGTGGCACGTTCAAATGCAGTTAAAGAATAAACATGCTGCTTAAATTCAACAGTGACCTATACTGTAACAATCCGTATTCTGTTCGACCTCTCAGAGCCGTGCTCAACACTCAGAACACATACTGTATGAGCCCATATGTCCTCCACAATCCCATCATGCCTCTGCTTGTATCCTGGGGGTGCATATGCCTGTAACTCCAGGATTTATAGAGGTTTCATATGAGTCCCATTCCAAGGTCAATCCCAACTGTATTAGAGAGCAGCTCCAATTTCGGACAGGTTCAAACTACTGACCTCTTATTCAGCATTTAATAAGGGACAGTGCCATTTGGAAGTGTATTTCATTTCACACGCCAACAAACCAGGCGTAGGCCGCCATTAGTGATGATGTACAGGCTGCCGACGTGATAATATGGGTGTAGGTTTGAAAATCATGGAAAGAAAAAGGGGGAAAATCAAAGATTAAAAAAAAAAATCAATTATTGAAAAAAAAATGGTATCAAAAAAAAAAATAAAAAAAAAAAAAATATATATATATATATATATATATATATATAATATATATATATATTATCATGAAAAATACTCCAGAAAATTACTATATTCATTATTCATATTTCTGTTTCAGTAATTCATCATTATAATTAATAAATATTATATTAATATTAAAAATAATAACTAAATAAATAATAAAATAAATCATAAATAACAAATAAATAACAAAACATTAAATAACTAAACAGATATAACAGCATTTAATTAAATTTTTTGATATATCCATATTTATATATTTTATATTAATAATAAATGATTTAATGTATAATTTTGCATCAACATTTTCATATTTATTATATATTTCAATACTTATTATAATAATTATTATATAATTACTTATTATTATAATTAATAATTAATTTTAATATTATATATATATAAATAAACTTTATTTATAAAATATTCATGTTTATATTTCAATAATTAATTATTATAATTATTGAATTTATAATTTAATAATAATTAGAAAAAAATAATACAACTAAACCAATCCATATAACTGCAGAATTTAATGTTGATCTATTTCATACATTTTATTTAATACATATTTATATATTTTATATTAATATTAAATCCTTTGTTGTTTTTATTAAAAAAGAAAAATGCAATCGATGCCACAATACAAAGATAAATTGCTGAGAAAAAAAACAGTGTTTTGAATGCAATCCAAAAAAAATGCCACATTGTTGGCAAGATTGTCTCAAAATAGTTATAGTTATTTGGCTCTATTATGAACTAGTTTTAATTCCTTTTTACTACATTGTCTACAGAGGGCTGGGAAGCAGCTCACTGCATTAACCACTTTCCAGCCTCTAGAGTCCATAAACCAACTCACAGTGTTTGTATGCCAGCACAATGACCTTTGTAAGACTGATATCTTGTTACAACACATGTAACTCAGTGAATGGAATATGAACTCCTCACTTTTATATAGCATTTGCACAATAAGTGTGCAGTCTGAATCAGTCTGTAACTAAATAATTTTTATTTTCTATTTCATAAATAGTTTTAAATGAATGAGTTTATCTTATAAAGCAATCAACTTAGCATACAAGTACAGATTATGCATCAGTGTAATCACAGCATTTTCAAATGAGACAGTCACTGTTTTTGCAGAATCGCAGTGAGCCTTCATCTTCTCAATAATTCAAAATAGCACTCCAACAACAATATTCTTCCATCACCGAGCATTTTTGCTCAGGTATATATGAGCTCACGCCACACACTCTGGAAAAGCTCTGTGTGTTATCTGACAGAATGCATTTGGATTTCGGCTGGCCTCAAAGCACAGATGCAATCAGCATCTAGAAAAAGTCTCATTTGAGATTAATGCAAAAAGGGATGTAAATCCATGTAATTTATTTGACATGTAATCATAAAAAATATAGCATAGGGATCTCAATATGGATTAAACCCCGCTGTTTTCCATATGAACATGTAGGACATGATGATTCTGAAATAGCGTTTCTATCAGATTTAGGATTAAGTTTAGGTTTAGAGTATTGCACTTAGGAACGGGGATAGAATAAAGCAATAAACCGCAAGAAGCAGTGGTTTGCAGTGAATTTAGAACTGCTAAGGGGCGTTAGGTGCGACGTGGAGCGAAAAGTGCCTAAAACCCCTATAGCAGTTATAAATCAAGGCTTCAAGAGGCTTATAAAACAGTTATTCCATATTCCTCTCAAGGATTCATAAAATAAGCTCAGACACAAAAATGTTATGCTATCCACCTTATTCCTACGCCCCATGACCCTTTGCGCGAATTCAGGGTGTAACGCACTGGGTACAATGAGATGACGTTTTTCTACTCACCCTTCGACCATCGAACATTAAAAGCACATTTAAAAGTGTAAAAGCATCAACAATTTACATTCAACAGACCATGAACAAGCCTAAAAGTGAGATTCTTTCCATAGCAACAACAAATGGGTTAAATATCACTGTAATATCTGTATTATGTGGCGTGTGTTGCCTTAAGGTGGGGTAAGCGATATTTCAAAAACGCCGTTTAGAAGTTAGTCGGACCGACACAACAACAAACGTGTAGCCAGGGGAGCTGACGGCCCTAGAATGTGTTTAGCGTCGTTGTTAGAGCAGTCGCCTCGCATGCTGGCGAGTGGAGTGGTTAGGATTGGAGGATTGGATTTGGAGGCGGAGCAATGAAGAGAGGGGTGCGTTTGTTTTGGTTTATTTCAAATATCTACGAGCCCCGCGCATGACATGCAAGAAAAAAAATTCAATCGTGTGCATGATTTACCAATTAGTTCCCTTGATTTACTAAATCGTGCTCGATTTACCAAACCATCCGCATGATTTATAAAAGGGAACGAAATAGTAAATAGTGTGCACGTTTTAGTAAATCCAGGGAACGAATTAGTAAATCGTGCGCACGTTTTAGTAAATCAAAGGAACGAATTAGTAAATCGTGCGCACGTTTTAGTAAATCGAGGGAACGAATTAGTAAATCGTGCGCACGTTTTAGTAAATCAAAGGAACGAATTAGTAAATCGTGCGCACAATTTAGTAAATCGAGGGAACGAAATAGTAAATCGTGCGTACAATTTGGTAAATCAAGGGAACGAATTAGTAAATCGTGCGCACGGTTTAGCAAATCGAGGGAACAAATTAGTAAATCGAGGGAACGAATTAGTAAATTGTGCGTACAATTTGGTAAATCGAGGGAACGAATTAGTAAATTGTGCGTACAATTTGGTAAATCCAGGGAACGAATTAGTAAATCGTGCGTACAATTTGGTAAATCCAGGGAACGAATTAGTAAATCGTGCGTACAATTTGGTAAATCGAGGGAA
The DNA here is from genome assembly GCA_038088235.1 of Zacco platypus. Taxonomy (NCBI): domain Eukaryota; kingdom Metazoa; phylum Chordata; class Actinopteri; order Cypriniformes; family Xenocyprididae; genus Zacco; species Zacco platypus. Next base: position 37,287,256 of record CM076086.1, on the reverse strand, counting down.
CGAATTAGTAAATTGTGCGTACAATTTGGTAAATCGAGGGAACGAAATAGTAAATCGTGCGTACAATTTGGTAAATCCAGGGAACGAATTAGTAAATCGTGCGTACAATTTGGTAAATCGAGGGAACGAATTAGTAAATCGTGCGCACGGTTTAGCAAATCGAGGGAACAAATTAGTAAATCGAGGGAACGAATTAGTAAATCGTGCGTACAATTTGGTAAATCAAGGGAACGAATTAGTAAATCGTGCGCACGGTTTAGCAAATCGAGGGAACGAATTAGTAAATTGTGCGTACAATTTGGTAAATCAAGGGAACGAAATAGTAAATCGTGCGTACAATTTGGTAAATCCAGGGAACGAATTTGTAAATCGTGCGTACAATTTGGTAAATCGAGGGAACGAATTAGTAAATCGTGCGCACGGTTTAACAAATCGAGGGAACGAATTAGTAAATCGTGTGTACAATTTGGTAAATCCAGGGAACGAATTAGTAAATCGTGTGTACAATTTGGTAAATCGAGGGAACGAATTAGTAAATCGTGCGCACGGTTTAGCAAATCGAGGGAACGAATTAGTAAATCATGCGTACAATTTAGTAAATCAAGGGAACGAATTAGTAAATCGTGCGCAGGATTTAGCCTACTATTTTTTCCTGCATGTTATGTCCGGGGCTCCGTAAATATCAACAATGTCTAAAATAATGTTTTTGATATATCGCTTACCCCACCTTTAATCAAAATGCTCATTGACTTCAGCATTGCGTGATACTATTTAAAAGTGATTTCCTCATTTTGACGGATAATAAATTGTATTTACCTGTGAAAACAAACCTGGAAAGAGAAGTGAGGATTTGAGGAGAAAAACAAGAGATTCCTCGTTCATTCCAGTGAATTGTTCATGGGAAATATCGTAAATTAAATCGGAAGAACAGACCCCAAATGTGCAGTATGTTGTCCTTTTTAATACTATTACAGCAGAATGCAAAGGGGAAATGAAAACAATCACGAGGAAAAGTATTCAGCGACTGAAAAGAGCTCTTGTCTTGATGTCACGTTAAAAAAAAACAAGCCTTAGGTTATTCTCAAGATGTCTGAAAATAAAACATGAGGGAAAACTGACGGATAAACTTTATTTTTAGGGCAACCTTTTGATTTAAAATTCAGTCTTTTTGAATGGAAGTTCCCCAAACCGGAAGTGCAACCCATAATTCAAAACTAAGTAGGCTTAATAAGGTGGATATAGACACAACAACTTGACTACAAAGTACTGAGGATTTCCTATTGGCAAGTGAAACAATACATTTGTCCTTAACTATAAGCTACGTTAAAAAAAATCGATTCTTGTCTAAATATGTAGCTGCGGATTTGTCTTCTGTATAGTTCTAGAATTTTGAACTATAACCATATGAAACCAGTCCAGTATAGAAAACACACATTCGTGTAATTAGACTTTATACCAATATAAAGTAATAAAAATATAAATCAGTACAAAATTCACACAAATAACTGGTCATACAATACAAAAAATATTCCATCAAATTCATTTGGATAAAGAATCATTCCAATCTATTTTTTTTAAAGTAATATACAATTAAAACACAAATAAACAAGAACCATGATCTGAAAAGACAATCCAATCCTACCTTCACTGAATGTCTGTATGTTTGGAGACGAACGCTCGATCACACCATCTCTCATCCAAATATCCACACAAATGGGCAACAAATTTGTTCTCCAGACCTGAAATCTGTCAGGCTACATGTTTAGATCTCTCAAGCCTGTGGTAACGTCCATGCAAGACACAGAACTAGAGAAAGGAGGAGTTACTCCCTTCGCGTGGAGAGAGACTGGAGGAGACGCGCGCGCTGAGCTGAAGCATCATATGATGGATTCTCTATAAAGGTCAGAGGCGATCATATGTCAGGCAGAGAAAATTATGTTATTAGAATGTTATTGGAAAGTCTCAAACGTATCATAAAACCTAAATTAAGACACGTTCCACTTTTAGATTTTATTTAAGCAATATTACAACAGCAAGAGTGTTGCTGCGAGTATAGCGGCCCATATCAGTAGTAAATTATATTGCTTTTATACAATAATTCAGTAAACAAGTCATTAAAATAGAGTGCGTTTCAGACAAAAATTCATTCGTTTGTTTGTATGTTTCTTCTCCAAAAGAAGCCACATCGTCAAGTTCTGCGCGCTAATATGCAAAAATAGAAAGCATTAATGGAATTACATGTTCAAGTGGAACGGAGCTCCCCCGCTCAACGCGTTCCATAACCGCTCCAGTTGTAGATCCAGTCCGGGTTTTCGTAACCGTTAATTATTTCCACCTTGTAAGAAGCTTCGGTCTCACACGCTTCTAGTTATTGTAATTGACTCTTCGCAAAGACCCGCCCCCTGTAGTTACTGTTGCTATGTCCGACAAGCCATGCGGTCTCGCGCCACACATCATGTTCTCACGCAGTGAAAAATACATTGTGGAGCAAAGAGGACACTGACAACGGGTCGACAGACATGAAACAGATTTATATTTAATATATCCTATTTTCTAAAGAAGTTTATACAATAAATAGCGTATAGTGGCTCTTTAATGTGTTGTGACAGATCGCTGTAGCTCCTTCAATCGGCTCCTGAACCATCTCTTCATACTAGTTCATTTCTAGCATCAAATAAACATGAATGAACACAGAAAGACGTGAGTACACACAATGTTTTAAGTTCAAGTTCACCAACGTTAATCTACTAACTCCCCTGACTGCTTTGTCAGACAAAATGGCAGATTCAGGGTTATGATTGGTCAGATCGCCTGTCAATCAAACTGTTTGCGAAGGGTCAATTGCTTGCTGTTGCAAACTGATTTTTTTTTTTATACTATTTTAAATGATTGTCGTAATCATACAAAATACTGGGTTAAAAAGTTTCAAAATTTCATACACTCACAGGAATCGAAAGTTTCACACATTCACAGGAAATAGCTTAATTCTTGACGGAAATTTATTTTCTGTTCATTAGTTGTTTTGTTTTGAACCAACATATAAGATTGGACAGTTGAAATTTCTCAAAACCTAATGTTACTTACTGAGGTAACGTTAGGCGGCTCTACCTTGTGAAATCTAGTCTTCTCTATACAGTTGGAAAACCAGCGGGTAGGAAAACAACATCTCTATGGTAACCAGCGGCATCTTGGCAGGGAAAAGGTCTGTGTGGGTCAGTTAACCAGGGTAATATGATTTGCCATGCAGCAGTGTGCTTTAATTCGATCCCTATCAGAGCTCCCTTCCCTCTTGCATTCGTACAAAGACCCTCCTAATGGCATGAATTACCTCGTCATCCGGCTCGTGAGAAAGGTACATGTCTGAATGCTCTCAAAAGGATCAGTAAACGGCTTTCAAGTTTCAAAAACGACACCCAAGCATCATAAAACCATCCGTTTGGTCATGCTAATCACGTAGAAATGTTTGTTTTGATGCTCCATAGTGGCTGAATACATAGATATGATGTGAAATGAAGAGTCCTTGTGTAATTTTTATGGTTTGTCACATGGATATAGGCTGCTCTAACAAACAAAAGTGTCACCACCAAAAGTGACTCACTGTCTTGTTTTGCTTATCGGGTTCATCTTCCATTATTGGAGCTGGCAGAGGTTAGCAAAACATATTAGAATTCATCAGCTGTGGCAAAGCGTATTATAAGCTTGAAGGAACAGGGAGCAGAAAGGCCCAGACTGCTTTTTGACTGCGTGTGATTTGATTTTATGCTTCATATTCAGCAAAATAGTGAAAAAATGCTGACATGCATTACATTTCATAAGACTAACCAGTTAATGGAAATGCTATCAGACTACTCATGAAAGTAATCAATTGTTCCTTTATTTGAGAATCATTTAAAATGACAGGAATCTGACAGAGTGGAGGGCCATATTGTCGTGACATGGCAAAATTATGTATATTAAAATGTAAAATTATGACATACTAAGTCATAATTGTGAAATAAAAAAATCAAGTACATTGCAATTATTGCAAAGATAAAAATGTAAAATTAAGTTATAATTATGCGATAAAAAGTCAATTGTGACAAGTCAGAGTTTTGATAAATATGACAGTATGTCATATCAAGTAATAACTGAAATAAAAAGTTAAAATGACACACCAAGCCAATGATATACTATGACAAACTTAAGTTAAAAAGTTGAAATTATGACTAATTATGAGATAAAGTGTCAATTAGGACAAGTCAAAATATTTTTTGACTAAATATGTATTATGACTTGAATTTCACCTTTTTGTCAATGACTTTCTATGCCACAATTATGACTCAAATCATAATTATGATTTCCTAAAGCACAATTTATCTTCTTCTGGCAAAGTGGCAGAAATGGACATGAAAAGTCATAATTATGATAATTTACCAAAGTATGTTTCTTTCCTATGTGGAGGAAATGGGCTTCCATGCTCAGAAAAGTGCGTTTTTCAATTAAACTTCATTAGCTTAGCGTCCAATGCTAATTTGGTTCCTGCAACATTCAGCTTTTTTTCTCCTGTTTAAATGAGGTAATATTCTTTGCTTCTCCAGCTGCTCTTGTTAAGATACCAGGCATCTTGAAGAAAGCTCATTAAGATGCCATTAACAGTAATTGGACCAAACAAGGAAGATTCAGGGCCGGCAGAGTGCTGCCAACCTGTACCCTTTCCTTGGCCACTGCTTATGCAGCATGTTATGAATGCACTTGGTTACACAACATCCTGTTTGAGTAATTTAATATTTCAACAAGTTCAGTGGAGCAAGGATCCTCCCACGGAGAATGTTGGGTCAAACTAAATATGCAAAAGGCAGAAAACAACTTACAGGAGTGGGTGGAATTTATCAAAGGTACGTAGACTAAAACAAACCAGGGGTGTTGGAAAACCACTGATTGTATTTTGTACAATATTGCGCATTTTTCTAAACAATCCAGTGAAACTAGAAAACGTCGGTCACGGTAATATGAACAGCACATCCACATGTGTTATGAGATTGTATTGGAAAATAAAGTTTGACATTGTCTTGCCTTCACAGGTCCAGAGAGCCTAATTTTCTGCGATAGGTCCCAGAAAAGCAGTTGGAGCCAGTAAATTTGCCCGTAAACTGCCCTCATACAAATACAACAGCTCCAAAAAGTACTCAGACCCTTATGTCACACCTAGAATGATATTAAATGCAAAACATCAATTATCACAAAATAAACAGAGTCAATTTTCAGTATATCTTCCTTTTTTATCCCATTTTCTTCTTTTAAAACTTTTTTTTTTCTCATAAAAGAAACATTCTGAATTGAACTTTGAACAAGCAACTTCACAAATAAAACAAATGTCCGATTTGGTTCATAGTGAATACAAAACTTTAGCATTGTGCATTCAAATAAATAAAAATAAAGAACAATCTGCTGCTGGAGAGACATAATAAAACGAACAAGAAATATATCTGCTCTGACGTGTGCTTTTGTGTCCTCTGCTGCTTTTATTATATCATTTGATACATTTCTAGGAAGTTGCAGCCAAACGAAAGAACAAAAGTTACTGAACATAACGAAAGTCCAAAATAGATTTGAAACAAACGCACACAACTTCCGGCTGGTCAGACCATGTGGTTGTAGCCCCAGTGAAAGTTGTTGTTCCCGGCAGACAGGCGTGCAGCTGGTCTCAAAGCTAACGGAGATGTGTGCTGCCGGAACGGAGTGTTTGGACCCTGTCCCACACGGACTGGACTGCTGAAGAAATGCATTATGAGGTTGGAAACTGGGGGCTGGACCGGATAAACGGGTACACCTGGAAAAACTAGGAAAACTAAGGGTGAATTGTATTAAGAGTAGATTCAAATTGCATATTAAAACAATTTTTAACCCATACCATTTAAATAAATATAAACTTTGCATATAGTATGTGAGTCGAGTAGTATGTCTGAATTCATAGTATTCATAAAACAGTAGACGAAAATTACCAGGACGACCTACTACTTCCGGCGAGATTCTGAAGTGTGCATTCAATGGACACTTTACTACACCATGAGACCACGGGAGAGGGTTTGTAAATGGTGAAGCAACTCAACTGATGCCGTAGGTCACATGGCAGTGACAAAATGGTGGATGAAATATAAATTTAATTTACTCTACACATACTATATTCATACTGGTCGCAAAGTAAGTTTCAAAAAAAGTAGTACCTACTATACAGCAAGCGATTTTCAGTCTTTATGAATCAGTCACTGAATCTCTGGCTCACCTTTTTGTTAAAAAACTCGGATTCATTCAGTAATTAAACACCGTTGTGTCTCTCGGAGAAGCAGAACAGCTCTGCTGTGGCTTTGTTTGGAGCTGATTTTATTGGTGAAATTGAGCAAACAATACAGACAATATTGTGTCTAAAATGTAACAATAGTAACTTCTTGTTTATTGAACTGTTGCATAAAATTATTACATTTGCAATCGTGCAGATATTTGCTATCATAACTATCATATTATATAAATATAAGACAAAAACACACAGGGGCATATTTTACCCCTTATATCTTGAATTTTAGCGGCATTTTAGGATTCATCATGTTTGCAACTAAACTCCATGATGACGTACAGGCCCAAACCTGTACGAGATAAGTTAAAACCATTAATAATTTTAACGCATTGCTTTCCCCATAATTAATCACACCATTAACATGTTAAATCAACAGCCATAATAGGTAGGTATAATATATAATAGGTATATAGCAACAGCAAAATATCATAGTATGGGTCAGCGTCTATGCAGCCCCATATGCAACAAACCGCGATGCACAGTGTGTTCTGACACCTTTCTATCAGAACCAGCATTAACTTCTTGAGCAATTTGAGCTACAGAAGCTCATCTGTTGGATCGGACCTTCGCTCCCCAAGTGCATCAGGGAGCCATGGCCGCCCATGACCCGGTTGGCAGTTCACCACTGTTCCTTCCTAAGACCGCTTTTGATAGATACTGACCACTGCAGACGGGGAACACCCCACAAGAACTGTAGTTTTGGAGATGCTCTGACCCAGTCGTCTAGCTATAATTTAGCTCATCAAACTTGCTCAAATCCTTACGCTTGCCAATTTTTCCTGCTTCTTACATATCAACTTTGAGGACAAAATGTTCACTTGCTGCCTAATATATCCAACCCACTAACAGGTGCCATGATGAAGAGATCAGTGTTATTCACTTCACCTGTCTGTAATGTTATGCCTGATATTTAATTAATAAATAAAAACAGAAATTATATTTAGAAAATTAAGATTTTTTTGGCTTTGTGACAGCAGTGATGTGCTCTACCTGGATAGATGCCGTTGATCTGGATCGGACCAGGGGTGAGGGGGCTGGTGCATGTGGTTGAGACGGGCTTTGGTTTAGTTGGAGACACACACATCTGCAGTTCACTCACTGTTGCTTGAACAGGTGGAGGAGTAGACAAAATCTCAGGCTAAAAAAAAACAACAAAAAAAAAAAAAACATGAATACTATTAAACTTACACAATGTCTACACCAGACACGAGCAGCACGACACGACAAAAGCAAACAGAACCTATTATAATCAGTCTACCGAAATTGAAATTCCCGATGGTAAACTGATGCCCGTTCCATTTCTGACGTATTTTGTGCACTCATGCTACTTCTAATATGAAGGATAATAGATTTGCCACAGTCGCTTTGTCACGTCTGGTTTGGACAGCTTCTAGCTGTTGTGGCACAACAGGACAACAATGGATGGTGTAGACAACGTATAATGTCGCCATTTAGATAATTATTATTTTTTTAATTGTTTGAAGTGTCACGTCAATTTCAAACCTGAAGTGAGTAACTTTTTGCCTTCCTACCATAACCAAATGGCATTCAAAAAAAAAATTCCATCAGTCATGAGTCAAACGATCAGATGGCCCCGCCCCAAACTCACACCATTGGTTGAGCTACTGTTGTTATGTCGGGCTGGTCAGAATAGAGGGGATCTTATGATTCTTACATTTTTGTTCATCATGATAACCTTCTCAAATTAACACATCCTTTATGAATTACGAAGTCAAAAGCTACTTGTAGGTTATACTCCAACAACACTGAGGTCACATGACTTCAATATCACCATCACTAAGCTTCTGACAACTCTTTCAGTCTTTGTTTAAAAAACATTATCCCATTATAATTATTTGCTGTTTATTAGGACTTATAAAGCAGATAATGCCTTAATCTGCATGACCTTATTCTATATCCCTTAATCCAATACCTAAACTTAACCTTACTAACTATTAAGTTTAAGTCAAAAATGGTAGTTAATAATTAGTTGATAGTGAGAATTGGACCCTAATCTAAAGTGTGATCAAAGTCTTCATTGAAAAAAAATATTAATAATATTAAGTATTTAAGCAAGAATTAAATATTTTTTATGAATATATTTCCAAATATTTTCAATATTAACAATACAAGAATATTGGCAATTAATATAAAGTATTTTAGCTCTTATTTTAACAAAAAAAAGAGAAAGAAATGGCAACTGCGTATTTATACACTAGATTCTGAAATTTCATACTGCAAATAGCTGAAAATGGCTATTGCATGTCTCTCTTGTAGAAACTTGCCTTTTTCCGATAAACCGTTCAGTTGAATGATTAAGCAGATGAACCTCTGCAGAGAGGCTAATTAACATTCTCATCTAATCAGCGCACAATTAAGATCAACTGCCTCCCAAAGGGCTCAGCAGGAGAACGGGGCTGTAATGGGGAACAATACGTCAGGAGATTGAATCTCCAGACGCACAGCACCTCATGTCATTCTGAGCGACGACTGTGTGCTAAACGCTGTGACTGTGAGGAATGAAAGGCTGAAGCCTGGAGGTTTATTCACGAGCAGATTTTACCTCAAAAAACCATTTGACACTCAAAAGAGATGGCGTTCTTACTTTGGATTCGTCTTCTGCCTTGACGTCAGGTTTATGTTTCGTCTCATCCGTTTTGTCCTCTGCTGTCCACCCCTGATCCCATTCACTGCATTGCAATGGGTTTTTACCCTGCAGAGCCTCAATCGGAATTGCTTTCTCACTCTGAAAGAAAATATGAGGTTTAAAGAAATGAATCCAAAATATTATTGTACATATGTGGAATACGACTCACTTCAGCCGCAGTGTTGACATCAGGAACATTTATAAACTCGAGGGCAGGAAGGTCCAGGCTTGGGTCCACATCAATAGAGGAGAAGTTGCTTTCTCCATTTTCAGAGCTGGAACCCTGGAAAGAACAAACCAGAGTTCAAAATGAACACTCGCAAATTACTTTGGTCATTTGGCCACAAACTTTATTAAAAAGTTTAAATTAAATTGTGACAACTGCTTGTCTTACAATTGGAAGTTGTTTGGATATGCTAAATGAACAAATGCTAAATGCTAATCAGACCCTTGCTAATTGGTGGTGAGTAACAAAATCATCTAGTAGATCATCTGAATTCCTTGTAAAGTGCTTGTAATTTTGCCAAATTCCATATGGCAACACATACAAGAAACATAATTCAATTTGTAAAAATGACAAATTCCTCAATTCAGAAGTGTATTGTAATTCATAGAAATCTCGAGCTGCTAGGCTTACGGCCCATCAGTGCTGTATCATGACACTGGATGCTTGACTAAAGGTACCGTTTGAGAGGAGCTTGAAGATCCATTTCCCTGAGAGCGGATCTCTATATCTGCAGAGGATGTGGAGGGTGTGAGAGACTCCTGTACATTCTCGAGCTGATCATCTCCGAGGTAAGACGTCAACGGATTGAACTGCTCTGACATCTAAAAAACCAAACGAAAAGAAACAAGCAACCACTGGAGATCAGATTTTCATCAGGTTTTTACGGTTATTGGGACTAAATGAAGATTTGTGTCCAGACCAATCCATAAGCGGTAATGCAGGGAAGGGCGTGGCCCTCTTTCTGTAGGGCGAGGTGAACGTAAACATCCTCCTCGGTGTTCGTGTCGCACAGGTAGAGCAACAGGAAGTTGTTCTGGTAGCTGTGAATGGCAGCCACCAGAGTGCGCTCACAGCACATCCTCTGGAAAGAGCTGATTGCACTCTGAGTCCAAATGCTCTGAGAAGAAAGCCAAGACATGATCCAGTCTGTATTTGAAACAATATCTCTAGAACAGCACTACTGCATGACAAAAAACATACAACACAACAATAGTAGTCAGATTCACAAATAAATGACTCTTGTGAGGTGGGTCTTTTAACAAATCGTTCAAAAAGACTCATACGCTGCTTCCAAAAATCAAATTCTTCCCAGATGACCTGCTACTTCTGCTGAGATTCTGAACAGTGCATTCAATGGACCCTTACTATCCCATGAGGCCACGGGAGTTATGAATTTATGTAGATGTATGAGTGGCAGTGAAGCGACGCAATTGACGCTGTAGGTCATGTGACAGTAACAACATGGCGGATGTAGTAGGTCCGAATTTCATTCATACTACCATAATTCATACTATATAGAACATATTTTGTTAACCGTCATGAAGTAAATTCAAGTGTAGCATCTACTCAGACAGTAAGCAATTTCGGACACACCGATAAATTTTGCGGTATTAGCCTGACGAATCATTCTCTCAGAATCACATAATTCATATTATAGTATTATAGTAATATTATAGTTATGATAATAATATTATATTACTTATTAATATTTTCAATTAGCTTTTATTTTGGCAATTTTGTGTTGCGCTATTGTAATTCGTCACATTTTAATGTTTCTATTTTAGCTTTAATTTTATTTCAGTTTAGTACTTTATATTTTATTTGACCTTTATTTAAATGAATTAACGAAAATTATTTTTAATAGTTATAGTTAACAATAACAACACTTCTTACCGTAATGGGCCGAACTCCAGCTAACATTGCTGGGACAGCCTGAGCCGGGAGGTCAGCGTAACAAGCCCTGGAAAGATTTTCACATTATACAGAGCAGCAGAGATACAAACATATATGTCCTAATACATGAAATGGCAATTTTGATTTATAACAAATGATGAACTTACTTGAGAAATCTGAGGCTGTTTCGTTCCACTTTTGTGATGTCTCCGAAGTCGACGTAATACACCTTTACTTCAGTATCACTGAACACCTCATGGATCACCACCCGGTAGAACCACATGTCTCTTGGGGCCACACAGCACACCTGACCTGGCCGCACATAGGCATCAGGTAGCCGGTATCTTTCCGCCACATCTGGGTAGGAGTAACAGCTCCTGGAAACAGGAGTTGGGAATGATTGGAATAACATACTACTCAGTCCCAGCCCATATAATGATGAAATGAATCAGCGAGATACCTCATTTCAATCATCATGTTCTCCAAGGCTCTGGCCTCCTTGTTTTGGCTGAAACGGATGTAGAAATGGCTGGGTGACTCTGTCTGCTCCACCAGGACGGGCACCAGCTCCCTCTCCTTCCTGCGATTTGGTGGCTTCAGCTTCTTGCAGCGCACCGCGTCCGGAGGAACCGCTGAGACATGACTCATCAACTCTGGGAAAAGATCCCCCATCTACAACAAACAGCCACACACGCGTTGTGTGTAAAGTCAGATTACATTCTTATAATGTTTATAATTACAATTGTACATTTTATTAAACATACACAATACTTGCATATATGTGTTCTACACTTCACTATATTATATATGTGAGTGAATATGTATACACACACACACATCATATATATATTTATAAAAAATATGTTATGCTATTAATCAATATGACAGAACTAACAGTTAATTTTATTTATTTACTTAAATTATATATTGACATTATAAAAGTGCAACACTTTGTAAGTTTACTTTAGATTAATATGGGAGGAAATGATAATGGATTATCGCTAATGGCTCTCAACCTGATGGATGGTTTTATTGGCGACTCTGAGCTCAGCTTCAGACTCTCGGGGTTCTTTGGAGAGCTCCACCTCTTTGCACTCCCAGGCAGACTCTGCACAGCTAAAGTAATAGGCTTTGCTGGAGGGATTCTGGGATTCGTCCGTCGGACTGGAAGTGGTGCCGTGACCCGGGGATAGTTCTTGCAAAAGAAATATATCACAATCAAAGTCTCATTAAAGGTGATCAATGAATCTGAAGCACTCGTTTGTTTTGATCTAATTAACATAACTCAAATAAGGAAGGCAAGTACCAGTTTTAGCGGGTTGTGAGTCATTTGGTTTGAACTCCACAACCATCCAGTGGTTTTCACTCTCGTCAGCACCTCTTTGGATGGAAAATGTATCGCTTAAAGCCCCAACCATCTCAGTCACACTTTGAAAGCCACACTGGCTCACCGGCAACTCCTCACCATGCATTCGCTAACAGCAAAAAAACAGACCACAAGTAAGTTTTCATAGAGTGATACAAGATTCTGACCATCATGTCATGGTTTATTTTGCCAAAACCTCTGGCTGACTACATATTAAAAAAAAAAAAAGTTGAATGCCCCCAAAAAATACAAAATACAAAAATGCAAAATACAATTTCTTAATTTCTTCTTCAGATATTAACTCAGATATGTACTAGACAGGCTTTGTGATAATACCTTATATTCTGTGGGTAGATTGTGAATAGAGATCCCATTGCCATTTTCAGCTACAACCTGAAATAAGATCCATTTCTCATAAGCCAAGGTGAGAAGATGAGACAAGAAAGGCTGAGTTTTAAAGCTGTTATGTCTGACCTTCCGTAGCTTATCTTTCAGCTCGTGGCTGACGGTGCCAGCGGTGCCCTGCTCGAGAATCTGCTGTCTGAGCTCCTCTTCAAGCTGTAAGAAGATTTACCCTGACAGTGTTGATTTATTTATAGAAATATCGCACTTACCTCACACAAGCACGGAGACAATTTTCGAACCTTAAAAATGGTTTCTTCAAAAGAGTGCTCTTTCGTCACAGGCTCTGGTTTAGGAACAGCAGGGGACAAGGACGAATTTTGCTGGTTCAGCTTTGGCGGTGAAGTTGCTTTAGGACTGAATCCCACCGGCTTCTGTTTTGCCACCAAAGGAGATGGCACTGCAGAATATAATGAAGAGCAATCATCATGCATAAGATCATCAAATTAGGCTTTTATGTAATCAACAGATCTGGACCAAAAAATGTGCATGATCCTATCCATGTCTATAAACTCCAATTTCATATACATACACTTCTTGAAAAGACTCGGCATCAGATTTTGTGGCATTACGGAGCTTTTCAGAAGTAGTTGCGAGCCACTCCGACTCTGTTGCATAATTATGAAATCCGTGGCAGCCGCAAGCATCTCGAAAATGGAGTAGAAGCCGTATTGAGTGACCTGGAGAGGCTTTCCGAACTGCGCCGTATACCTGGATTCCAGGTCTGATAATCGAACCGGTCCATGAGATAGTAATTGTTTTAGTTGGCTACGCAGTTGAGCAGGCAGGGCGGGCTTTGCTTGGCCACGCCGAGGGAGAAAAATGGGCTGATGGCGTGGGTAAGAGGTGTGGAAATTCTTCAGATTTCCCCTCCGATTGTTGACTTTGGGTTTGTGGTCTCGTTGCTTGGACACCAGCTCTTCGATGCCTTTAGTGCTCTCGTCTCCAATGGCTGCACATGGAAAAGAACTTTAACTAGTGGTGTAACAATACACAAAAATTACCTCAGTTTTTTAGTGACAGTTTGGTATGTTTTCAGGACAGCAAGGGGAAAAACAAAACAAAACAACAAAGATGTATATATATATATTTCATCTGTGGAACACCAACTGAGACAATTAGAAAAATAATCCATCTTTGAAAGTTCATATACTGCAAGTGGCTGGGTGCTTCAAAGTTAATATATCAAAAACAATGCAAAATGAACATTCATAAAGCTCCAGTACATTTATAAATGTCTTCTGAAGCAAAACAACAGGTGTGTGTGAGAAAAAAATATTAATATTTTGAACTTTAAACAATAAACCATCAGTTCCAGCAAACTGGAACATGTGTTTGCTTGACAAAAACGCAATGCAAGCGAGAGAAGAGACGGTCCTCTGTGCTTCTACAACCTTCACATTATGCTTTCATCACAAAATGCTAGCATTTTTCCCATCAAACGCAAGTTTGACAGTTGGCCTGAACCCATGGTTTATAATTTAATAGTTTAATTTTAAAATATTAGTATTTTTCCTCATAAAAAAAAAATCTCTGCGTTCCAGAGAAGAAAGAAATTCATATACATCCGAGATGGCATGAGATTGAGTAAAAGATGAGAGCATTTTAATTTTTTGGGTGAAGTATCCCTTTAACTGACAAAGTCAAAACAAAACAAAAGTACTGATGACTCATCTTGCACTCAGGGGCGTATTCAATGTTTGTCCAAACAAATGATCTCTAGACTGAGAAAGCCCCTCCCCCTAATATCAAGCACTTCTGACTATCAATAGCACATATCAAATCATACAAATGGTATCTTTAAGAAATTCTAGCATGGATATACAATATAGACATTCTCTAGGCCATAAACAATGATTTACCAGCAAACAAAAGGGATAAAATACTGATGTTACCTTTTAAAATGATGCTGCCATCAAGGTGGTAGTCCAGGTGCACAACATCCGGCATTTCCTTGACCATATCCAAAACAGTTCTAAATCCCAGTAACCTGAGGGGGATGGGGAAGCCCAGCATGGTCTGGTAGTCTCTCTTGAGCTGCTCAGGGGTCAAACCACGCTTAGCCGAGACCAAGAGAGAGCGGACATCCTTCTTCAAACCCGTGAGGAGCTGGTCTTGGGTCATTCTGGCAGTGGGACAGAATTTACGTGCTGACAGAAACATGAAAGTTTTAAAGTAACCAAATATTAGTTCATCATGATGCCAACATACGAGCTAACCAGCGAAATAATAAAACACAAAAAAACACAAAATAAATCACTGTTCATTGTTATTTAGGCCTATTGAGAATATTGCTTTAACGCATCGTCTTTTAAATCATACATATACTTTATATGCCTATCATTGTGGTTTATAGACAACTGGTTACCTTTTGTGCAAGATAAACGCGTTTTCTCGTTCCGTGCAAATCACAGGATAGGCCACGTCTCTAAAAATCGCGAATTTTGCATCACAGGTGCACTCAATGGAGCCGAGCGGACGTCAAAAATATCCTCCGAAATGAACTTTTAAAAGTGCAGGTGAAACTGTATTTCGTTAGCGTCTGAGGGCCGATACAGCAGATTCACCAGCACGTGCTTCATCAGCTGTCAATCAAGCTGCTCGTGCTCGCGCTCATAGCTTCATACTATTTCTGTGGTGCACTTTTACTTTAATTCACATGATTTTTTTTAGCTAAAAGTGTGATTTTACATTTGACTCAAATTAAATAAAACTACAAAATGTGAAACTACGGGAGCCACGTGTTAAAAACACGTCACATGCATGTATTTAGTTTGTTAAACATTCTTTTTACATATTTTTTTTAAAGCAAATTATATTATTCACCAATTTATATTTAAACTGAAGCATTTTCAAGAAAAAAGACTGATTTAGCTAAATAGGCCTAGTATTTTTTAAAAAGTCTTACTTATTGTTTTAGTTACTTGTTTTATGTATTTGTTTATTTTATTGTTAAAAATACACACACACTCACACATTGGTATTAAACAAAAATCTTATGAAGAGAATATCAACTAATGGTCTAGTAAGCTGAATAGAAAAATATAAAATTGTCTTATTTTATTAAATATATTTTTCTTTTTCATATAGAAGACATTCAGAAAACATGCCAATTAGACTTTTTGTAACATGTTATTTTACATTCAGTGCGTCTAACAAAACGGCGTAGGAGGCTGCCAGTGTGAAACATTCATTAGAAGAGTTCAAACACTCCCTCATCCTCATAATCCTGCACAGGCCCACAGAGATACTCCCCTTCAGAACACACGACCAGATGAAACCTCACAGCAGACGCTCCGCTCACTGATCGCCGAGATGGAGAAAAGAGCAGAAAAATCTCATCATTCTTCAAGATCTGTTCGGACAAAGAGGGAGCCATCACCTTCTCCTAAAGAGAGGAAAACCAAAGCACCCAAATCCGTCAAGCTGCAAGAGCCCCATAGAAGAAAAGAACAACCAGAAGTAACAGAAGAAGAAGAAAGTGGTGAAGCCAAAGAGGCTCAAATCATCTCCAGCAGCACTATTGTAAATGTAGACAGCGTGAGGGAGCGAATAAAAGAAGACCGAGAGGAGTTATTGGGGTTATTGGAGACTGAGAGGCCTGGAGAAGGTAAGTTTGGATAAGAAAATATGAAAAAAAGATGGAGAACCTTCTGTCACTCATTCATTTTTCTCAAAAGGCTTGAAGAAGAGATATCTTGGAGTTTGTGAGCTGGTTCTACTCGTTTTGGTCCTGTCTGTGGTGATCTTCTTCTTTCCTATTTCAATCTGGTTCTGTTTGAAGGTATGCTTTCTGTTTTGGGGATTAAATATTACAAATTAAGATTTTTTTGATAACTCTGTTCATTTCCAATAACTGTCACTTATAACCGTTATCATAAATATTATTTTTAGATTGTGAGAGAACATGAGAGAGCTGTGATATTTCGGTTGGGGCATCTACTGCAGAAGAGACCCAGGGGCCCTGGTACATTTTCATTTTCATTTACATATTAACACTTCTACATATAGTATGTTTGCATTTTTTTTTGTGAAGAATTTATTATACAATTTTTATAATTAATACATCTAATTTTAAAATATTTATTAATAATTAGTGTTGCCAAATCAATTAATCGCATCTAACATATAAGTTTGTAAATATTTAATGTGTGTACAAGTATATGTATACATATATATATATATATATATATATAAAATGTATGTTTATATATAAACTTATGCTATGTGATTAATCAATTTGACAGCACTATTAATAATTTAATTAAAAAAATTACATCAATTTATCATTGTATGCTAATATCAATAATTAATAATTGTCTTTAATATTTCAGTGTTAATATGAATTTTCTGTTATTTAAATATGTTAATAATAAGAAAAAATCATTTTAACATTATTGTAATAATTTAATATTTTTGCATTTTATTACATGCATGTTTCCTTTTGCTTGCAGGGCTGATGTTTCATCTTCCATTTTTGGATTTGTGCCATATAGTGGACATTCGTATGAAAGTACTGAAGATTCCTCCTCACACGGTAATGTAACAAAAAGCCTCCATATTATCTGTATGTGTAAGTTTGCATTGTATTTTCTGAGACAACGTCTGAGTCATTAAATGAGGTGAACTCTAAAAAGCTGACTACGACAAAAACCATCCCAATTGACGCATGTATGTAAACATGAGGGAGGCAGTTAATCTGGAAAAAAAACACCCTTAAGTCTCTAGACTGGGCTTGTAGCTCAAACAGTGGATCATGGTGCTAGCAACAGCAAGGTCATGGGTTCAATTCCAGGGAAAACAACTGATAAAATGTAACAGTGTACCTTGAGTCGTGAGCGTCTGCTAAATGAATAAATGTAAATATAGAAATGGCTCAAATGTTTCTATACAAGTCAATAAGATTTTTTTTTGTTTTGCCAATTTTATCATCCACCAATAAAATTGCAATCCTGAAAAAGAATAAACACCTCTGTTTAACAAGCCGTATGATTTGAAGTATCTTTCATGTCATTACAACTTCAGGTGGTGACTAAAGATCTGGTGTGTACCGAAGTGAGTGCGGTGTGTTACTATCGTATCGAGAACGTGTCTGTGTGTTATTCATCCCTCGCCGGTGTCCCAGATGTGCTGCAGGCTCTGACCCAGGTCTCCGTCAGAGAGATACTGGCCCATCATGCCTTCACTGATATTTTGCTGGACAGGAAACAGATAGCCCAGGAGCTTCAGGTAGACCTATAGATACAACACCTCATGAGGGGTTGAAATAAGGATTTTTTATGAAGTTTTCATTTGTTGCGCAGGTCACTTTAGATTCCATAACCTGCAGGTGGGGAATCAAAGTGGAAAGAGCGGAAATGTAAGTACGTAAATAACAGATTAAACTCTAAAGGACGTTAAATGAAGTTACTCATAATGTATGTCCACCGTTGCAGAGAAGAAATCAGTCTTCCACCAGAGCTGCAACACAACTTTGCTGTGGAGACCGAAGCAAGACGTCAGGCACAAGTCAAAGTAAGGCTAAATGGGATTCAAACCAACAACCCTTTAGTTACCGCTCTATAACCACTGTGTTTCGCTGTATCTCAGGTGATCGCAGCGGAAGGAGAAAAGGCGGCTTGTGAGGCTTTGAAAGCCTCTTTGGAGTCTCTCTCTGGTTCTCCGCTCGTCGTGCACCTTCGACTCTTGCAGCTCCTCCACAATCTGCGCTCTGAGCGGCCCGCTGTGGTCCTCAACATACCTCCTGATGTCCTGACCCAATCCATCGACCTCGCCAGTTTGATCCGACCTGCTAATCAAGGCCTGACCACAGGTGACAGCTCCGAAGAGAGTACCAAAGACTCACCAATGATGTAAATGCAACATGATTGTCAGTGTTTACTTATAAATTCATGGACAGTTTCATACAACTAATTTTACGTATGTATGATATATTGGTATTATATCGGTTAATGGCCAATATTCAAGATTATTTCAATTTATCAGTATGGTAATTATTTGTTCATGCTCATTTCTTCCTTTTTATTTAAATTATCTTTGCATCTTCTAATGCTCACTTAATGTTAATCTTTAAAAAGCACTTTAACTTAATAACACTGTTAAATGTAATCTTATTGATTAACGATATGTGCAATACAAGTACACTTCAAATACAGATGTGTCTATTAAATACTTTATTATTTTACCCAACATAAGTATTGTTTTTATTCGCATTTAGCGTTTCTTGGTGCCTCTGGACAGTTTTGGGCTGGGTTCGGGTTTCTGACTTCTTGTCTTAGCTTCAGAAGTTGGGACAGGGGTGCTGAGGGTCTTGGGTGCTGTTGTAACGTTCTTCTTGCTCACTGTCAAAAGGATATATATAGGCAGAAAACAGAAATGGGTCAGTTCATATATATACACCACTTACATTAATAAAAAAGGACAATTTCTTGGTTTTGTTTACTAATTTTACCATCTTTCAACTATATATCAGGGTTGCCAGGTTTTTACAAAAAAAACCTGCCCAATTGCTACCCAATCACGTCCCGTCCCATGAAGTAAAATCTGTGTTTTTTTGGCAGGGTTCCCCTGGTAAAATTAGTATTCCAGAGGCTAAATATTATCTTATTGAGGTCGCTTCAACCCACGGACATGAAAAACAACCCGTGGCAACACTGTTAAAGTAGCCCAATTCCACAGGAAAACCGCGGACTGCTATATACTGACACCTAGTGGCGTGGATGCAGCACATGGTTTCAACGTGGCAATTATGTTATTTTTAACGTATATCATCTGTTGTTAAAATTGGAAGACCAACGACCAATAATAAGAACTAAAAAGGTCTGCCAACACAAATGAAGGTGTCACATTTACCGCTGTTCTGCAAATTTTCATTGGCAAAATCCAAATTTAAGTAGGAATGATTACTGACTACACGATTGAGAATAATTTCCCCACACAGATTTCACAACAGGTCACTCAAATTTATCACACTGACCAACAGAAAGCTGCTTGATTTGAAAGTTACTTCTGTATGAGCAGTGACTCATATTTTGTTACACTTTAAACAATGGACAAAAGACAATAGACCGTTGTGCCCACAAAATATGTCGCGGCACATTTAGTCTTCTTCGATATCTGAAGTGTAACTGTAGCATCTGACACACTTACACTTGGTCTCCACACTGGGCCGAGCCTGTAGCTGCTTCTCCAGATCTTGTATCTTGTCTAGAGCTGCCTGCAGGTCTTCCTCTGCCTTTAATGCCCGTACCTCTGCACTGATAGCTCGCGTCTCTACCTCTCTGCAAAATATAGCTTATGTCCAGAAGAACTATAGATCTGATTAAAAAGAATATAAGAACACAATGCTAATACTTACAGAAGCTCTTGCTGAAGAGTTCTCACTGTTTCTAATGCATTGAAGGCATCCTGGGCATTTTCAGTGTGAGGAGACAGCACAAGTTCTTCAGTCTAGATGAAGATTTTTATGATTAATGCTTTACACTACGTAGATGGGATGCTGATCACATGGAGACGATATGGCATACTCACCCCTGTAAGTTGAACGGTGTCCTCTCCTAAGTTCTTCTCAATGATACTGCCATCATGACCAACTAGCTTGATGACTGAGCCATCTTTGTCATGTCTGCTGGCCTTTTCATCACCCTGTGGAGGTGATTTGTTGGCATTTAATAGTGTTATGGGTGCTAATCCATTGGAACAAGCTAGCTATAAGGCTAGCAAGCAAACAGCTTATATGAAAAAGTGTTAGTTACATATTCATTAGCTCTTTGGAAAGAATAAGGCTCAATGGCTGGTTCCTCTTCTTCTACTTCAGTAGATTCCTCTAGTTGTTGCTCAAGCTAAGATGATGTACAAGGAAGTTATTCACATTTTGTACTATTTAGGATAACTGTATTCTAACAGAGAGTCCATGTTCATGTCACTCACAGACTGTGTTACAGTTTTTCCAGACAACTGCAGCTCTACCAGGCTTCCCTTCACATTTGACAGTAGTATCCGGCAGGTGTCCACCCACTCACCACACTCTTTCTGAACATACACAGTACAGAAGTCATAATGACATTTCGGGCGGGATGTCAATATGTATTGCCACTCAAGAAAGAGATCTTAATTGAAATGATCAGAGGGATTGCTAAGCACCTGAAGTTTGGCTAGTTGCTTCAACTCCTTCTCTGTGTCCTCCTGAGTCGAGTTCTTCCGGATCGCCTCCTCTATAATAGCCTGACAAGAGCTGCAGGACAAGTCGTGTAATGAATTTCCGCTTAACTACAACCAGCGAAGGTGTATCCTCTCCAGTTGTTGAGTTTAGTGAGGTTACCTTGTGATATACTTGGAAAAGTAGTCAAGCTTGCCCGAGAGGTTCCTAGCATCCTCCTCCAGCTTCTCAACAGACACATCCACTATGACGTTCAATTCTGGTGTTTGAAGATATGGCTCCTGGTCATCTGCATGGACTGGCACCATTAGTAGCAGAAGGTCCACCATCCAGCGAATCAGCTTAATGTGAAGTGAAGTTACCTGCCAACATAAGACAAGATCTTTACTCACGGCTTAGGGCAGAGGCGTCCAGTCCACCTTACAGAGTTTCACTTGAATCTTAGGTAAGACACAAGGTCTTCAGGATTACTCTAAATGTCCAAGGATGCATTTTCCAAAAGCATAAGTATATTGTAGAGACCATTGGCTTACAATGCTTTTGGGAAAGACAGCTGTCCTGCTCTAAACTATGTGATGATGCTTGTCTTGTCAAACCCAGGTCAGTTAAACTCTGCAGGGAGGTGACTTTCAGGACCCCTGACTTAGGGCATGAAAGAAACGTTGCACAGGCCTGGGGTGTACCTCGTCACGAAGCCTCATGTTTTCACAGTCGAAAAAGTTTTCTTGAGAGAACAGGAATTCCTTCATTGTCTTGAAGACATCATCCAATTCAATCCTGTCACAGATACATAAAGGGAAATTGGACAGTTTAACCAGGAACATCAAGTCTTGTTCAAGTCAGAATCAAGTCTTGTGTGTTTCATGCATTTTTTCCAACTTTCTGCCCATGTAGATCGTTCCAAATCAATCACTTTCAGTTACCAATTTAGGCAGTAGATAGCAAGTTACTCACTAGGTTTTTTAAGATAGCTATAATGTTTGTCCCTTACTTGGTGTGGGGTTTCTTTTTAGCCCTGTCACGTTCCAACTGTGTGCTGTCCACTATCAGAAGAGCCTCCTCAGACAGATTCATCATGTTGGCGAGAGCTTCTTCTAACTTAAGCGAATCATCCGAAGATTGCTCCTCTGGAAGTTCCCTCAAGGCCTTTAACTTTCTCGACCAGAACTCCATACTTTCAATAAGCAACATTAGCGTTGCGTGAATACCTGCATTAATAACCAAGAGCAGACATTGATATCCATTGGAGAAAAAAGAGACTATGTCAGGAACCAAAGGCCTTGGTTCTTACCATTTTCTCCATTGATACGGATTCCCAGTTGATTCTGGAGCTCAGTGATGGTCTTTGCCAGCTCCCTCATGGCCTCTTGGCCTTTAGGTGGCTCTCCATCTGGACCAGGGTGTCTTCTAAAGAGCTGGAGACAAACCTCAATCCAGGACTCTTGTAGGTTTGTTAACATTTCAAGTGTTTCCTGACCAGATACTAGGTCCTCCCCTCCATAACGCTCACACTGCGGTGTCAACACCTATAGTTGGACATGGATAGCTATCATTTTTATATTTAAAGTGGAAAGTGGAACACTTTTACAGAGATAATTGAGTAGGAAATAAAAAGGATTGCTAACCTTTGACCATTGCTTCAGGTCTTGAGACAGCTCATCTGCTGAAGACTTGTCAACTTTCATAGTAGGGTTCCTATGTGTCAATAAAAAATAAATAAATAAATAAACAAAGAAAAAAAAAAACAGAATTTGCTTCACTGACCTTAATTTGTCTTCATAAAATTTGTGCCACTTGACAACGTTAGCACTGACAGATTTTATGGTCTCGCATTGGTGGCTTTCAGCCTTTCTGAGATTCTTCATTAAGTTGGTCATTGTATCTTTCCATCGGTCAGTCAATTCCATGATATGGGATACATCCTCAGAGTCCTATGAATAAAAATAACATGAATATAACCATTAGTTTACATGTTAAATTCTTGACAGACGGAGGTTAGAAATATTGTAAGTGTTTCTACCTTTGTTGTAAGAAAACCAGTGAAACGATCTGCAGTCTTGGCCCAGGTCTGTTCACTAATATTTAGCCGTCTGACCAGATGAAGTTTATTTATCTTTATTATCTGAAAGAAATATGTGAGACATTTAGACTCAAATATTAAAAATTCTGTCAATATGAGAGTCAATTGTGAGTTAGTGACTTGTAAATAAAACGGCGGATGACAGGCAAGAAAAAAATGGCGATAATAGTATTTGGACTGCTTTTTACAGAAAATTTGCAGAAATAAAAGAAAATGTTTTGGATAAAAGTCATCGAGATTGTTATGCTTCCATCTTGTGTCAACTCACTTTCTGATTTGGTATCATTTCGTTCCACGTGACAATTGCGTGCACGATTGACCTCGGGGTTCCCCCGATACAACAGGATTTCTGATCATTAATACTCAACATGTTGGATATTTATGATTTCAGTCACTCTTAACACACATCACACCACAGGAAAATCTGATAATATAATCTGTAGAACCATCAAGATAATCGGGACTTTACCAAGGTTTTCGGAAGGGGAGAATTGGGCCTAAAAGAGGCCAGATTATCTTGAAGTGTGTGGGTGCCTTAACATGTCAAGGAGAATGGTCACCTTGACTGCAAGACTGTAGGTGGCTTTTCTCCAAAGGTCTCTTTCATCATATAGTTGGGACATCTGTCCGTCAAGTCTCCTCCTCTGCAGCTCATAGAGATCATGGTACTCTGCTACAATACTGCAGAAAATGAATGTTATTTCAACCAGCCAGATATATAATATTTCAAAGAATCAATATGAATCTGTAGTAAACACTCTGTTCACACACATAAACCGGTTTAACGATTATTCACGCACTTTGCATTGCGTTGTGACTCCTCCAGGGCTTTAGCAAGCTCTTCTTTGGCTTCCTCCGCCTCTTTGGACACATTCTCATCATGTTGTTTCAAAGAACTCAGTTCCCTTTTACAGGTTACACGAGGTTAAAACGAATAAAAATCACACTCAACTGTCATTTTTTAAGTTGTGTTAAGCTTACATATTAAGCTTTGCAATGGAGCTTTTGAAGTGAATGATCTCTTCAGTGAGCCGGCGGTCTAGAGCCTTCTGTGCTAGGGTCTCTGTGTGAAGACCCTTCACCTGCCGTGGGATGCGGTCGAGTAGAGACACATACCTCTGCCTAGACAAGTGGAAGAGGAAGTGAGGTCACTCTCTAATGAAAACACAGAGGACAAAAAACGAGGTAAAACGGTGATGGAGACCTGAGCTTGGCGAGGAGCTGACCCCTCTCGGCACATTCAACGCTGACCTGCCGGATTAGCTCATGGAAAACTATGTTGTAGATGTTCTGCTCAATTCGAACCAGCTCCAGTAAATTTTCGACCTGAAACACAATACACATTCTATAAAGATACACTTTTGTATTGTTGCAAATCATTTATATTTCAAAATTGTCAATTTTTTTGTACAAAAAACAAGTATATATGCGAAAAAAACGATTATTTTCAACCTTCATTCTGACCCTTTGTCTGAAATGATCCATTTTTAAGGGGCGGCCCCTTTAAGGCTTGTCAGTAAACAGCCATTTTTATGATTGGCTAATGTCGTTTACTTTGTAAAAAGTACTAAGATACCAAGTCAGTACTGAAATTTTAAAAATGTGACTCTTTGAGCGCTGTTGAGTGGATTCGTAAACACCTCTGATTGGCCTTTGTGATCACGCGCTCATCAGATATGTCTGTGATTGGCTACAATATAATCAATGCACGGAAGTGTTTAAATTTGAAAGTGGGAGCGTCGCTCACATCCATCACACACATAGGCAAATGTCAGCCATTAAGCGACTAAATAACAGTGGGCGGGGCCTATTGCGCAACAGTGTATAACTATTTGTCGATATATTGCTCTGGAGGCAGTCATATGTGTGACGTCACAGTTCCCCCAATATCAAAACGAGCTGTTTTTGGAGCTTGATTAAATAAATGTTTTGTTTATAATGAGGAGGACGTTTGAAGCTTTGAAACTTACAGCATGTTTTAATGGCACAAAAACCTCTTATATCCAAAGATCAAAGCAAATTTGATTTCTCATGTCATGACCCCTTTAAAAACCCTTAAAAACCAACCTGCGAGACTTCGGTTAACTCTTGAAGCTCTTGACTGACACCTGCTTTTTCCAACATTTTGTCCATCACTTTCATTAACTGCATCACCTCAAGACGACCACTTGGTTTCCTAGTGTTTAGAAAATATTATCAATATTTAAAAAATTGACAATAATTTTAAAATGAATGAATTTGAAATAAATAAATATATTAGAGCAACTTACATTGATGGAAAGACTCTTAGCTTCTTCTTGTCATCTTCTAGGAGAACTGTGAATTTGCTAAAAACAAATTTAACTAAAATATTTAGCTGTAGTACAAAAAGACATTCTTATTGACCAAAGCAAACTCACTTACTCTTCATAGCACTGCAGTCCCTTAAGGCCTTTGTTTTTTATGATGTGATATTCTTCCGGGATTAATGTTTCCAGTGAACTTGCGTCCTTCGATCCAAAAACAACAACATGAATTTACAACATGTTCAAAGACACTGTGTGCATCAAATACAGGTTATTCTCCTGTCACTTGCATTGTGATCTCCTTGCCACTGAGCAGAACTTCGTTCAGCCATTGGTGGGAGAGACACTCGGTCCCTCTGAGACACCAGAGCATCACAGAGGAAGGATATGTCTCTGTTCAGATTCAAAGAAACACAGTGAGCTAGAAAATGTCTCGGTGTATTATGGATAAATGGATGTGTAAAGATTCATTCCAACCTTCCAGCTCCAGTCAGGGAGGTTGGCTGGTTGAGAAAGTATTGGTATTTCTTGCGTCTAGCAGGATGGTGCCACACTGCATCCGGGCGGTGCATTAAACACACCTGCTGAAATAGGTGAAAAGAGCTGATTCAGTTCCTAGAAACAGTTTGAAAGGTACTCAAGTGCCACAAACCTTGAAGTCTTTAGGAGTTTTCGTTAATCTGAGGGGTCCGAGTCTGTCTTGAGGACATGTGATGGAGGTTAAAGTTGCAAGGAGCTCGTCTGGAATTAAATCGTCACGCACTTGAAGGCTGCTTCCGTCTTTTATAGGTGTCCTCTCCCTCACCTGAGGAAGCTCTGTGGCCACTAGACAGATGAATAACAAAAATAAGTATTAGAATGACAAAAAAAGGTTTGTGATGTGGTATTTTTAAATGAATATTAAGAATAACAAAAAACTAATTCGGTGATATTACATGAATTAATGTATAAATACATTAGCTATTAAGAAAAATGTTTAAGTATAATAAGAATAATAAGAATATAAAAATGAATTAAATATTATGATTAAAGTTGGTGATGTGGCATTAAAATAAATAAACAAAAACACATAAATATTAAGTGTAACAAATAAAAAAAGTGTATGATGTAATTATTGATCATAATAATGGAGTTTCCTCACTGTTATTGACGGCAGAAGTCGATCTTTTCGTCCTGTGACTCTCGGGTTTTGCTCCATCCGGAGGAGACGGGCTGCACTTGACAGACACAGACATGCTGAAACTGTCTAAACTCACTGGACACTATTTACTCACAAATAATCGAAGAAAAGACGCAAAAACATGCTAATCATCCATGCTAATGCTTCAGACTGCTGTGCACGAGCTCCAGCTAATAAAAGTTTGTTGCCATGGACGCGTCGCGTCTGTGTCACTTTCCACAGTTACAAAATCACACTCGAGAGACTAACATGAAGAAAATACTTTGATAAAATTCTCTCTTTATTCTCTCGCTAACATACTTTTTTTCTTTTCTGTAGTAAAATTAAGGCTTTTAAATATTCATAAGTTGTTATATGAATAATTTAGCGGGTCATTGATGTCATGGCAGCCAAACAAAACCTAAACTGGTTGCTGGCCACTGTTGCTGTCGCTGCTAACTAAAATTAAAACTGATAAAAATTATTTTCAGCAATTAAAATAAAGCTGAGATAAAATAAAACATTGATATTAGATGTAAAACTAGAACTAGACGGAAAATTATAAATGCTGTTTTGGCAAATAACTGAAATAAAATTAGGTTGAAGAATTAAAACTATTAAAACTAAAACTAAATAAAAAAAACAATGAAAGCGTAGGCCTATAGAGATGTAAAAACTGAAAAAAAAAAGCTATATAGAAATATTAAAAACTGAAAAAAACAAATGAAAGTCCCCCCTATATATATATATATATATATATATATATATATATATATATATATATATATATATAAAGTTATTAATATGAAAACCCTAAAAGCGAATTTTTAAAAAGGGATAAAATCACTAAAAGTTAACTAAAATGAAAATGAATACTGAAAATAAAATAAAAAATTATTAAATATATTAATACTACAGTAGCATACAAATAATAGCAAAACAACACTGTTAGCCTGGTTTTACCTTTTCTTTTTTTTTACAAAAACAGTCATTAAACTACAATTTTTATTATTAAAATTAATATTTCATTGTTAGACAACTGAATAAAACATACTAAATACCATACCATCCAAATATGACATAAGGCTTTGTGTCCACATCTATTTTTATTCACAAGGAGAGTTCCAGTTAAAATACATTCTGACCTTAAAAAAGTCTTCAAGCAGCCACTCATCTTTTAAATACAATCTGTTATATTCAGTCTATACATCTAAATGATATGCACATATATTTATCCCTGATCATCTAACACGTGTGTATGCTGTTCAGATTTTTTTTCCTCTAATTTACATGGACAAACCGGATAACTTCAACAACAGAGTTCTTATGTGTCACTTGATTAATTGCAACACCCACCCTTATTTAACGTAATGGATTATGACAGACAGAAAGTGTTTTTGCACAGTTTTCATAGCGAGGTAGCCATGGCTCTTCAATGCAGGTCATTCTGAGCACTTCAGTCTACTGGAGGATTTTATGGTAGGGGTGTAGATTTAGGGAAGACGTGAATGTGCGGATCTCCGTTATCATGGTGGCTTTGGTGAGGACGGGCGAAGCAGGGAGGAAGATCAGCTTCGACACGTTCCCATATGAAGAAGTCTTCGTTTCTGCATTCGGAGTCTCTGGGGCAGAACAGGATCGATCATCTCCATGGGTTTCCTTCTCTTTCTCTCCGAATCCAACCACCTGCACGAATCAGAGAGTTATTTGCTAGATGTTAAACATGATCAACAGTTTCCTGTCCAATGCACCAAAAAAAGTTGAATAACTACCATTTTCTACCATCTCAATATACATTATTTTTTTATAATAGATTACAATAAAAATAAATAAATAACATACATGTATACTTAGTTTTCTACTGTTTGCGTGCCTGTGCTCCATGAAAAAAGATACCAGTTCATCTTTGGTGACATTTTTCAGGACTTCAATCTGTTGGGTAGAGTAACAATGTGATATTCTCACAGAATAAAAATCATCTCAAATAATGCAGGATAAAGAATAGGAATAGAAATGCACCGACATTAAAATGCAGGCTTTGATATATATAGAAAACTATATATATATATAAAAATAAATATAAAAACTAAAAACTAAAATTAGTCATTTTATGTACTACAAAAATTAAGGGATAAATAAATAAATAAAGACTACCTAAAAATAAAAATGTGGGCAAAATATTTAAAATAAATAAATGGCAAACAAAAATGATGGGGATGTGGTATAAATATACAATAAATAAATAAATAAACTAACAAAAATGGTTGTTGAGGCACAAATAAATGTATTTAATATCTAAATTTTTTTATTTTCAGTTTTCATTTTAATTTTAGTTTAACTTAGTAATTTTGTCATTTTTTTCCAATTAGTTTTTCATTTATTAATTTTTACATTCTTATATTTGTATATAGCTTTAATTTATTTATTTTTTCAGTTTTTAGGTTTTTATATTTCTACATAGCTTTAGTTTATTTATCTTTTATTACGAAAAGATGAAATAAAAACAAAAAAGTGTTATTAAATAAATGAATGAATGAATCAATCAATCAGTGCTAATACTGGTTGGTGATTTGGAATGTGTATTAAATTTCCATACTTTTTATGCAAATAAATAAAAAAATAAAACATTGAAAACTACTGTAAAATCATTTTCAATGCCACAAGTGAATTTAGGCATCGCATTATAGTGTACAGTATGAAAAATGGATATACATTTTGAGATTTGTTAGATTACATTTAAAATGTTATTCAATTATTGGTGTTTTTAAAGATTAACTTTAAGTGACGGCACAGATGAAAAAAAAAAAGTAGCATGACCAGTATGGGCTGATGCGATAATCTAACGCTGGACAGTAACCACTGTGGTACCAATATATCCTGTACCTTTAAAGAAGAATTTATGAATAATAAACTAGCATTAATAACATTAAAGAACAAGAATATATGGACCGATTTCTCACTTCTTTATTGATCCTTTGAAAGACATACTGCTGCGTGACCACTTCAAACCAGTTCCTGTCCACTTCGTCCCCGAGCTGCGTGTCTTCGCACTCCTTCAGCTTGATCAGAGCGCTCACTTGAGTTTGAAAAGCCTCGTCCGATAAGTTAATCATCTTCTCCCCAAAGCTGACTAGAAAAGCTTCAATTTTACCTTCCACAAAGTCAGTGCTATGAGAGTAAAATGCAAAAAGAAAATCTTATTGATATTCACAGAGAAAATGGACCAGATAAACATCTAGTTTTCCACATAAATCTTGCCTGAACTTGGTCGCCTGAGTCTCGACCGTCACTGAAAAGCCAAGGACACCGGAGGTGTTTCTGCAGATGGGATACACCTGATACCTGAAGGAAGAGTGAAGTCAGATCCGTTGAAGCAGAAACATTTAGACACTGAAAGACAGTCTGAAGGACGTCGCTTAGTTACTGACCCTAGAGTTTCCTTTGTCCTCAAGAAATCGAAGCAAGGTTCTTCCATGTGCATCTGGCAAACACACATAAAAAACAAGTGCATTTAGGTATTAAAAACAAGGACAATATAGAGACTTCCAGTTTAAGCGACGACCAAACTCACCACAAGCAGCTCCATCAGTGTATGTTCTTGCAGGTTCTTCAGCCCTGTCTGGAAAAAAACAATGTTAAGAGCAAAATTTTGGTATGTTCCGTGCATAAAGCTACGAAAGAATTGCAGAAGATCTGAAATACAGTCACACGGACCTATACCTGATAGTATACTGTGACTTCTGAGTTAGCGTCTGCTGTGTTGAGGGACTGGACTTTACACAAGTGGTGCGTCTGTGGTAACTCCACCACTCTGAACAGGACCGGAGGCGCAGCTGGAGGAGGACTATACTGGAGTTTGCTGTTAAACACCAGCATGTTGTATTTGTCAGTAAATAAATTAAATAAATAAAAATGAAGTGTTACTTAATTGAAAAAGATATTATTCTATAAACTCTACATTTAACTAACCCAGCGGTTCTCATTTTTTTGCACTTCCTTTTGCATCTCATTAATAAAAATCTGATTCTTAATATATCATTTAAAAATATTATAACTTATATTATAAGTTTTTGTCAGTAGAACTATTTGTAATTAAAGTGAATATATAAAAATATGTGTTTTATTTAGATTTCATTATAGTTACATTTTACTTCCAAAAAGTAACCTGATGATGAAACGCACATTACATGTAACATGCTACCTCAACATTATTAACAAAAAATTATTTTATAAAATTTAAAAAATCAATTATTTGTAATTAGTACTTTTTGTAATTATACTGAATAAATTAAGTGTTATTTTATGTCCAAAAAGTGAACTGATAACGTAACGCGCAGTACATGTAACACATTACCTCAACATTATATAACATAAAACTGTTAAACTATACTCTTCTTTTATATTCATATTCAACTAATTTAAAAAGAAGGAAACTTACTCTATAAAATACTGTAGAAATTCCTTGGATTCCTGTTTGTGCAGAAATTGTACAAAAATTAGTGATTATAGTGTAAATGCTTGCTCAAAATGACATAAACAGTTAATAAGACTCACGGTGCCTGTCAAGTTTCCTTGTATGAGTCCTTCTATGTATAACTCGGCCTTGAAGTGATTCACAAAGTCCATGAGATCAGCCACACTGAGGTCCGCCATGATGGCTTCATACTTCTGCATCACAGACCAGCGATGATGCTCCAGGATCTGCAGTCGAACATCTCTGAAACATGAAAAGTCAGTTCACTGGCATCTAATGATGCAAACAGAGATCGAAGTGGTTTGAGATCTGTGGTTACCCACTTTCCAAGACGATCTGGCTTAATGAGGATGGTGTAGTAGGATTTTTTCAGCTGCTCACTGAACATGCTAAACACATCTGGAGTGGCGCTGAAGTCGGCCAGATGGTCTACGATCAGGTTCAGAAGCAACTAAAGAATTAACGAAACTGTCAGAATTAGTTTGTTCAAATGAATTCAGAAAGAATCAAAGACACTATTCAACTCACGGGCAGTTTGTGGTTGAATCCTCTGAGTCTGATGAACAGACCATGGTCTCCAGGAATCAACTTATACTCCAGCTGAGCCACATCAGCGTCGTATGCCGGCTCCGCCAGATTATGAGCCAGAATATTCACAAAAAGATCAAACAGGACCAGGCTGGCAGAAGAAAAAGACAATTCACAGTGTCAATGTAAAACATGGAAGGTCTCTAAAGGTTTTTTTACAGCAGAAAGCAAGCAGGAGAGAATTATGAATTAAATTTGTTGAGGAACAACTTACTTTTTAGGAGACTCCTGTATGAGTGGAGTGAGCAGCTGGAAGCGTGCGTAAGCTATCAGAAAACACAGACACAATGACATAATTATAGATTTCACGTTGGGTTCCATTGGATTTTTCATTGGGTTTCACATGATCTCATTATCAAGGTACCTTTGGGTATCTTAAACTTGTTGTCCTTTCTAAACCAAAGACGGCCTCTCTCATGGTCAATTATTTTGACTGGGAAATCCGTGTCAGGGCAGTCTGATGTTTTGAGGGTGAAATCCGTGGCTGTGGATGGGTAAGAGCAGAGGTGAATACAGAATTAAAAACTGCTGTAAAGAAAGGAATGAACAGCCAGTAAATGGAATGGGAACTGACCTATAAACTTGTTCTCAGCTGGGAGGTGAAGGTCAGGGTTCAGC
The DNA here is from genome assembly GCA_038088235.1 of Zacco platypus. NCBI lineage: Eukaryota > Metazoa > Chordata > Actinopteri > Cypriniformes > Xenocyprididae > Zacco > Zacco platypus. The sequence continues at coordinate 37,255,248 of CM076086.1, read as the reverse complement.
GGGAAATCTCCAGCCCAGAGTTCACAGTAATCTTGTGGAATATCTGCGTAGGTATAACACTTCATGATTATTAAGTCAAATATGTGTGATATATATCAGTACCATATCAGTCATCTATCCATCCATTATCCATCCACTGTCCATCCACCATCCATTCATCCACTATTCATTAATTCATCCATCCATATCCATCCACCCTCCATTCAGTATCCAATCACCATCCATTCACAATACATCCATCATCCATCCATCCATCATTCATTCACTATCCAATCACCATCCAATCACCATCCATTCACTTTTCATTCACTATCCATCCATCCATCCATCCACAAAACACTATCATCCATCCATCCATTCTTAAAATCTTGTAGCATTTAAAATTACAATTTTTAGTTTTTTGTGTTTTATTTTTTATTTACACAAAATAATATAGTAAAATTGTCCATTTATCGGTTGCTGGTGATAAAATTATCTACATCAGCCAGTATTTTAATACTCTACTTCTATTATATCATATCTATCGAATATAAAAAGCAGCCAACATTTTTTATTCTGCATTATTTGAGACAATTTTTATTCTGTGAGAATATCTTCGTGCAAGTTTATTTTTCAGTGTATTAAATTAAATTTATTAAAGCCAACAGTATCTGCCAGAATTTTAACATCTGTGCATCCCTAAAAATTAATACAAACTTTTCCCAGATCTTTGAAAGATGGTTTACCTTCAGCACTGTACTGCGTCCCAAACCACTTCTCCTTTAGCGGACAGAGGCCATCATGTTTGGGTGACAGCAGTAATATGTTGGCCGTCATTGGGGTCAAGAGTGTCAAAGGAGCTGTGATGACCTTCAATGACAGATATATCAGATTAAACATCAGAACAGCAGTCATAAAATATTTAGCATTGTAAGTTTAGTCCAAAAGACAATGCCATGCCTCTGGGTTGTATTCAAACATAAGCTGGTCTCCACACAGGAAATCCTCTTTGGGGAAAAGTTGCATGTTCTCACAAATGTTTGCCACAAACTCAATTGTTTCTGTCTGGTACAAAAATATAAATATAAGAGTTGAAGGTCTACTATTCCATCCAGGCAACTATTCCATCTATAAATTGAAATTTCACTCAAGAGAATGAAGGCAAAACAGGTCACCTGCTCCTGATAGTGAAACTCATTGGCTTCAATCTTTTGGATTTCTTCATAGATCCTGAGAAATCATATAACCAAGAGAAAATTGAGTTTTTTGTTTTTTGTATTTAATTAAAATTTAATTGAAGGACATTATCAAAACAAAAAAAGGTTTCAATGATCAACTCCCCACCTCTGCTGAGGTCCAATGGACTGAAGCATCTTCAGATACTGGAAGACTGTATGAATGACCTACAACCACATATACACACACATATATACATATATTGAGATATACAATGATATTATGAGGAAAAAAAGCACTCACACCACATAAAAACAACTGATTAACAAATGACTTAATTGAGCCAACATGAAGGGATGCTCAGACCTGGAAGAAGTTCTGGAAGCCCTCGTCGCTCAGGGTGATTGAAACACTGAAGATGGAGTAGGTGGTGTTCTGATCGAAACCACTCTCACTGTTTCCTCCAAACAGACCCATAGCCCAGCACCTTCAGATGCAAAGCATTTCTTTAGATTCTAATTTGATTCAAACTGATTTAAAGATAAAAGTATGAACAGAAAGTCAAACTCACTTCTTTCTGAGTAAAGACAGTACACTTCCAGATCCTTCATGACCAATCAGCCAGGAAATGTAATGCAGGGGTTTCACTCTACATCCCAACATGAACAAACACAAACACTCTTTATTGCTATAAGCCTATAAACCTTGTCCTGGTTAAGAAGCCTGGTGGCCACCAGAATGTCATGCTAGTCTTTTCAGCAGAGTATACGTCACTGTCTTGGCCTCAGCAGGGTAAGACACTTTTACATGGTGGATAGATTTTGACAGCTGTCAGGATGTGTTACTGACCTGTAATGTTTACCCTGAGGTGGAAGAGCCCAGCTGATGGTGAGGCAATGAACCTTTCTCACTGGCACCACTGTAAATGCCACATATAGTTATGAAAGCTTCCAAATGCTCATTTCAATTCACAACACAAGAGTAGACTTAGATTTGAGAGGCACTGAATCATAAATAATGACATTCAGTATGAACTCAGTGTGTTGTTCAAGTTAGCATAAAATTAATATAAATATAATATATTTATATAACTATTAATGTAATACAATACAATATAATTGTAAATATTTGTAAAAAAAAATCAAAATGAAATAAAGTGAATATAATTTATATTAGTGTATTTAAATATGCTTTTATTATATTCCACTTCTTAATATTATTAAAGAAACAAAATAAAAAATAACAACAATTTATAAATGTTCCAATTTTATTTTAAAATATACCTTTGATAATAAAAAATATATATTATAATATTATAATAAATAAATAAATAAATAAATATTTAATATTTCAAATCAATATTACGTTAATTTGCATAAACTTAACATATTACATTAAATTAAAGTTCAATGTAGCTTTGTAAAAAGATTCTAAGTAACCTAACTGACATAATCTATGCAATATAATATCCAACAGTACCTCGATAAAGCTTGTTGAAATGTGGGGTATCAAATGGATCCTGAAGTTCTGAAAAATCCGCCTGTGGCTGGTCACTATGAAAAAAAAATGAAAATAATGGCATTAAAGTAAGTCCAGGGTGACATAAATAGCAAGAAATTTACTATACGTACTTGTTTGGGATCTTAATAAAGATCTCTCGCACCCATTCTTCCAGGGTATCAAGTGTCTCTATGAGGAAAAAGTGTCCAAAATTAGACTCATAATGTAAATATGAAGTTGGTACTGTACATTAAGTCAGAGACAAAAGATTTATTCTCATTACCTCTGGACTGCACAGCGAGCGTCATGTAATGAGCAGAGTAATATCTCCTCCAGAACTCTCTCAGACGCTCATAAGTGTTGATATTCTTCTCTCTGGGTTCGTTTTTAAGTGTCTGAGCATTTCCTAGTGAAATATCAAGGGATGAACAAATATCATGACCATCATTCTATTGTTTGGCGTAGTCTCAGAACATTATGAACATGTGACTGACCCCAGAAGAACTTGCTCATCGGATGACTGGCTTTTGCTAGACTTCCAAACAGCATCTCTTTGCGGGTGGAGTCTAATGGTTGGGCCATCTGGAACTCTGTTCACAGGTTAAAGAGAATTAAGCTACATTGCATTTCATGTACATTTCATTTCAAAAACAGCACAGTTTTTGTCACGTGTTTTACTGACCGCTGTCTACGGCCTCCACCTCCCTGTTAACTGCGTCAGGAATCATCAAGGGGCAGATGAAAAACTGTGCCCACCTGTGGACAAATAATGCAAGTGCAGATTTTTAAAATGGCAGTACCCTAAAATAAATAAAAATGTGATGACAATTGAATATTTAGCTCACCGATCCAGTGCTTCTTTGAAGTATTTCTTCTGAACATCAAATTGGAAGATGGTCCGCTCGCAGTCCGTGGAGGCGTTGTCACTTCCTCCGTGTTTTTTCAGGAAAGCATCAAAGCCATTTTCGTCCGGGTACTTCTCACTGCCCATGAAGACCACTGGAAAAATAAAGAATGTGAATAAAAATAAAATAAAATTGTAAGAACAAAATAAATGAACCCTTGATGTCAATCACCGCACTGTGTTCGAGGAAATGGGCGAGACCAGGTAGATCTGCAGGGTCACTGAAGCTTCCCACGCTGATACAGAGCGCAGCTGCGGACTGAGAGATGAGATAAGATATTTTGTATCATATTTTGAAACATTAAGTAACTGTAAAGTATTGACATTCACCTGCTTCTCTGAACGGCAATTCTTCTTCCTTCCTTCACTGCATTTATTCACGTCATTCCCATCTTCACCAGCACCCTCAGTGTCATCATTCTCTTCCTCTTCTTCGTGAGCCGGCTCTTTGCTACTCTCTGATTGGGTGAGGTCTGATATGAGCAGTGCTTTTAGTCCATTCCTCAGCTCAATGTACCTGGAAAAGGTTTAATTACTTCTTGTCAGAAAATAAAAAGCATTAAAAAAACAAATGTGTGTGAATTAGACAGTATTTGTTTATTATTAAAGTAATAAAATAAAAATAAGTTTTTTAATGAATAAAAAAATTTAAATACATTTTATTTCCAAAAATATGATAATATAAAATAAATAAATAAAAACTAATTATAATAAAATAATATTTTACTTTTAAAAATATTAAATTACATTTGAATATTTATCATTTTATTTTCAAAAATACATTTGGTAATATAATTAAATATAAATTAAAAAAATAAAATTGTTTACTTTATAATATTTAATAATGCTTTATTAATAATAATAAAGTAAATAGAAAATGATAACAAATTCATAATTCATAATTTCATAATTTTATTTTTAAATGTACACTTGATAATATAATTTCATATAAATAAAATAAAAATATTTACAAAAAATAATTATATTTAATTTTCTTTAAATAATATAATACTCTGAATTATAATCATTAGTAATATTGTATTATTAAATTAATAATAAGAACAACAATAATCATTTTTAATGTATAATTTTATTTTTAAATATATATTTGATAATCTAATTAAATATGAATGAAATAATACAAACTAATATCAAAAATAAACATTTACATTAAAAAATGTATTCAAATATACTTTAAATATGATTTATTATTATTATCGTATATTTAAAATAAAAGTATTATCATATAAATTATTAATACAAATTTATTTATTACACACACACACACACATATATATATATATATATATATAATGTATATGTATGTTACATATAGTTACTGTAGTAATAACTACAAATTGTTCATAATTATATGCAGTTAGCCCTAAACCAAACCCTAAAGTAAGTGTGGTAGTATAGTAAATGTAGTTAATTGTCATTACTCAGTACTTAAATGTATAATTAGACAGTAATACTGACACCTTAAAATAAAGTGTAAGCAAAAAAACATTTATAGGCTACATTATTGTTGTTGTTTTATTATCGAGTCACCTGTATTTTTTCGGGTCGCTTGGTGATTTGATGATCCCCGGCTCACTCTGATCAGACTCTCCAGCTGCGTCAGCTCCAGGCTGGCAGACCCGCGCTTCAGCTCGAGCTGGTGGAGGTTCTCCGGGCTCTGGAGCGGACACTTCACAGGCAGACCCACTTGAAGTTTTAGCCTTATTCGTTTGAGGCATTTTGATTCAAACACGCTGCGTAGAGCAAACCAAACAAGTTCAAGCACACACGTACACTAGATTTAACATGATTGACACCTGTCAAGTAAACGCTCTTCTGTATTAAAACTCCAGCAGCTACTAAACCGTTCCAGGACTTGCGATAAGACAACACCACACACACGCAAAAAAACTTTTTTTAATTATTAAACTGCATACAAATAAGTAACATACCTTCCTTTCTGTTGATGAATGGATTACGACTTCAACGCTCATGTTGAGCAATGAGCATCTAATATACTGAAATCTCATTGGCTGATACACCGTGGGATAAAAAAACAAGAGCCAATGTGATTGGTCGAGCCAAGCGGCGCTGTGACAAACGGAATATAAGCATTGGCTTTAGGAACAGGTTGTTCTCACAGAGCAGAGCTGTTATTAACTAAAACTAAAACTAAAAATTAATTTCGGAAATAGAAATAAAGCGAAATAAAATATAAGATGAAAAACTAAAATTTCTAAAATTGAAACAAATAAAGCTATATAGAAATATGAAAACTAATAAACATGACAAAAGCACATAGAATTATTAAAATTATTGCAATGTGATTCAATATTAATAAATATTATATTAGTATATAATACTCAAATAACACTGCTACAGATGGGCAAATATTCATTGTTTAAAATAAAACCATGAATTAAGTTTATTTCATTTTTTAAACACTGAACTTTGTGCATGTGAGAAATAACTATAATAATTTTCTTTTATGAATTTTGAGTAAATATAGTTTCAAATAAGTTTTCATTTAACTTCAGCCATTTTTGTTTGCTATCATATAGAGTCTATTTGCTATATCCTCACGGCCATCAACATTAATGACACATACATACATACATATTATCATGACTATATGTGATTTGTGCTTTTATTGTTACAAATTGCATCTAAAAGTAACATTCACAACTGTACAATCACTGTACGCTCCAGTGCAAATTGTCTACAAATCAAAATACACTGACAGCAAAGGTACAACTATATATTCCAGCAGCATAAAAATAAATATCTACTCAGGAAACAAAAAAGTAGCCTATAACATCTGAATTAAAAATATCTCATTTGGAATAATTTTGACTATAGTTACATAAAACACTCATACGTCACTTGATAAAAAACCAAAGTAGATTGCACATACACGAACCCACAAGGATTTGCTACAAGTTTCTGAAATATAAACACATCCTGGCACGAGTTCACAATAAATCCCGACTTTCTGCTTGAGGATTTGAGCGAAGAAGAAGAATATCTTTCGTAACAAACCGAATGTCGCCGGACTAATGTGCTGATTGTGTTCAGTCTATTATTACACACAACTGTTACACGTGGTTTCTGACAATACTAAGCTTGACATGAATTTAATGTCATATTTTTGTGCAAGACATGAATTTTATTTTGCTCATCTAATCATGATTTTTTTTTTCTCTCAACATGAAGATAGCTTAAACAAGTGCTTATATTCCCAAAACACATACTGTGCCAGCAGTTAATAGATGGAGTCCAAAATACAATGTGCATCTGCGTCTGATCCAATCAGATCAGAGCATTGAAACCACCCTGAAAACTCAATTTTGCATAATGGCCATTTTGCAAAAGTCTGAGTTTATTTGTGCCTTTTAACATATTATCCACCATTTTACCTCCATTAAAGTACTAGACTAAATATACAGTATAATTCATAAGATTAGCGATATTGTGCAACAGATTGTGTTTTAAATCTAGTTTCGGCAGTGAACACTGAAGTTCTGAGAGCCAAGTAGTAGTTTTGTGCTTTGCTCTAGTAGTCCCTGCGTTAAGTTTCCTATGGACTGATTAGGTTAGAAGTGTACTATTATTACTGAACTACTTCACGTGTTTGACAGCTACAAACGAACAGGGGTGCGTTTCCCGAAAGCAATCGTTAGCTAACTATAATCACAAGTCCCATTGTTACCAACATCAACGATTCGGCGTTTCGTGAAACCATCGTTTCAACGAATATACGCAAATAGCGTCACAACTTTGTGAGGTTAGAACTACAGTTCTTGACCTGTGGTTTGAAGCATACTTTATTGTTAGCATGAAATTTGTCTATGTATTTTAGCGCTGTTTTTGAAGAGTGTGCATGTGCATAAATGCGTAAGGGAATCTTGGATTAGTCAAATGGCATAAAAAAAGTAAAATGAAGGGAACAAAAATATTTAAGTAGTCCTTGGATGCCATGCTTGTAGCATCTCTGAGATAAATTACGTTGCGGGAAAGGTCCTGACTGAATGAAAACTGCATGTTAATGTGATTTTAAAAAATGAATCTTACATCAAAAGCAATCTTGAATCAATTAATTAGCAGAAGTTATTCCTCCACAACCTGTGTGAGGTCTTTAACTACATTTCCATAAAAGTGCGACCATGTTGCACTGATTTCGGTTGTGACTAACTTGTTAATTTCCCCAACGATGCTTCATACTACGGAGGTTAAGCAATGAGTTATGTTGTTGCACGGGAAACGCACCCCAAGTCGGTTCCGATCGATATACAACAGAACGTTAAACCAAACGACATCGGATCCGCTGCTGATAGGTTGGCATATGAGTAGAGACAGAAATCAGCAACAATTCTGAGGTAGCTGGGGCGGCTTATCGGTTAGCCGAGTGGTTTTGGCACCAGTGACTATGGATGGATCCGTATCGACTCTCTCAGACATCTTCACGCAGATAATGTCGACTAAGCGCTCAAAAACTTGTCTGACGTTGATGTTCTCCTTGGCGCTGGCTTCGTAGTACTCAAATCCTGCGAGAAAGAACCCAAACACAAAAAATCAGATTGAATCCCAATGAATCAGATTAAAGGGGTCCTATTATGCTTTTTCCTCCGCGATGTATCTTTCACTACGTGAGAACATGATGTGTGGCGTGAGCTTGGCTTGTCGGACATAGCAACAGTAACTAAGGGGCGGGTCTCTGCAATACAGATAATACAGATATTACTACAGTGATATTTAACCCGTGCGTTACTGCTATGGAAAGAATCGTGGTTTTAGGGTTATTCATGGTCTGTTGAAAATAGCTTGTTTATGCTTTTACACTTTTAAATGTCCTTTTAATGTTTGATGGTTGAAGGGTGAGTCCAAAAATGTCATCTCATTGTAACCGGTATTTAAAAAAACAAAAAACATATTCTTGCATTCATAAAGCGAGCCTTTCACGAATTGTTTATAGCTTAACGGAAGTTACACCCATAATTTACACAAGTCTCATGGGGCGTAGGAATAAGGTGGATAGGCATATTTATTTACATAGTATATTTTATGACACCGACATGGAGAAGGGCACGTTTCAAAAAGAGCTTTGTCCCATCTGCGATTACAATCCTTAACAGGCTACAAAGATGAAAACTCACTATTTTGTGCTTTTTTTTTGTTGTTGTTGTTGTTGTTTGTTTTGCCAGTTGCGTGTACTGTATGACAGTCTGTGAAAACAAATCTCCCATTTAGGGACAATAAACTGTTTATCTTAACTTTTCTGTTTTAATATAAATTAGAAACAATGTTTTATTTGTAAAAAAATCTATTTTGAAATGTAAGTCAGTGACAATTAGATAAAGCCAGAGCCAACAGCAAAAGTCTTTGCACTTGGAGACCCCGCCTCCTTTTGGAGGGTTCTGCCCACTTTTGGAGTTCACGTCCCATTTTGGAGATCTTCAGTATAAAGTTATATCTACTTGAACTCGTGGTTATGGTAAGGGGTGTGACATTTCCCCAAACACGTTTAAAGCAGTTGACCAATCACAACACACTGGTCCAGTTGACTAATCAGAGGACACTGTGCTTTTCAGAAGGAGGTACAGGATCTAAACAGAGTTACTGACAGATTGGGAAAAGATGACAAAAATATGTGAAAAATGATGTATTTTGAACATTCAAGCATGAAAACCAATTCTAGTAGACCCCAAAAACAAGATTTGAAAAAGGGTCTAAAAGGTCCCCTTTAAAAATTGGGCACATAACTTACCTAACTGGTCGGCCAGGTGTTTCCCCTTCTCCAAAGGCACCACCCTCTCCTCGTCCATATCACATTTGTTCCCCACTAATATCACCTGAGCGTTATCCCATGAATAGGTCTTAATCTGTGTTGCCCTGAAAGGAAATGGTCATTTATGGAAACTTTATCAGTGCATTATGGACAAAAACCTAAGGATTCCGGAATAGAACTGCTCACCAGTCCTGCACTGCATTGAAGGACTCTTCATTTGTGATGTCGTACATGAGTATGAAGCCCATGGCTCCTCTGTAGTAAGCTGTAGTAATAGTTCTATACCGCTCCTGTCCAGCTGTATCCTATAGACAACACAGAAAATCACAGACTCATTTATTAGGAATATCATGACATGCTTTGGAAAAAATCACATTGATTTAAGGCCATTAACTGCAACGTTAACTATAGCAATATTATCATTCACACCAATGGACGAAAACACTTCTGTCGTCTGCAGCTTTAAATGTTCAAGCTCTATGAAGACTTGTCAATGTTTTTATTGTTCATTAGAAAAATCGTTCTGAAGGGGATTTCAGTGTTATTGTTCCTCAGTGTCATTATCATTATAGTTTATACTTGTGAGTGGTCTCAAATTCTCATAGAATTAGAACAAACTTTATTGTTACAGCTATCATTATAGTTATCCTTAGTTATCCTTACTTTGTTAAGTTATCCTTAATTATCCTTACTTTGTGTGAAAGGCCCTTTAAAGACCAGAATATCATGTAGCAACGCCCTAGCAACCACCCACAACACCCTTAAATTGTTATTAAATTTGTCTGATACCTGAAGGTTATCCCAGAAAGCTTGGTTATGTGACATTACACATGGTAAGCAGATAACCTCAATTTTCAGTTCCAAAAATGGAGGTATCTTTCAAGGTATGTAAGTAGCCATAGCAACTTACTCTCTGAACATAACCTGCTCCGGAGTCAAAGTAATAAAAAACTCATTAAAGAAAGATAAGTTTAAAAAAAGATTACAAAACAACACACAAGTTGGCGGTATGCACTAAGAATGTAAATCATCATTAAACAAAAGAAGAAGAAAGAAGTAGTATGGCGCACTTCTTCTTAGCACCCTTTTCCATTGTGACTCATGAATTCTGTACTCGGTTGAGAGCGTCTTTGTGTAGTCACAATTAAGTTTTATACTCAGGGTTGACTTTTGGAACCTGCATACCTTGACTTAGCAAAGTTTGGGTTAATCAACTGTAGCCAAGCCAATAGATGGGTCTCCAATAAAAGGTGTGATTTGCCTTTAAATAAGTCATTTCCGATGAATGGAATAGTTGCGGTGCTTGAATTGTTTGGCGTGCAGGTGGTTGAGTCGCTGGAAGAACAAGCTCTGTTGATTTTTAGATGCGCTTTTAATGCCCTACAGCTGATTAAGTTTGGTTGGAGGAGCAGTGGATGCTGAATGATCGGCACAGCTTATCACAGAAGTGCGTTTTAAATGCCTTTCTGCTGGTTATATTGGGCTGGATGAGCGGTGGATACTGATGAATGGTCATTACAGCATGAAGTGTGTAATTGTTGCACTCCCAGTGGCTTCTCAATTCAGTTAAAAGACAACAAAGAGTTCTGTCCGGTGCAACTGATCACTGTTTTTCCCACCTTGATTGGCTTCTTAAAAAGTGAATGGTTTTGTGTCTTGGATCCATGATTAGCTTATCATACTTTTAAATGGTGCATCCCGTGTATTACAATTAGGCCATAACTTGCAGTCTGTAACCAGGGGGGAAATAGTCACTCTTACAAGTGTGGTGAGGGGGAAGGAGGCGTGTTGAGTCTTTTTGTGCAGTGTTGTGGTGTATCAGAAAACTGACTTTTTTGAGTTTCTTGTATTTGGTTTCTTTGTGTGTGTGTATTTTCTTTTGAAGTGTTATGTAACGCCCTATGGTTACTAGTGCTGTCTTGTGTGAGCGAAAATTAGAGAAAATTAGAGTGGCGTAGTCCAGAATATTAAAAAAAAGGCATTCCTGAGCCTCATTACACAACCGAGATTTCAGGGTATATGTAACGGTTAATTAACGGGTTAGTTCACCCAAAATGAAATTCGTGTCATTAAGTACTCACCTTCATGTCACGACTCACTCTATGAAGCGACGAGAATACTTTTTGTGATGCTGACGCAGAAGCCGGCGTTCGGACATGAACACGGAAGCCTGCACTGCGTTCACTACATCAACTGCTTATGAAGGCAGTTCAAATTGCTGAGTAAAGTCGTTATTTTTGTTTTGTTTTTGCACACGTAAGTTGAAGGTTGAACTACTGTAGTCACTTTGACTATTTTAATGATGTTTTACTACCTTTCTGGACCTCAAAATGTGCAATGGCGTTGCTGTGTGGTTCAGAAACCTTTGGTTTTCATCAAACATATCTTCATTGTGTTCCGAAGATGAACGAAGGTCTTGCGGGTTTGGGATGACATGAGGGTGAGTACTTAATGACAGAAATCTCATTTTTGGGTGAACTAACCCTTTAAACCTACTTTCTGGAATACCCCACTCATGTATTTTTTAGTACACAACAAGCTCCAAATTGAGCTGTGATGAGGGTTTGAAGCTTGAACACACTCCCTCTTTTCCCTATTATTTCCTATCATCTTTCAAAAAAAATTTCTAGGGTAGATTTATTTTTACATGATTAAAAAGAGGCTACAAACCTATAATTTTATAAAAATAAAATACAATAAAGATAAAATTATAAACTAATTTATTTTTTATTTCTTCCCATGATTATTCAGAAACATGTATTATAAACTAATCTCAATTTATTATTTTAACTCTTTTTTTAAATTGTATTCTATATTAAACTATACAAAAGTACAAACCTTTTTTATATATTTTAATCCATTTATTAAAAATAAAAAAATATGTATACATACAAATATGCTCTGTACATATAAATATAAATGCAAAGTTAATCTTAAATTATTATTTTTATTCAATTATTATTTTTATTCATTTAAATCTCACTACAGACTTCTCCAATTCTGAGATGCAACATAAACCTTGCGGCACTTTTATTTACAACAGCGTGACATAGCATGACCTTCAAGGCTCCATGAATCTAATAGATACCAAACATGTGGAGAACAAACTAAATGAAAGGTTCAGTGAAACGCTGTAATTTCTCTATTTTGGGCCCCTGATTATTTAAAGCCCATTTTGTTTTGTTCCACTTGGCGCCAGTTTCCCTGCAGCTGTTTTGAATGAGAGCCTATTTTTAACATCTTGCGATCAATACGCCCAGATTATGAATTATCACAAATTGTGACTGTGTCATACTTGTCACTCCGGCACTCGTGCGCTTTCGAACTCTCTGCCCGCCCCCCTTACCCTCAGGGGCCGCTTTAATTGGCTATGAGGATCTCTCTCTGCCAGGGAGCAGTATGGAGTGCTGCTTCCATGACAACCAGCATCGATGATGCATATTGGGGGGGGGGGGGGGGGGGGGCTTGCTTTCTTTTCCTCCAGAAAAAGATGGCTCTCAATCACAGGCTGGTGGAAGGTGAATGTGGAAGGAAGAGGATGTGCAATTCACATAATACAGCTGATTGCAGTTCGAGTTTAATGATGTCAGCCAGTCACATTAGAACAACAAACACTCTGGGTCTAAAAATATCATCATTTTCATTCACATATCGCATGATTCATGCATTATTAGGGATTCAGTTTACACCAATAAACCTTCTCCAGCACTCACCCATATCTGGAGCTTCACTCTCTTGTCGTTCCTGTAAACTGTCTTCACCTTAAAGTCGATGCCGACTGTGCTGACAAAAGAGTTGCTAAAGGAGTCATCTGCATATCTGAATAAAAAGCTGGTTTTTCCTACACTGCTGTTGCCAATGATCAGGAGTTTGAACATGTAGTCAAAGTTCTGATCAGATCCATCTCTCTGCCCAAAGCGCTGGTCTGCTTTTGCCATCTGTGAACACGAACAAGAGTATAGAAACAGGTTGAATGTTAGACAAGAATAGGCTGGTGTCAGCCCAGTTACTGTGATGCAGTAGCATCTGCTATAAATACAATGAATATTGAAAATGGTGATAACATTTAATAAATAAATTTTAATAAGCACAAATGTAAATGTATGCATGTATGCGTGTGTGTGTGTTAAAAAACAGTAACGCCAGCTGTATATGTGGTCTATATATCATCAAAACAAGTCTTGAATGATGCCAATGCATAATTTTGCGCCTTTATCTCTTTTACAGTGGTTTGTTTGGCAAGAACATCGTTAAAGCATCATAACATGTCCAAATACAAGTGATATTTTTCATAAGCATAAATATCATTGCATAATCAGAGGGTGCTATTTTGAAAATGTACTGTAAACGCACGAGCTCATTCACAACTGTCATTGAGACAATAACGACATCTTGACGGACGACATTCACCGACCATAAACACACCATAAACACAAGCTCCTGTCAATTAATGGCGTATGATTGAGAAGCTCACCTCGGATGTAAGCGCAGCTCTCGTCTGGTGCTGTTCTAGGTGGGCGTTTATGGACGCTGCAGCACCTGACGACGCGTGTTCGCTCGGCTGTTAACGCGTCCAAAAACGCCTGCTTGACGCGCGTATTAACGCGTGTGCCCGACACTTATCGGGTTTATTTGAAAGCGCGCTGTGTACAGTAGGGTGGGGCATCGGCGACATTTAACCGACGTTTACAACGCTGTGGGCTTAAATCAGCTTATAATCAAATACTTTTAATGTCACTACATTAGACAGAAAAATATAAAACTCGGTAACAACAAAATTAAATAAATTATAAAAAGGTAACACACTTTTCACTAAAAAGTTTAAATTGTAAAGTAATATTAGGCTATCTTTCAAACTAAGCAGCTTTTTTTTAGTTATCGCAGATTCTCGCGCGACTTCATTTGCGAAGTTTGAGCACTCTTGCGTCCTCAAGCGAAAAAACACCGCGAAACGAGAAAGTTGTGCACCGTATCAATGCGCAGCACGCACGGATAGCGATGTTCTGTCAGGAACTATATCTTCTAGCGGAAGGATGACATTTCATGAATTAAAATTGTTTTATTAAAATGTTTGTGCTTAATAGATGAGTATCATAAAAGGAAAAAGGTGCTTGAGGCTATATTGAACTCTGAATATGGTCGAGATTAAAGAGCGATGTAAAGCACGACGCCCTAAAACCTCTTTAGCCTGACAATATTCAAAATTTAGCATAGCCTTTTGTATGCTACTTACGGTTTAAAATAAAGTCATTAAAAAAAAAGAAAAACGTTAAAAGGCTTGTAAACATTATGGTGACCTTCATACATACACTAAAATTCACCTTAGAGGTAAATTGTTTCGAAAAAAACATCAGCAAATTAAATGACAAAATGAAGCATCATTTGCAAGTCACTTTAATATTTTGTTTTCAAATTTTTTATGTGACCCATAAATGTTCAAATAATTAAAGGGTTACCGTAATGATATGCAAATTAAAGTACACAATAATGCCAAAATGTGAAGTTTATTATGAATAACATCACAATGAAAGTGGAGCAAATATCAAGTAAAGAGGAGTTATTTTTGTGGGAAACATACAGTATCTGGTACCTTAATTCTAATAATAAGCATCCTTTTTATATTTTAAGAACAAAACAATCATGAAACCACAAGAGTACGGTATTTTGTGCCATATACTAATGGGGACATTTACTAAAAGTCAAATGAGGACTAATCGGAATCTGTATCTGCATACATGGTAGCAGATAATGATGACTATTTGTCTGTTGACATGTCTATTTAACTCATAAATGCTGAAAGGCAACACATTATCTTCTTATCTGGCTGCAGAGACTCTCACGGGACTCCATAGATGGTTACAGAGCGCTTCTTTCCCAAGGCGACAGTCCACATTAGGTAACACCATATTTAATGCCTTTGGATTAGTTTGTAGTGACTGCTGGTCCCATACCACTCTGTTCTAGTTCTGCTATCACAGACATATGTTTGAACTCTTCAGGTTGGTGGTTGAAGGCCTCGACCAATCGGAAAGTCTCAAGCCGTTGCGATCCGTAAAACAGCTGCACCTGATTGGCCAAGCACTGTGCCTGGTGGACGGTCTGAAAGAGGTTTATAAAAAAATTAATTCAAATGTACATAGGCTGTTTTTTTGTTTTACTTAGTAACTTAATTTAACTTACCACGAATTTGATATCCATCTCAGCGGTCATCAGCACGATGCCTTTGTCCTTCTGCAGGTCGGTATAGTGGTATAAAATAAGATGGCTGGGTGCATTTTCTCCCATAGTCTGAAATAAAAGCTATTTTTAGTGTCTAATCCAGAAGACAGAGGGCAATTTATATTAAAAGATTTAAAAATATAATACCTGAACATTGATTAAAGATGTGAAGTGCAGCTCATGACCAGCCCACTGGCCGACAAAAAACTCATAGCCCTCCTTCTGGGGTAGAGCATATAGAAACTGTGCAAAGATTGAACAAACCCATAAATACGGAGTATTGTTCAGTGAATTTCAGTTTAAGGCAGTATAAATGCTGGTAAGCAGTTCTGGGTAGTAATCTGGATTACATAATCAGAATCCAAAAATTAAGAACTAAAATGCTCATCAGACTACAGTTAGTTTTTATTGATTACAAGTGATTCTCAAAATGGCAGTAAATTATTAATTGATTCTCCCTACTACTACTTTATATCTATTAAATTTTCTTTTTTAAAAAGGCTTATAACACATTCAGAAGGTCATACAGGTTTGTGGAATTACACACATAGACCAGCCATTGAATTCACACAGCATTTGATCGCCAGATGTACAGAAACATTTCACTTTTAAGAAGTGTTGTCAATATTGTGTATCTCATCTATTTGAATGATCACTTAACGTTTCATTTAAACATATATTACTGTATTAGGAAGGCTTTTGTCTTTCAAACATATTTACATTTAATGCCGGGATTCCCCAACATAGTCAGCTGAAACGTACGCCCTTAGATTGAGTTAATAATACAATTAAGTCAATAATAATAAAAATAATAAATAATAAAAATGATGTTTGATTATGTCAGATGTTTAGTTAGTTATCCCAGTTTTTTAATGCTATAAACAGCTGTTGACAGCTGTGCTTGTGATTGAATCTGCAGCAGTGAAAATGTGGGAACATGATATCATGGCTCCACCTCAGGATCAATACTGCACAGACTCAGGCTCCAAATGACGTAATCAGCAACAACTGTTTCTGGGATATTTGGCTTCTTTTTTCAACAGTGAAAGTAAGTGGAAACACGTCGTCCATTTTTTTTTTTTACAGTCTATGGTGTGAACCATTTAAGGCACAATATGTAATTTTTCACCACTAGAGGTCACTTATTCAAGAAAAAACTGTAGATTGATGACACCTTGATTTTGCAGAATCATGAGAGGTGATGTACAGTCTTTGGAAAAGAATCCGACGGGACGCGGGGAGAAATCATATTCATGGATGAGCTAATGTATTAAAGACTAAGATTACTGTAGTATGAAGCAGGGTGTGGCTTAAAGCCACTGGAGCGGAACGAGGCCGTCGCGTCGAGAGCAGCGAATCTTTTATTATGGCACATTCGCCGCTTCCGCTTCTTTCGGTCAAGTATATGTAGGGTATTGCAGTGCTGTTTTATCATATTAGATACATTAGAGTTTGTTGAAAATGATGTTATAACGTTTCTCTCTGCGTTCGCTTGGCGGCTGCTGAGACCCTTCTGGCACACTGCAGAGATGCTAGATCGATATTAGCCATGGTAAAAACAAGGTAAACGCTCAAGAAAAAAAAAAAATCAAATCAAGGAAAAAAGACTTACTGTGTTGAACTATATAACAATGATTAGTTTTCTGTTGATGAATGTATCCAGTTCAGTTGCTCACCTGTCTTATAAAACACATCATATATTAAAGCGTCTTTTGTGTTTCCATGGTTTCTACAAAATAAAACCGGAAATTGAGGGTAACGTGGGTATGAAGTCATTGATAGCCTGTTTAAAACTGCTTATTTATCTGGATTTAAACATTCTTGGAAACATGGGATAATGCAAGTACACTAGTCAACAAAATATATAACATTGTTCTAGCGGTTTTAGAATATTTTGATCCTAAAATCTTACATATTGTGCCTTTAATGGAACTGAATGTCAAATTTTCCTAGTATTTACTCGGTTCCAACACTATTAGCAAGTTTTACAGAACATTGTCACAGATATGATCAAGATATTCAAAAGACGAACTAAAAAATTCTCACTCAGGACATCATGACCAAAGCCACCGTTGAAAGCATCTACTGCCACCAAGTGGCTATGTAGCATTTTGCAGGGTTTATTGTTTGGTGGGATCACATAATACTTGACAAATTAAAAAAAATGCTGTTCACCTTTTCTGTTTTAGAAAAGTAAAATTCTTACCGTCGGGCATGATTTGGAACGGCCAAAAATAATATCAAATGTTGAGCCCTATAATACAGAATTACAAGGTCATTCATCTCAAGAGTAAACATTATAGACCCAACAACAAAATCAGATCTAAAATTTGACTACTCATCCCAACAGAATGACTAAATATTAAATTAAAAACAGTTTATTCTATTATCATTATTGTCAGAAGTTAATGGACCGATAAGAGAACTTCTAAAACAGAACTTACTGGTATGACGGCACTGATTGTGTCTTTCTTTGCGAAGTACTGCATCCAAAGCTGCAACAAACGGTTTAACTGAGCCAAAAGTAAAAGTTGTGTGGTGGTCTTTTTAATTTCAAATTATTTTACAAATCAGCGCTGAGTGTAAATGTGTCATTTCTTACCTCTGCAATTTCAGATCCAGATTTCTCCTGAATCATATCAAGGTTAAGAATAGATCCTAATGTCTGTAAAATAAAATAAGGTCGTAAATAATAAGATCCAAGTCTCAAAATCCCAATATGAAATTAAATACTACTCAGGCTTGATGTCTCACCTTATCTTTAGTGAAGCCCCCAGCTCCTGCTGTACCGCGTTTGTCCAACTAACAAACATGACAACATGAGAAAATTATGCCTTTGTCTATTAAATAATTTATTAAACACTAGTTTGAAAATATAGGCTAATATGCATTTAAATAAATTGTATTTGAACTCATAATGAGTAGGAATTAATTTAATAAAAAATGATGTAAATGTGCTCCTCACCTCTTTCTCCATATACTTCACGAATTCTGCTTGTCTGGACTGTCCGAGCGGCTCCGTCTTCATCTCACTGCGCTTCTCTAGACGGGCTTTATATTCTTGAGGTTTTGAACTGATGTTACAGAAGCACAAACTAGGTTAATGCTTGACATTATTGTATTATATAGAAACTACAGCATTTGACAGCTCCTCACCTCCGCAGTTTCCTGATCTTCTCTTCATATTTACTATAATACGGATTTTCCTCCAACTCCGGTTCTTTCTTTATGGAAAACGCCCTGAACTGAGATGGCACAAGTCCTGGAATTAGCGGTCGGATGCCAGTGGCCCTGACAGCCAACATCCCACGGTACAAACATGACATTTGTACCATGGCCGCCGCCATCTTTTCCCCGTCCCACATATATGAGTGTCCGGCCGGAACCACGTTTCATATATGCACTAAACATATTAGTTCCTACTCTAGATTATTTTATGAAGTCTTCTAATGCGAAACATATTATTCTATAGTTATAACCATATAATAGATAATATTAAAAGGTGTTATAATTAAACATTTAAATAATATATATTATAAAACAAAGAAATATGAATAAAGTATATTTGTTCCTTATCATTTGAATGTAATATCTCCCTGTTTGATGTTGAAACCAATATTATATTATATTATAAAATAAAATAATACAATAAAAATGTGATTAAAAATAATGAATAAAATATTGGCTTGTACCATATCTATCTATCTGACCATATCTATCTATCTATCCATCCATCCATCATTCAATCTCTACATCTCTATCTCTATCAAATCATCCACAACAGCTTTTTGTAGTAACAGACTCTTTTTTTATTTTTAATTCACGGGTCAATTTTTAAAACATGTATACAGTCCACAAATAAAACAACTCCATAAAAGGTTAAGTTTTTATCAAATTCATTTGATATTTATCAATTGCATTTATTTTAATAACACAAGAAAGCATGTCATTGCAAGCTGAAATAGAATTAATCAGTGCTTTGACTGCTACAATGCATTTTAAACCATTAAGAAAGAAAAGACCATTATAAATTAATTCTCTGTTTTAACTGATCTGTGCAGGTGCTGAACAAACGTATCTGTGTTCGGATCCATCAGTGCAACTTTTAGGAATCCATATCTTCTGGCTCTGAGCTAAAACACAGGCAGAGCTTGAGTGATCCTTCCTGAGTTTGGAGAATGTTAGTGGTTTTCCATCCGTCCAGGACCACTGCTTTGGACCCCCCGTGAGCCCTGCACAAATATAGGGGAAAGTTTACATTCAGTCTTTACAAAAAAGTATATACATCTCGTTTGCTTACCGATCCAGAACGACTGCTTTCCAGCAAACTTCCATATCCACTTCATATCGATCTTTGAGTGGATACTTGACAATTGACTTTCAAGCCTAAATGTTGGAGTCACAAAATTAATATTTAGTAGTGGAAAAGGCAAATGAATATGTAGTATAAATACATGCATATATACATATACACTCACCTAAAGGATTATTAGGAACACCATACTAATACTGTGTTTGACCCCCTTTCGCCTTCAGAACGGCCTTAATTCTACGTGGCATTGATTCAACAAGGTGCTGAAAGCATTCTTTAGAAATATTGGCCCATATTGATAGGATAGCATCTTGCAGTTGATGGAGATTTGTGGGATGCACATCCAGGGCACGAAGCTCCCGTTCCACCACATCCCAAAGATGCTCTATTGGGTTGAGATCTGGTGACTGTGGGGGCCATTTTAGTACAGTGAACTCATTGTCATGTTCAAGAAACCAATTTGAAATGATTCGAGCTTTGTGACATGGTGCATTATCCTGCTGGAAGTAGCCATCAGAGGATGGGTACATGGTGGTCATAAAGGGATGGACATGGTCAGAAACAATGCTCAGGTAGGCCGTGGCATTTAAACGATGCCCAATTGGCACTAAGGGGCCTAAAGTGTGCCAAGAAAACATTCCCCACACCTGTACACCACCACCACCAGCCTGCACAGTGGTAACAATGCATGATGGATCCATGTTCTCATTCTGTTTACGCCAAATTGATCTACCATCTGAATGTCTCAGCAGAAATCGAGACTCATCAGACCAGGCAACATTTTTCCAGTCTTCAACTGTCCAATTTTGGTGAGCTTGTGCAAATTGTAGCCTCTTTTTCCTATTTGTAGTGGAGATGAGTGGTACCCGGTGGGGTCTTCTGCTGTTGTAGCCCATCCGCCTCAAGGTTGTGTGTGTTGTGGCTTCACAAATGCTTTGCTGCATACCTCGGTTGTAACGAGTGGTTATTTCAGTCAAAGTTGCTCTTCTATCAGTTTGAATCAGTCGGCCCATTCTCCTCTGACATCTAGCATCAACAAGGCATTTTCGCCCACAGGACTGTCGCATACTGGATGTTTTTCCCTTTTCACACCATTTTTTGTAAACCCTAGAAATGGTTCTGCGTGAAAATCCCAGTAACTGAACAGATTGTGAAATACTCAGACCGGCCCGTCTGGCCCCAACAACCATGCCACGCTCAAAATTGCTTAAATCACCTTTCTTTCCCATTCTGACATTCAGTTTGGAGTTCAGGAGATTGTCTTGACCAGGACCACATGCCTAAATGCATTGAAGCAACTGCCATGTGATTGGTTGATTAGATAATTGCATTAATGAGAAATTGAACAGGTGTTCCTAATAATCCTTTAGGTGAGTGTATATAGAGGTGTGACATACAGCATGCAAGCATGTTGTGCGCTGCTCCAGCTAGCAATACCAGGCCCCAAAACGTAACAGTTCCTCCGGTAGTGAGTCCAGCCATTAGGACAACCTATACTAACAGACTTCTGAGACTTTAAAAACAGAGGAAAGAATTATGTTATTAGCTCATTATATTTCAATAGAAACTTTGAATCTATTTTGATAGATAACACATACAGTACAGTAGAACAAAGTAAGAACAATATATAATATACAATGAAAAAAACCCATTAAATATTACCATGTGATGTTCTGTTTTTGATCTAAAAATACACAATTTACACAATTTGCTAATTTACAGTGTAGGGATAAGCTTTAATACCTTGTGTTGTTGCACTCCGGAATCAAGTACAAAAGAGGCTGAGTCTCGCTGGGGAGGGTCTACTGATTCAGCGTCAGCGGCATATCCCGGCCAGGTCCAGATGGGAGTGATCTCCAGTTCAGAGTGGACACGGGGTACTGCCGCCTTTTCCTCTACTCTCACTGGGATCAGTCCATGGAACTAACGGATGACAGAATGACCACACATTTTGGCACATTATGATCTATGTATGCATGCAAATAAAATGTAATATTAAATTATAATAAAATAATACATATTTGATAATATTCTAAATACTGATGCCAACAGATATATAAATATGAATAAATAATACCATACAAATAAACAAATAAAACTAACACTAAATGCATAATAGTAATACATAATACTACAACCATATAAATAAACAAACAAATACAATAGTAAATATTAAATAAAATGTAATAGTAAATTATATTAATAATATTCTCAATACTATATATATACAGTACTGTGCAAAAGTTTTAGGCAGGTGTGAAAAAATGCTGTAAAGTAAGAATGCTTTCAAAAATAGACATGTTAATAGTTTATATTTATCAATTAACAAAATGCAAAGTGAGTGAACAGAAGAAAAATCTACATCAAATCAATATTTGGTGTGACCACCCTTTGCCTTCAAAACAGCATCAATTCTTCTAGGTACACTTGCACACAGTTTTTGAAGGAACTCGGCAGGTAGGTTGGCCCAAACATCTTGGAGAACTAACCACAGTTCCTCTGTGGATTTAGGCAGCCTCAGTTGCTTCTCTCTCTTCATGTAATCCCAGACAGACTCGATGATGTTGAGATCAGGGCTCTGTGGGGGCCATACCATCACTTCCAGGACTCCTTGTTCTTCTTTACACTGAAGATAGTTCTTAATGACTTTCGCTGTATGTTTGGGGTCGTTGTCATGCTGCAGAATAAATTTGGGGCCAATCAGATGCCTCCCTGATGGTATTGCATGATGGATAAGTATCTGCCTGTACTTCTCAGCATTGAGGATACCATTAATTCTGACCAAATCCCCAACTCCATTTGCAGAAATGCAGCCCCAAACTTGCAAGGAACCTCCACCATGCTTCACTGTTGCGTGCAGACACTCATTCGTGTACCGCTCTCCAGCCCTTCGGCGAACAAACTGCCTTCTGCTACAGCCAAATATTTCAAATTTTGACTCATCAGTCCAGAGCACCTGCTGCCATTTTTCTGCACCCCAGTTCCTGTGTTTTCGTGCATAGTTGAGTCGCTTGGCCTTGTTTCCACGTCGGAGGTATGGCTTTTTGGCCGCAAGTCTTCCATGAAGGCCACTTCTGACCAGACTTCTCCGGACAGTAGATGGGTGTACCAGGGTCCCACTGTTTTCTGCCAATTCTGAGCTAATGGCACTGCTCGACATCTTCCGATTGCGAAGGGAAGTAAGCATGATGTGTCTTTCATCTGCTGCAGTAAGTTTCCTTGGCCGACCACTGCGTCTACGGTCCTCAACGTTGCCTGTTTCTTTGTGCTTCTTCAAAAGAGCTTGGACAGCACATCTGGAAACCCCTGTCTGCCTTGAAATTTCTGCCTGGGAGAGACCTTGCTGATGCAGTATAACTACCTTGTGTCTTGTTGCTGTGCTCAGTCTTGCCATGGTGTATGACTTTTGACAGTAAACTGTCTTCAGCAACCTCACCTTGTTAGCTGAGTTTGGCTGTTCCTCACCCAGTTTTATTCCTCCTACACAGCTGTTTCTGTTTCAGTTAATGATTGTGTTTCAACCTACATATTGAATTGATGATCATTAGCACCTGTTTGGTATAATTGTTTAATCATACACCTAACTATATGCCTACAAAATCCCTGACTTTGTGCAAGTTTACCTTGAAGAATTGATGCTGTTTTGAAGGTAAAGGGTGGTCACACCAAATATGGATTTGATTTAGATTTTTCTTCTGTTCACTCACTTTGCATTTTGTTAATTGATAAATATAATCTATTACCAAGTTTATTTTTGAAAGCATTCTTACTTTACAGCATTTTTTCACACCTGCCTAAAACTTTTGCACAGTACTGTATATCTATATATATATCTATATATATATCAATAAATATTAATTAACAAATACATACTACTATTAAATAAATAAAACTAACACTAAATGCATAATACTTCTAATACATAAATAATATGACAAGCAAATAAATAAATAAATAATATAATACACTACTATAATTAAATAATAACAAAATAAATAAATACTACTACATAATAATAAATAAATATTACTAAGAAATAAACAATGTGGGAATAAATAAATAAAAACTCTGAATAAACAAAGAAATAAAAACAATAACATATATTTAATACTAATAAATATATACTACTTCTACTAAAAAATAAGACAACTAAACATCTACCCCCCAAAATAAATAAATAAATATAAACAAATAATACAACTAAATAAATAACACTACTTTTTAAAACAAATAAGTGAAACGAACAAATAAATAAATAATCTGAAATTCAGAAAAAATTGAAGGCAGAAAAAACAAATAAGACTTACTCTCCAGACTCTTTCTTGATTTCTGTAGTTCACTTCTGACTGATGTGCCTAAAACCACAATCAAATGTTAATATTAAAGGGTTAGTTCACCCAAAAATACAAATTCTGTCATTAATTACTCACCCTCATGTCGATTCAAACCCGTAAGTCTTTTGTTCATCTTCAGAACACAAATGAAGGTCTTTCTGATGAAATCGTTTTCATCAACACGCACCAGTTGAGGTAAACGGAAACTCAAGCATATTTGCTTGATGTATGTGAGAACAGATGAGGTTCATTCTCATGTGTTACGCAGCACGTTCGAGCTTCCGCAAGAGGTTTGTTCAAGTCTTTTCAGAAAAGTTTGGACAAAACCGCTCAATACATATGGATTAATTATCTTTGTTTTACGATCTCTTTATGACCTTTTTGAAGTGTCAAAGTGGTAGTTGCATAGACTGCCTATAGAGGAACAGAAAGCTCTCAGATTTCATCAAAAAGACCTTCTGAAGATGAACAAAAGTCTTACAGGTGTGGAACGACATGAGGGTGAGCAATTAATGACAGAATTTTCATTTTTGGGTGAACTAGCCATTTAACTACTACTACTACTGTAATTTTATTATTTTAAAACAACACTAGGTATTAGATGAAGTAAATGTTGTAGCTGAGGTGACCTGGCTCACTCTTTGTCTGTTTCTACCCAGGATCCTCAGCTGTCTTCG